>VZTJ01002440.1:1833615-1966876 GCA_013397795.1 Orthonyx spaldingii
CCTGCTTTACCTACTCCTAATCCTTATCTCACAGCAAAATTAAATAAAATCTAGTAAGTGTACTAGCGTTTAACCAAAAAACTCAAGTGAACGAACTAAAACCACTACACTGGTTTTCCATATTTCCTTTCAAGCACTTTCAAATCCCCTGCTGCTTTGAAAACGTGAAAAACATTTTTTCTGTGAAATCTGTTTTTTCACTAACATCCAAGTTAGCTCCAAAACAGATTTGAAATTCTTTGCTGTATTCATAAAGAACTCTAAACAAAACAGCTAGCATGAATCTGTGAAAATGCAAACAATACTGAAAATATCAAATGAGAAATTATTTGGGGGGAGGGAGGGCTGTGGATCTGTATGGGAGGGTATTATAAGAGCTAAACCCTCCTTTCAGTTATGATGAGCATTCCTGTTACTAGGTTCTCACAAAAAAATGCAATATCTGTCAAGACATGAAAACCTGAACCTGAAACAGTGCAATCAACTTTGCAATAGTCTGTCTCTCATTCAGTTAACATCATAGACGGCTCTTGAAACATAGATAATTCATTAATATTTGACTGCATTTTATTAATAATAATTTTTAAGACTAGGGGTTTTTCTGTTGCCCAGTATCCAAGCGATGATTTGAAGAAAGAATAGGAATTTCCTTATGTACTGTTTGTGACACTCATCACTTGTTAGCATGCTGAAATTTTTTACAGGCGTCAATACACCCACCTTTATAACACTACTTTTCCATTATCTCTCCAGTAGGTAAACTGAGCTAGATGCTAGAATGAACACAGTACTGTTCTGTCCTTATTTAAACAAGTTATGCATGGGTTTTTGCATCTTACTTTGCTTTAAATGCAATACGTAAGTTAAAAGCATTGACAGAATTTTTGTCAGAATTTCTGCCAGAAAAATGTAGGTTTTTAAGGCAGTCATAAGCAGCATGTAGACTGTTAGGGATCCAGAAAAATGCAGATAACTGTTTTGCCTATCATACCGTGGAGTTTCATGGCACAGTAAGTACAGGTCATTGTTCAACTCCCCAAACAGAAAAAAATATTGTATTCCTTCCTTCAATTCTTTGACTTGCTTACTAGAAAAAACACTAGAACCTCTTTTACTGCAACCTTATTCTGCCAGAATTTGTTGAGATCAAACTTTTAGAGATATGTGATATTTCCATGAGACCTGCTAACAAGACAGATCAGTTTTGAAGTTCACTTACCCATCTGTTTTTTACTAGCTCTCTTGTCCTTCTTTTTGCTTGTTAGTTTTAGGCTGATCCACACCCTTTTCTTAGGAGTAGGATCACAAAATACTCCATCCTTGAGTTCCCAAGGACCCTTATTTTTCAGCTGCCTGATCCCAAGCACTCTGAACTAGGAGACT
Source organism: Orthonyx spaldingii (assembly GCA_013397795.1). Lineage (NCBI taxonomy): Eukaryota > Metazoa > Chordata > Aves > Passeriformes > Orthonychidae > Orthonyx > Orthonyx spaldingii. The sequence continues at coordinate 1,834,999 of VZTJ01002440.1, forward strand.
GAGGATTTTCCAAGATCTGTTGTCTCCATTTTCAAAACCATTTCACTACAGATTTTCCCCACATATTCACACAGAGACAGATCCTTAGCTCGCCACCAGCTTAATTGCATGCAGGTGAAATCTTACAAGTGTTAGTCTCAGACCAGCAAGCGTGATGCCTTACGCATGAAATTCAGCCAGCGGGGCCCTACTCCCCTCCTGCTCCCAATTCCTGGCATCTCCTGTAGTGGCCACCTGACAGCCTCTGCTTTGCTCTGGGTGCCAGCTCCTGGAAGAAGTGTTTGAGGGCAGCAGAGGTGATCTCCAGCTCCGAGGAGCTCAGCCAGGAGGGTTGGGCTGTGGGGGCAGCCCCAGCTCAGCACACAAGCTGACATTCCATCTCTGTGTTCTCCCGGGCCAGCAGCCATGCAGAGAGCTAAGGTCTGTGTAAATAAAGACTAGCAAGCATGGGAGCAATCATTTGTTCATCTCCATCACAAGATCATCAAAGATTTGTACATAAACAAGCAAAAAGACGAGTATTGCACTATGTAAACCCTTGATCACACTTCCTGAGAGGCAAAGAACTCTCTTGGTGCCATGTGAGTTGTCACTTGCAGGTATTCATTTAACACTGCCTCGAAACTCCTTTCCTTGCAACTGCAGTAGAAAGGTAATTTATTAGTACAAGAACTTTAAACAGCCTATTAATATGCTATTAAAATATTATTACTGCATAACATTTTTCGTTTTTAAAATAACTTATTTCCTGGATTTTTTAATAGAAATATTATACTGAAGGAAATGTTTTAATAATAAATTTGTGAAAGACTCCTCATTTTTCCAATTGGCATTTTGTTAATTATCTCCTAAATGTCACTAATATTAAGAGTTTTTACTCAAAAAATTGCTTCTGATTTATGTTCTGTCTTTGATTTATTATTGATTAAAGTCACTCATGTCTGCAATAAGTGAATATGAAACTGCTAAGATATATATATTTACAGTAAAATGTTTTACTCTTGATTTTGGTTTGGGGCTTTGTTTAATTTTTACCTAGTTTCTTTCTTTCTTTTTCAGAGCTTTCATTTTATTTATTTATTTACTTGTTTATTTCTTTGCTTTTAGTTCATGGCTCAGCTTCTTTTCATTTGGTTGAAGTCTGAGTTACTCAGTGTCACACCAGCTTAGCCACAAAAGCAGCTTACAAGATGTGGAAAAAGACAGCCACTTATAAAGAGGCATTGTAAATGCTGGCAAGCTGTTAGAGAAAGTGAGGGAAGTTAAACTTCCCTGAATGCTACCACCTGAAGAACATTCACAAAAGTCATGGATTGCTACAGAAAAGACACTATGTGTTGCATGGGTTAGTACATTTATTTACTGTATTATTTCCAGTCTTGATCTATGTAAAAGTATCCACTTGGAGATCTTTATATTAAGATACAGAGGACATAGATAAGTGGCATTTGTGCTTATATTCAGAACCAGAACATTGGTAATCTTAGGGGTCATGTCACCACCCTCTGGATATTCTTCATAGTGTAAGGCTACAAACATGGTTTTAGTTTGTATTATTAAAATCCAGTAATTTTTCAGTGGATTTTCTTAGGTGGGGGAAAAAAAGTGTTTTCTGAGAAAAAAAAGGTTTTTCTGTCTCTCTGAATTTTATTGCTATCTGTAGAAGGACAAAAAAAATTACAATTACAGTTTACTTATAACAAATCAATAGAATTCAGAAAAGTCAAGTGCAAAGTAGGATTCTCCACATTGGTTGTATTTCCCATAACAGAAGCAGAGCTGTGTGACATTGCTTTTGCTATCCTATTAATATATTTTTGCTGCTAAATCATCTATATTACATCTTGAAATTCTAGTTCTTCAAGAGGCACGATTTATAGAAGACTAGTGGACTGAATTAGAGCTTCTGTAACACAAGGACTTAAAAAATACAGTGTAATACTTTCTGTTTTCTTGCTGAACTATGAATATTTGCTTAAATTCGCTTAAATGCAGCAAAATGTTCTGGCTTGGGTCAAAGTTAAGTAAAAATAAAAATAATTATTTTTGCTTTCTTGCTTTTTCATTCTTTCACTCCCAATGCATACCTTTATATGTATATACACATACACATATATGAAGCTGAACTTATTTTTTTTAAATTTACTATTTTTAAAATGTTTTAGAACACTGTGAACTCAAGGATGTATTACAATAAAATTACTTGGTTAAATACTTTACACTGTAAAAAAAGCACAGACAATTAGAATTTATAGATTTTTTTTAGCTATGTCTCTGGAAAAAACCCACAAAACTCTCACTCTTCATGGCTCAGCAGAATACAGACATGTTAGGAAATATGATTCTCTGATCATATGTCCCGGTAAGCACTGGGACCTGGTGCTTTCCCAAAATGCACTGGGAAAATTCAGCGCTCTGTGATCCTCTGAATCTCTAACTACAGTTCTTGGTCAGAGCACCTGCTTATCAGCAGGAAAATGGTGCAGAGAGAAGAAATGTTGATGTGTAAATTCTTTATTATTTTTCTTACGCATTTCATTTAACCTTAAATGTATAACATGCAAATTAATTTTTAGCAAGAATGAGTTGAACTAGGACATTTTTTCTTTCCTTTTTTTGTGTTGAGACAATTGGTTTACAAAGAAACCAAGTTCCTTCATTTAACTAGATACAAGTAATAGCTTTCATACTGAGAGAAAAAATGTGGAATTAACTGGTGTCTAACATGAATGACATTTCTGTATCTTTCAGAACATCATACACAACCAGCTGGAAAGCAGACAGACCAAATCCTGGGAATACTGGATAAAAACAGTACTTGATGATCTGTCACAAAATCATTTCCTTTCCTCAGTAAGATATTCTTTAGAAGGTGATATAAGGAGATTAAGATGATGGATGGTGTTACTGTCGCAGTCTAAACAGTATAGGTATTTCCCTGGTTTTATGTGTAAGGCTGAAAGTCACCTGGAACTTTTTCAGTTTTTGTCTCTGCAGTTTCAATATATTTCATTAAGGCCCAATGCAAAAAAAAATTATTAACCTAAGTTAAAGCAGCCATTCACAATAATAATACTGACTCTTTCCTATCTTTCCTATCACATCAGAACAGTGCAGACCAAACACTCTTAACAACTACTCAATATAAACAAATGCACAAGATCACAAATGCTTCAGAATTATTTGCTACGCAGAGAAATTGCTGGTTCTTATGAAGGACCTTCTCTTTTTCCATTTTGCTTTATCTGTGAAAAAAATACTAGTTTTTATATTTTAATCTGTGTAATAAAGTGTCTTCATTAATGACTTGGTGATGTGCTGGAGTGCTCTCTCAATAAGAATGCAGACTTGACTGAGTGGAGTGGTCACTATGCTGTAGGTTCAGAATGGCTTCACTAGGCTACAGAAACTGGCTGACAGAAGACCCATGAAGTTCTACAGAGGCAAGTGTGAAACCTTGCATCTGTGATGGAACTACCACATGAACAGAAGAAAGTGGATAGAAAGCGGTGCCAAGGAAAATGAGCTGATGTACAAGTTGAATGAATTGAACCCTTCTAGCAAAGAAGACAAACTGTTGCCAGCAGCTCCAGGGAGATGAACTTTTTCCTATATTCAACACTTGTGAGATCCCATCTGGAGTATTGTGTCCAGTTGTGGTCTCTCCTACACAAGAAACACATTGTCATATTGGAACAAGTCCAATGGAAACCCAACAAGATGATTGTAGCTTCATGACTTGGAAGGAAAGAATGAGAGACCTGAGCTTAATCAACCTCAGGAAAACAAGGCAACCAATGAGACGGTGAAGAGAAGACAGAGCCAGACTCTGCTCCAAGGTGCACAGGGATAGGAAGAGAGACAGTGGATACAAGTTGAAGCAAAGAAATTTTGATTAGATACAAAAGGAAAACTTTTTCTCATAAGAATGGTCAAACACTGGAACAGGTTTCCCAAAGTAGTTGTGGCATCTCAACCACTGAATTAAAAACTCATCTGTATATGTGCCTGAGTAACCTGATCTAACTGGACCTTCTGTGAGGGGAGGGTCAGACTAGGAGATCTCCAGACATCTCAGTAACATTAAATACTCTGTCATACTGGAAAAGGAATCCATGCTTTTTCCTTAAAAAGAAAACATCTTAATGCTTACCTATGGTAACAATCAATACCTTTCTAGATCTGTGCATAAAGATCAGCATTTTGGTGCTTCCTTACAAATTTTTTTACTTCTGCAGCTTTTATTTTTTCTTCTATGATTCAATCAGAGTTGCTATATAGCATGCAAACTGCAGTTGTTAGTATTTAATAGCCAGTAACTCTTCCCTTTTCCTCATACTGCATCACTGTCTTCAAGCCTTCTGTGCTGCTAAATAATGAAAATGGAAGGGAAGAAAATTATTACATGTTAGCAATATGATATCTCTGACTCCTGTTGACTAAATGTGTATCTCTCTCAAAGTTGGGATCCTAGTCACTTGCAACTATAATCTTCTGAAGCATGAAGTTTGTTCTTTTTACATTTTAATAGGCAAAATAGATTTGTGAAATCACATTACAGTCTCTTTGCAGCATAGCATTACACTGTCCACTTTATTAATATCCTTATAGACAATCAGGTCTTTGAAAGTTTGTAAACAAGGAATCACAAACCCAGTTAGAATAAGTAGGTTTTGATCTTACCAGTATTGGAGCATCACAGGTTAGTTACCTCTAAACTGCTACTGTTGTCTCCTGTTATACTCATATATGTACACAGATATTAATGTTAGACACACCTGCTGAGGCAATTTTTGTTCTTTGATGAGTGGACTTGATGGATTTCAGTCATTGAGTAGCTGCTTTGAAACTGTGCAGTGTGAATATGAACTGTTGCCACTACTCAGAGAAATGAATGCATGAGCATCAAGGACTGTGATCTCAAGTCCCATTGGAATCAATGGGAATTTCTCATCTGAAAGCAAGAAAATTCCTGACAGAACTAGGTCCTTAGAGTCCTAGGACTCAGAGAAAATACTTTTCATCTCATGAAAAACTGACAGAATTTCTCCCCAAACAGACAAAACCTTCAAAATATGATTAACAGTACCTGGACAGAGATGATATGAAGCCATTTCATATGATGTTACAAGGAACAGAAAAAGAAAAGGTGAGATAACACTTTTACTGTGTTGTTGGTGCCCTATGGGAGAGTATTAGTGAATAATAGTAGTGTACTGATAGTACTAATTAACCAAAGGTATCCAGCTGCTGAGTGATGTAGAAGGAAAAAAAAAGGTATTGAAGAAAAGTAGAAAAAAAGCAAGCACAATAGGGTAGAAAAAGAGCTGAGGAAACACAGGCAGAACTGACATGGAACAAATTATTTTTCAGGGACAAGAGTGCTTGAAAAAATTGATCATCTTGAACGGAAAAATAAACCATTGATTCAAAAGCAAAAGAATATGGTAACAAAATTAGATTGAACGTATGTATCCTCATAGAGATAAATGGAAGCAGGATGAAAAATGTGAGAAGAAAAAGAAAATTATCATCTTTAAATTTCCAGCTCGCCAGTGATACAGGGACACACAGAAATGGTATAATAATAGTCTTTTTCAGACATACTAAAATAACTGCAAACCTGGACAGATTTTAACAGCGAAGGCAGAAAGCCTGGGAATCGATGGATGGCAGCACATGCAGTTTTAACTAGTTTCAGCCATATAAATGGCCATTCCTTACAGACATTTTCAGCCTTATTTGCATCTTTGTGTATCTAAGCCAAAAGTTGTATTATAAAAGCATATACTCGTTAAATGTTAAGTATTGGAAGGAACCTTAAAAGTCATCTAGTCCCAATCCTACCTGCAATGGGAAGGGACACCTCTCACTAGACCAGCTTGCTCACGTCCTTGTCCGTGAACACTTCCAGGGCTGGGACATTCACCACCTCGATGGGTAGTCTGTTCCAGTGTCTCATCACCCTAACAGTGAAGAATTTCTTCCTAATATCCAGCCTGAATTTCCCCTCTTTCAATTTGTACCCATTAGTCCTTGTCCTATTATCTAGAGTGTACAATTATTCTGTTTTGTAATATTCTTTCCAATTAGTACTCAAGTTCTATAAAATTTTATTTTATTATGAGAGTTTAATGAGACTACCCATAGTCACCTACATTTGATTAGAATTTCTCCATTATTATGATGTTAAAGTCAGGACATCTTGAAGTGAAAAGAAAACAGAAACACAGGGAGGTTACAAAGCTTTTCTTTCTGACAGTGTAATTGAATCACTGGAATAGACAGGCTCAAATAATACAACATTTGTGTTGCAAAACAATATGTACTCCTGGGGTTTTATCAGTTTTAGTTTGGCTCTTGTTAAAGGTCAAGGTATGTTTCTCTGAATAGAAAACAGCTGAGGATCCTCAGAATGACACAGCGTATTTCTCATAGGTCATATTACAGTATTATATATACTCTTATTGTTAAGATCTAACAAAGCTTTGGGTGAATCTGAAAATATTGATTTTTAGAAATAATCTTATAAAAATGAAAACATGCAAGGTAAAAATAATTTTCAATTAGCTGTTATTTAGGTATTTTCTTGTATGATCCCTCAATAACAGACTTGATTCTAAAAATAAATATATAGCAGATTTGAAGATAGAGAATGGCTTTGTGAAACACACCAGCTCAAGCTGATACATTACTATTTCAGTACTTTGTCTACTTCACATAGAAATAACAAGTGAGTGAAATAATGCAATCTAAATATAAATAATTTTAAATACATGTTAGTTCAGCCACATGGATATGAGAATATGACGTGTGGGAAACATTAAGTGCAGGGCAAATCATGCAGAAACTGTAAAACTCAGGTGATGGACACGCCACTGTTGGAAGTGGTCACAGCTCATAGTTCAGACAGCAGGTCTGGCATGTAAGCAGTGTATTTCTAATGAGCAATGTTCCTCAGTTGAGAAAATCACCTCCTACTTAGACTGGAGTTTTAAAGCTAATTTGGCAATCAAAATAATCTTTGAAGTAGTTTATGTGTTGATTATCAAGTTCTTCAGAAACACTGGTACCACTCAGGCAATGTTTGCTGGAGTTCAAATCATCTTGAAATAACCAAACAAAGAAAAGGAGTTAGAAACATCAGATTATCCATTTACTGAAGCATGGGTTGTGCTCATTCCCGATCCTGATCAGGTCTGGTTCCAAGGCTGGTGACTTCCAATGTTTCACAGTCCAAAAAATAATGGTCTGTTACAAGTTTCTCATCTAGAATATTTCCCTTTCTCATAATTTTGGTAGGAACAGATTAGTTCTGCTGTTGCTTTGTGGTTGATGCCCAGTGAATACTGGACACAGTACCTTGTGTTAGTACCAGTGATTAAAGTGTTCTTTCAGATTGCTATGACCACTCAGTTGCTTGAAACATCAACATGTTTGCATCGTTGTCTTCTGCAATATATAGAAATACATTCCAATAATACGTTTTTTTACTTGTGCTTGATTCCCTTGCAAGAATGTATGACCATTGCTAGTATAAAATACTAGCATTTTCCACTTAATCTGTGCTTTTCTAAGAAATACAGTACTAGTACTAATGTTGAAAAGAAAGTGAGGAATCAAATCTCTCATTATTATTGATCAGTATATTGCATATGTTCACTCTTTTGCATAGGCATATGTGTGCATATATGTATAAACAGATTATTTATGATAGAAGGAAAATTTTGTTTACATTAGAAATTCTATGCCATTATCAAATAGCACCTTCCCATCTTAAAAACATAGTAATACCAAATGTATCAAAATATTTTCCTATGTAGCTAAGACACAGTTTAGTGGTGGACTCGGTAGTGTTAACAGTTGAACTCAATGGTTTTAAGGATATTTTTTCAATTTGAATGATTCTCTGATTGTACTTCAGTGGGTTCCTGAGAAGGCAGCTGAGAGAAGAATTACATGCCAAATTTCTCACTGAGAGCATACATGACTGTACTTTACAGTAGCAAAATCCTGCACAAGTATTTCATAAGCAGCAGGAGCTGTATTTCACAGAGTGAGTTACATCAAGTTAGTGGTTTCAGGTTTCAGGTTTTATTATTATTCTCTATTGAATTTTTTGGACGTGATAATGATATATATCAAATTAATATCCATGCACCAAAAGCTATTTCTTATTCTTAGGAACTTATTAATCCTTGAAATTATCTTTAGTTTTATGAACTTTGTTTGCTAGTGATTTGTATTTCCCAACAAATTTTGTTAGTTTACAGCCTTAAAAAAAAGATATGCACTGAGCAAGTTTTTTTAATATTTAATAAGTAATATTTTCTTATTGATATATGTTGATTATATCTTTGCAATATCTGAATTTTACACTTTCTCTCCCTGTCTCCAGTATTTAATAAATCCCTCTATGTTTAATAAATCAATGAAGTTCATCACTTATAGAGAGTAGGATTCCATTTCAATAAACAAATATAAAAATACAGGGAAAAACATCAATCTATCTATTGAAATATCTATTGATCTATCTAGCTATCTGTAGGGCATTACCCATCTGGTTTGGTTCTATGGTATCAATCACCTTGTCATGTATAAAAACTGAAGCAAAAACACACATTCAGTATCTAAAAATTCTTGGTTTCTTCACCAAGTTGTAGTGTAAAAGATCACACTACATACAGTTAGGTAGGAAAATAGAGTGAATGCAGGTGAAAAAAAAACCAAAACATTCTTTGTCTGGCAAACAGAACAGAAGAATTGCTGCAGATAAACAGTGGCATTGATCAGGCATAGCATCCTTAAACCAGGGGCAAGTCTAGAGGTATCTATACTTCCTCTCCTTTTTTCCTTTCATCACCCATTCCCTCATCATTTAACTTCCATGTTATTACCTTTGTTTTGACAGCATATGGGGTGATTTATATTTGCTGCATGTATGTTTTTTGTTCTCTTCATTACTCCTAAAACCAGCTCTGACCAACTTTCAAGACAGCTTTCCTTTAGTGTCCAGATATTGACTGTTTCTGATTTGCAGCTACATGTCCAGAACCCCTGGGTTCATCTGCTCCTCTATTCTCAATGCATTTGTTGTTATCTTGTGCTTACACAGTTTAGGTACCATGTTACAACCTATATTGTATATATCTTGATAAAAAGATAGGCTGTATTTGTGTGTATGTGAAATTGTAATTACTGTGACGTTTTTTCCAGTGTTCATCTTGTATTCTACCACTCCCTGCTGTCACAAGAACTTCTGGGTGTAAAACTGAGGCTTGAGCAAAAGAAATCATTAAAAGAGAAAATCTCTCTGGATTTTTGAGTGAGAAGGAGTATAAAAAGAACTGATCTGCACCATATGTTGAAGCAATTACAGAATTGAAAGACTGGAGTGTTTGCTGTGGGTATGCTCGGACTCTGGAGAAGGTATGCAAGTCAGCACACCCCCTGGAATACTCTGAAGACCCATCAGCCTCTTCCTGCTTATGATTCTCTTTTAGCGAAGAATTGTTTACTGTCATGGAGCTGGCACGTGGTATTGGATCCAGTTTCACATCTATGATCACAAGGCAGAAAATCCTGCTCTGTGGCACTGCGTATGCAGAGAGTGATTGAGCAGTTGTAACGTCCCAAATTCTGGACTGCCTAGAACCCTATCATAGAACTAAGATGATTGCATGGTAAATAAAATGCAGAAAAAACTCCAGGAGTTGTCAAATCCCTATTTTAGTGGAGGTTCTGGAGCTATTTATCCATTGAGTTACACCATTCAGGAGAGTGCAGCAGAACCTACTAGTGAATGGACACTGGTGTTGCATTAGTCCTGTCCACATACATCTGTAAAATCATCATATGTTTTTATAGGATGGAAGCTGGACTATTAGAAAAGTAAGAACCTGAAACATTATTACTCTTCTGGATGTGTTTTGCATCTGCAAGAAAGATATTCATCTCACTTTGCCTCACTTCCTTATACTTTTGCAAATTTTGTTAAACAACAAAATATTAGGTCCAGAATGGCACTGTCTAAAAATCAATTCAGTGTTGATATGGAGAGGTTAAAAAAATGCCATAAGCCATGCAGAGTTCCAAAAAGTACTTTGGCATTGGTATTGAGCATTACAACATATAATTTCCTGGCAGGTGGTCCACAGAGCAGGGTTCACAGCTCACAGATGTCCTCAGGAAGTGTTGACTGCATAAACACCGGACAGGAAATGACTGGCTTGGTAACAGTTCTTCAGAAAATATTTTAGGTCATGAGTCAACAATATCATGCTGTTGAGAAATAAAAAAAGCATCACACAGATGTATATGAACAGGAATCCATTCCAGGGAAAAAGTATTGGAAAGAAGATGATGAAAAAGAGCGAGAGAGAGAGAGAAAGACAGAAAGCAATAGAAAAAGAAAGAAAGAAAGAAAGAAAGAAAGAAAGAAAAAGAGAGAAAGAAAGAAAGAAGGAGACTTGCATTATGCAATACACAGAGAGATGACTTCCAATCCTAAAGATGTTCCAACTTCAAGAACAGAAAAGGCTTTCAAAAAGTAATAGAATAATCTCTCATGGCAGATGGGAAGTAAAAAACAGCTTTAATTGCAGTGAGACAGTGCAAGTCTTGTTAGTAATAAGGGTGGTAACCATTAAACAGACTGTCTGGCAAAGTAATAGCCTTTGTCACTGAAAATCTGATGGAACAAGTTAAGTTTCTATCTGAGGGGAAAAAAAGAAAAGCCTGAGAAATATATGGGGGAAAAAATGGATGGTAGAGACTGAAAGAAGTTTTTAGACTATATTAATTTTTGTAAACAAAGATCTGACTTTTGTTCCAGCTTAAAATATGTTATTTCAGTACTATATTCTGTAACACTATATCTAATGACCATTTCCTAAAAAACATATCACTCCCTGTATTTAGCATCAAACAAAAAGTTTCATGATTTCTAAAATAATGTCCTAAGCAGAATCATAGAAAATCATTTTATTCCTATTTCATGTCTGTGGTCAAATGCATCCTTAAATGTGTTTGCTTAAATAGTGTGTTATGTGTATTTCCTTTCTATAGCCCCAAATCTGGATGCTAGGGTATTCATATGGAGTGATCATCTTTCTCCTTCTGGCAGAGGAAGATACTGAATATGGTCTCCTGGTGTCTGAAGTTCGGATGTATGCTCTACATCAATTTGTCATATTGAGTTCTGTAAGTTCCAATTCTGATATCTTTCCCATTAATTTATTCACTATTACTGCTATTTCAAACACACTCACACACACACACACACACACAGAAAATTAACACTAAAACTGCTATTGAAAATAATGTTATTTTCAATGACGTTAGCCGATTTTACATTGACATAGTCAGTTTACAACTCCTATTAACAGTTGCTGAAGTTATAGATTTGCAATCCAAAATGGTTTTACTTCATTGTCAATATTCTTTACAGATGCTTGAAATTAAAATGTCATTTTAAAAAGTAAAAATTTCAATACTAATTTCCATGAAATGCTGATGTTTAAACAGAATGCCATTTTCAAGAATAACCTTGAACTCAAACTTCGAAAAGAGAAAATCTTTCCTATTTTCTGTGACAAATGTGAAGAGTTAATGCTTGGGAAGTGCAGAGATAAATGCTTATTGATGACTCAGTTAACATCTTGGAGTGAGCAGAGTATAAACAGGCAAAATATGTCCTTTTCTTTATAGCTCAACAAACAAGGGAAGGCAGTCATTAAAAAAGGAAATGTAATGAAATCAAAACAAACAAAAGACAAACTCTCAGACTGTGGTGCTGATGACTCATTTTCGACATCCTTTTCAAATTGTCACTTTATTTTCCAGGTTGGGCTCCTCACCTGCGACTGCTTATGTGACATTTAAAAATGAAAATGTGAGGCTTAATTATGTAAGTGCTCCTGAGGTTTCGTGTGCATCTTACACGTATTTAATTCCGTCTTTGGATGTGCAAGATAAGCTGTTCCTAGCTAGGGTGGAGGCTGGCCGATGGTGTTGACAGGCTGAGTCACAGGGCAGACAGGCGGTGCTCCGTGCCAGACACCGGGGCTGGGGCCCTGCTGACACCCGCCCTGGGTGCACAGAGCCCTCCCAGCTGCGGGACGTGCCTGTCCGGAGCTTCCTTCGCTTGGGCACAGACTGAGGCACTCCCTGGTTGCTAGATCGGTGAGTGAAGAGCACGATCAGTTCCACAGCAGCCCAGCAGCAGCTGGCATTGCAGAGGAATTTCAATTAGTCAGGTGACAATCAGCTGCAGTCCCCAAGGAGACAGCTACCACCTCTTCTGCACAGTGCTCTGTCACTGCTACAAAAAGCTCAGTTGTGACACCACTTAGAACACCAGGTGTAAAAGTAGCTACTTGAAGGCATTTGTCCTCTCTGCATGGTTTAATTTAAAAACTGAGATCTTCTATTTTGTGTTTGAATATGAATGACTCAGTTGTAAACAAAGAACTAAAATAGATGAGTCTGGCGTGGAGAGCCAGCTGAGTCATTCTGAAAACCCTGTCCCTTAAATGTAAATGGCAGAGGTTTTCTTTTTTGACACAATAACTGTTATTTCAGCTTAATGAGCTATGAGGCTTTTGCAGCAAAATGGCTCCTGAAAGCTACTGGCCCAGTCAGTACCTCCACTTTTAAACATTTCTGTCTGTGATATACTTCTTGACCACTATGAAGAGAAACTCAAAATATTTTCTTCAGGAACTTTGTTTTCATTTTAGCTATTTATTTTAATAAGCAGGATTTGAATTGTGTACCTCTTTATCTTATGAAGCTAGCATTTCTTCATTGCACTATGCCTTTTACACCTTTTAAAAGGGTGACACAATCAAATGTTGGTTTTAAATCTTTAGAGTTTGATTCAGAAGAAGAGGTCAGCACAGAAGAGGATTGCTTCTATTTTGGTTTAAAATAGCTGAAATAACACTAGAAAACTTTCCAGGTTTCAACAAATATAAACAAAATTTCCTTCCTCACCACCACTTTGAAAAGACACTATATTAATAAAGCAATACTATTCCACAGAAATGGATAAAATTTATCTCTGTGCAACATACATATATATTTGTATACTATATTGTACATACGCTTTGAAATTAAAGAAAAAGTCTATTTTCTTAAAGTACCTTACCTAGATAGGTTTACTGCTTTAAAAGGCCAAAAAATTCTAATATCCTCTAATAAATAGGGTTTTTTTAAAATGAATATTGTTTTGGATGCATATGTCCACTAAAAAATTTACTGCAAGCAAAATGAAAATCTAAATCAGAACATGTTCCTCTTGCCACCCTTGATAACATTAGTAGTAGCCACATAAGACAGGATATATAAAATCAGCAGAGAACAGGATTCTCTAGAGTAACAGTTTGCAGCATTAGTTGGATCCACAAGTAGAAATGTTGAGTGAAAAACAGTGATTTTACTGCTTTCAGAGCTGATAAATCCTTAGCATTTCAAATTTGGAGCAATGCAAGTTCAAAGGAGTGGTTCAAATGAAGAGATTCTCAGGGAGAGCAGGAGGCTTTTCAAAGGTCTGGAAAAATCAAGCACTGAAAGGAAGATGAAAGGTTTAAGTATATTTAGACTAAGGAAAGGAAAAGACAGTAGCAGTGTTCATATATATAAAACATAGCTTATAAGGAGTTTACTCCCTTCTCAAAACTCATTTCAGATCAGACATTAAATAATAAAAGGGAAGGGCCTGTGTTGGGACGTGCAGCAGAGAGGACTGTGCAGTGCTGCAGCCGTTTCTTGGGAGGCTGCGACAACTCCCTCAGATCCACTTCCTCAGAACAGGTTGTGAAGGTGTTTGTTCAGAATGGTCAGATATAGCTGACCCAATGTCTGCAAAGGAGGTGGGAGTGAAAACTCTCTTCTAATATTGTTCAGCCTCAATTTCTGCTATTTTGGTGATTTTATTATCCAGCTTCTTTATACATATTATTATGCAGAAAATAAAATCATGAAGGAATTAATTCGGAATGTTGAAGTCAAAGCAAAATTTTTGTAAAAACTGAAATACAGGACTATGTCCTGGAAATTAACAACACTTTCATTTAAAATTTACAGCAGGCATTTTCAGACTGAAATAATATTTTATCTTCCAATGTTCTAACTTTCCCATAATTATTATATTATTACTCTAGATAATTGTTTAATTGCTTGCACACTGGCTTTTTACACATCATATGTGCAAATACCAGTATTAGGCATTAAGAACAAAGTTGATACTTGTAATTTCATGGTGTCAGCCTGGGTTAGTGACGGGTTTCGAATTTTCATGCCAATCTGACTAAATACTGCAAAATACAGCTGTGAATTCTTCTTTTTCTTTTTCTTTTTTCAATCTCCTTAAATACTTTACACTGTTCAATAAGGATGAGACAAATTATAAGTTAATTTCAATAGTTATAATGGATGGCAATTACATCTGTATTATTTCATATTTTCATTATTCTAATTATCCTGACAATAGGCTATGGTGTTCTGCCTCATTGTTCACATGACAATTTGCCAGAGAAGTTCTGTATCAGAATGCTAATGACTTGCCACATCCCCTCTTTGACAGTCGATAGTAAACCTCAACAATCTGATTTTACTGATGTCCAAGAGTTTTGTTCAGTGGGTCCATATCACTTTAAAGTAGTAGCAACCCACATCAAAGAACTAAGAATGGACTAGTTATCAAAATATCGAGAAGCCTGAACCATGCTTTTTAAATTATATATTTAATATTTTTAAATAAAGTATTGCAATTTAAGTATATATTTTAAATCTATAAGGTTAAGGATATATTGGCCCATTTTTTAAAATAAACCATTCTCAGTTATAGTTTATCTAGGAAATTTATGTGTGATCACTGAAGTCCTGTATATTTTATCTGATAAATATTCTTTTCTAATATTCAACCAGCTAAACGTCATATGTGCTTTTGATCAAAATCAATTCAACTTCTGTCTTACAGTGTATTTCCTCAATAACCAAGCAGATTTTCCTTGGCTAAATTCTGTTTAGAAATATGATGTCTTAGTAAAATATGTTTGGTTTATTTAATATTAATATACTCATGTACATAGTCCACAGCTGTATCCATCTCTGGGGACCCCAGCAGAGGAAGGACATTGAACTGTTGGAGCAAGTCCAGAGGAAGGCCACCAAGTTGATTAGAGGGATAGAGCACCTTTCTGACAGAGAAAGACTAATTGAATTGGATTGTTCAGCCTGTAGAAGAGGAGGCTACAGGGTGACCTAATTGTGTCCTTCCAGTACCTGAAGGAAGCCTACAAGAAAGCTGGAGAGAGACTTTCTACAAGAGCGTGTAGTGACAGGGCAAGGGGGAAGGTGGCAAGCTGAAAAAGAGTAGGGTGAGATTCAATACTAGAAAGAAATTCTTTGCTGTGAAGGTGGTGAGGCACTGAAATAGATTACCTAGAGAAGTTGTGGATGCTCCATCTCTGGAAGTGTTCAAGGTCAGGTTGGATGAGGCTCTGAGGAATCTGATCTAGTGAAAGGTGTCCCTACTTATGGCAGGAGGGTTGGACCTAGATGACTTTTAAGATCCCTTGCAGCCCAGATCATTCTGTGATTCTATGGTATCAATTGCCCAGCGTAATTTTGCATGTTCATTTCAACATGCACATAACTGAAGCTGGTGGATAATCATCCCACTCCCTAAAATATAAATATTCATTTGATTTTAAGTTCACTGTGTTAGACATTCTGGCTTCCTTAAATGTTAGAAGGTGTTTAACTGCTACACAGTGACAGGGCCCCAAAGTATTTAATGAGTCATTTATTCAATGTGAAAGATAAAAATAAGACACTTGTTGCTAATCATCTAACTTTAATTTCTACAATTCTCTAAACTCCCAAGTTCATGAGAAACAAGCTTGACTTTGGAACCAGACTGAAATTAATTACTGTGGATCAAAAGTCGTTTCTGTCTTTGGATGAGAATAAATTAACTGATCTTTATGGAGTGGATTATTAAGGTTTAAAAGAAAACAGCTGAAAGAAGGGATAAAAGAAAAGGTGCAATTCTTCTTTGATTTGACAGAAGTTATTGAAACTATAGAACTGATACAAAAATAAAACTTCCTTGTTACTTTATCAGTATCCTTCTTTAGGGAAAATTTCAGCATTTCTTATGAGTTCACTAGAGGCTGTTGTCGTAAAACAGAGGGGTTGCATAACAGTGCTTTGTTGAAGAATTGAATTTGAGATAAGATCAGAATGTTCATCCACTTAATCCAGCTCAAGATATTGTTTTTGATGGAGACAACTTATTTGCCTAAACATTTGGCACAAACATTTTATTAATTTGGTATTATTTGAAAACAGGAAGGCATTCAGGGCAAAAGAGGAGATATTTACACTTTTACAGATCTAGTTCATAAGCCTGTTCTACTTCTGTTTCTTGTTCTAACATCATTTACATTGGAATATAACTCAGTAGTATTAAATTCAGCCTACTGATGCACTTCTGCCTGTTGAATCCTGGATATCAGACGAAGCCGAATGTCACAGGAGTATGAATTAGTCATGTTTCTGCACTCATGATCATCGTGAACCTGGAACTCTTTGAAGCAGTACTAGTGAAATAATTCATTTCCCTGATCCCTTTGTCAGTTAATTCAAATGTCAAAGGACAATTAGAGTTTCTGCACTCCAAGTTTCTTCACTATATCAATCTTCATGTCTCTTCAACAGCCTCACCTGACTGAGACTCCAAGAACTTACATTTTGCAAATTTTTAATAAAAGACATTGCACAAATACTGAAATAATTCACATAATGAAGTTGCATATCAGTGCAACTGAAGTGACTATATTTTATAGTCAGTTACCAGGTCCATCCACTTTCTTGAACAATTATGTTAAATCACCTGTCTTCAAAAGTGCATGAAAACATCATGACACTGTCACCTAGGAATTTTAATTGTGTATGTAAAACTCTTTGGACCTCAATGGCTATCTTTCAGTTTGCTTTATCTTTCACTCTTCCCTGTTTATCATGATGTACT
The DNA here is from genome assembly GCA_013397795.1 of Orthonyx spaldingii. Classification (NCBI taxonomy): domain Eukaryota; kingdom Metazoa; phylum Chordata; class Aves; order Passeriformes; family Orthonychidae; genus Orthonyx; species Orthonyx spaldingii. Next base: position 1,852,040 of record VZTJ01002440.1, read on the forward strand.
TAATAACTGGGAGTAAAACACAGCTCAAATCAACATATTGAACATTTTCTACATTTTATTTCTGCTATGTATCATTCTGTATGGGTAAAGTCTCTTTGTATATTCTGAAAATGCAGAAACACTGAGACATTCACACTACCAAGCTAAATATCTGTGGTGCAACAAAGTTAAAAAGAAATACCAAAACATCAGAATAAGAAAGCATCCACGATCTCTTGCTTGGGTTCAGTTTTGTAGATATCACTTTTTCCTAAGATCCTAATTTTAAAATTCATTTGGGAACTTAGCTAACACTTTTCTGGAGTTTGAAATTTTGTGTAAAATTGTCTCCAGCAGTTTTCAAAATAATTTTTTCTGAAGGTGTTAATGAGTGATGAGTTACTACTAGGCATGACAACAGCATCAGAAGCAAAAGAAAGTGCAAGCACTGTTTATACATGACTTGATTCCCTAAACCGTGAAAATAAATAATACGAGACAATTCAAACAACACTAACTGAAAGTTGCAGCACTAAATGCAGAATCCTCTGTCAAAATCACTAGAACAGTTTCAGAAATATAGTGATATTTTAATATTTCAATATTTTAGATTAAACTTCAGTGTTAACATTTAGGCAACCTAGTGTAAATATGATGATTTTTTGTATCAATTTCTAAAGAAAAGGGAAGATCGACACATTATGCAGTCCTACTCTGTGTCATTTTTCATCGTTTTGTTTCATTTCACATAATATGCTAAAGAAAAAATATGCATAGGCTGTTCTTAAGAGTGGTGCTGTTTTCTTTGTTCTGTTTCCATGTATTTGTGTTCTGTTTCTCCTTTGCAAAAGTGACACAACTATTACTATAATTATGATTTAAAAAAAGATTTCTGAGTGTTTTAATCGAATAGTCAGAGTATTCTTACAACCCTACTCAGCTTTGTATTATGTATTATTTAACCCACTAGATGCTTTAGGCCATTTGTATTAAAAGTCAATTCAACTGTTCTAATGTGTGGAACAAAGGGAGAAATATTTTGGTTTAGTTATTGAATCAAGCCCTCACATGCAAATTCCCTTTTTTAATTATGAAAGACTAAGCACATGCAGTCCATTCTCATCTTCTATATAGTAGAAAAACGTGAGCAGTAAGAGTTGTGAGTCTAGACAGCAAAGGAAAAGTAGGAAACTTTCAATATGTTAGGTTAAACATTTTCTTCAGAGGTAGAAGGCTTAAGTCACTCTGATCAGGCAGCCAGTTTGATTTCTTGCTATGGTTTCAAGTCTTTTATCCCTCTCTGTAGATATCAACACAAATTGGGCAATGCTTGTTGTTTTATCTTCATGATTGGATGTCCTAAGCCACACATTAAGGGAAAAGATCTCCCCTCAGAATATATTAGGAAGCCTTCCTGCAGGGCCAATCATTAAGAGAAACATAATCAGTCAGAAAAACACCCCACTCTTTAGTGAATTTCAAGGAGAGCCTTTTGAGGTAAGATCTAACTATAGCTTAAGAAGCAGGCAATTACTATAGAATGCTGCAACTGAAGGTAATGCTGGACAGCACTGCTCACTGTGCTTCTGTGGGGTAATTCCTCTCTGCCTTTAAGTAAGGTATATATTTTACACAAATAAAATCTTCTGCAGTATCTACTAATAGTTTAATTGGGGCAGTGAAAGGATGTTATGAGCACTTATCTGTTCACAGTAATTGCAGAAAAACCAGCTAGGTTTTATCCTGATAGCCTGTCTAAAAGTTACTACCTCAGCTGAGAGGCTGAGCTTCATTGTTTAGAGCATGATCACAATCATACTGGATATTGACCATATAATGAAAATTCAATTTGCAACACAACCTCTCTTTTCATCTGGAAAAATTTACTCAGAAGAGATAATTTTACAAGATTTTTAATTCTCCTAGGGTCAGAATGCAACCTTGTTCTTATCCTGCTCTCAGATTTCCTTCACAAAGAGGAAAAAAGGCTCTCAGTTTTCTAGAGATCTGAGACTGAATGCTGAGAAGAGATAAATAATGACCATTAACTTCTCTTGGGGAATGCAAAGAAAAAAATCGTTATAAAACATGATTAATTGTCTTTTATTCCAATCATTTGTATATTCCTAGGAGGCTGTTTTTTCAAAATATCTCCTTCTTGTTCTGGTCCTACAAACAAGAGTAATCACAAGCATTTAGACTAATAGATGTGATTGATTATTAAATTTTTATTATATTATTTTCCTTATTTTAAAAATGTTTTTATTTTATTGAATAAAAGGCCTCGTTTTTATTCAATAAAAGTTTCAGTTCTGTGTAATTGCACCAGCAAATAGCTTCAGTGCAGCCTTTCTACTAGCCACATACTTACAAACTTTGATGTTCAGGTAAGAAAATTTATTAACCTGAGTCCACTTTTCTCTACTTTTTGTACTTTATTTATTTCTTTTGAAAACAGGTGAACCTCTTGATCCATATTTCCCAGTATACCTGCACCCTACAGCAGAAAACAGCTCTGCCTGAACAAACCATGCCATAGCTACACTTTTGAAAAGTGCAAGTAACAGTGTTAAACTGAAAAAGAAGAAAAAGAAATGCTGACATCTGTGAATCACAGTTCACCTAAGAGCAGACATGATAAAATTGTTCACAGGAAATAAAGTGGTACTGAGATTCTGTGTGAGATGGCACAGATGAATCATCACCAAACAGAGAGCTTCTGTGCATGTCTGTTCATCAGAAGGGACAGCTGAGTAGAGTACACAGTGAATATAAGGCAATGACATATAGACCTATACATGAAAAAATGAGCTTTGCAATCAAGGCTTGAAGCTCCCTTTAGTGCCATAAAAGAGCTGTTATTTTTAAGTGTTCTGGTACAAATTTTTTTTTTTTTTTTTTTTTTTTGGAAGATCACCTACGTGTTATAAGATCTCGATTGTGAAGGATAACATTTGTTCAGTTGGTCTTTTCTGATTCTCTGGTATGTTTCATATATCTTAATTTTTTGATACAGACAGGTTGCCAAAGTGTATTTTCTTCAGTAGTTTCACTTTTATAGTGGCAGCTGGGAACCACAGAAATGTTTTATTCTATACTCAATGTATAACACAGGTGTTGTAATATCAACAACGTTTTCTACTCACTTGAGAGACCTATGTGAAAGGAAGATGAAAGGCACGTTGACTGAGTAGGAAATGTAATGCAACAGAACTAGCTCCAAGCAGAAAATGTAGAGATTTGTCTTTAGTGATTTATGCTTTGAAATAGAGGGCAGATCAAAAATGTATGGGTTTATATGAGGACAAATTATACTCAATATACACACATGACTGTTCCTGCAGCAGTCTGCACTCTGTTGTAACTTTGCTAGTTAACTGGATATATTTTGGATTAAAGAATATATTTTATGTTGCATATGTTTATTAAAAAAATATATTGCCTCTCAACAAAAATAGTGAAATAGATTTCTTTCAAAAATAAATAATTGAAAAGTCTCACTTTAAATATGTCTGAGTTAAAGAATTTGTGATTCTTGCCCATTTTTTGAACCAAGCATTGACCAAGTAAATATGGGTATAGAGATAACTTCCACTAAAACAGATCTTTGCATTCTAAAGGACAAAATTGGTAGATAAGACCTTTTTCAGGAGATTATAATAGTTGGCATGTGTCTGCTTTGTTGTTAAAACTCTTCTGAAGCCTATGCTATTGAAGTTCTTTACAAAAACTAAGGAAGAAGTTTGCAAAGAATTAATGATAAAAATACAATTTAAGAATTTAAAAGCATAAATTTATTAGAATCCATTTGTGGGGGAGAACAAAATTCATATGTTTGTATTATACTTAATAAAATTAAATCTAATTTTGTTTTTAAAGGGATGCAGTTGTTACTGAATGTTCAAACACGATGATTGCAAAGAGCTGATGATCATGAGAACACTTTCAGCTTTATGCAGGGGTAAAGAATTTTTCCAATTTTGTTTACCCTCGGAAATGAACTCTTAAAGTGTCCATTCAGTCTCTAAAAAAGCAAAAAACAATATGACGAGCACTAATGCACAGTCAAATTTTATAATTTGCAAACAGATAACGGACTGAAAACAGTTTGTCTGGATTATTAAATGAATATATGTGAATAGTGAGAATACTCACATGGAACACCATGGGATTATGTATTTATGTATGTAACAATATTAGATATTCATGTACTTATAAACTTAAAAGTTCTAAAAAATCTATTTTGCTGCTTTTACTTTAAAAATCTACATATAGGAAATGCAGCTTTTACAGTCAACATTAATCCATGGGATTCAGCATCACAATGCATCCAGAAATCAAAGTCGACAAAATGACTTGCTGGTGAAAATGACTTGCTTTCCATAAAGTCTTGAATTTAACTGTACAGAAGAAACAACATGTTCATGCATAATAGAACTGAAGATCTTGAAAGTTTAAAAAATTCTTCAATTGTAGTTATTTTGGTTTTTTTCCCTTTCTGTTTTAGAACTCTACAGAAAAAGCTAGTTTTCTAAAAACCTTCTTTAGTGTCTAGGTTATATTTTTGATGGTTATTGTTGGACTGTCTCTGGGATCAACTATAGATAACTCATTCTAATAAATAATCAATCTCCAAGTAAAAAACAAATTCAGTTATCAAATCTGAATGCTTGATTTTGTTTAACATTTTTAACATTCTCATATTTAATATTATTTATATTATTATTCTCTTTCCCCTCAGATATTTGTGTTCTTGGTTCTTATTCCTAGAAGCTACTGTTCATGTAAATGTTTATATTCCTATATAAGCTGAAATGTTTTTCATACTGCTGGATGTTATAGCTTAAATGTGCAAACCTAATTTAAATCAAGTGTAACAAAAGCATATTACATAGATAAAAAAAAGAGTAGAAATGTCTCTAATATGTGTTTCTTTGCAAGCAAACTTAGGTGATTTCCTTTTCTAGCTTGTTTTTTAATTGGTCCATGATATGCTGCCTTTGACAGGTTTTTTACCATCTTGTTTTCTGAAGTTGTTTTAAAACTTCTGTGACAGGGATTTTGAGCCTTTATCAGAAGTGAACACTATGTATATCCTTTCATTTTTGACATCTCTCATCAAAGAAGTTAAAAGAGCTTTTGTATAAACGGGTCTGTCTTTGGAAGCTGAAAATAGATTTCCATCATCTTGAAACCTGAAAATCCCAAAGTTGGTTTCTGGATGTCTCCTGAGAATAAGGACTGATGCTATCAGCAAAGGTTACTAGCATGTCACAATGTGTTTAATAATCAAAATAAGTTTAAAAGAAGGAGGAAGAACAATCAAACTGCTGCTCATTCTACTTTGGAAGGGTTTGGCATCATCTATTGCAAAAAAAGAAAAAAGAAAAATCCTGCTTTTCTTTCCTAATTGTCCTTCGAAAAGATAAACAGCTTTTTGTGCTTATACATCAGCTAAATACATCTAAAAAGTCTGAGAAAACATTTGGAAATAGGAATTTACAAACTGAGAGAGAAAGAAGTAAAAAATTAATAAACTGCAAAAAGTCAAACATCTCTAAGCAAAAAGTTATTTCTTTAGGTTTCATGAGAGAAATTCATGACAGAGTGAAAGTACATGAAGAACAGATATCTGTATTAGCAAACTTTGCATCACAAAGGCATTCCAGGTAGTGACTCAGGATAGAGAGCAATATCACTGTAAGCAAATGCACACATTATTGTAGGTAACTACCTAGACGGAGAGGAATTCAGGCTAATGGTGGAGAAGCAGCAAGCCTTTCAATTCCAATGCAAGACCTTTTAAGTGAAATAAGCTTTCAGAGCAGTTCTTCTCCTAAGATAGCCTCAGAAACATAGAAAACTGTGCTCTGTCTTCAGGGTCTCTGTGGATTGCTCTAGAAGCTGCAAGTTGCGAAGTCCAGAGATCATAATGATGCATCAGTAATGCATTATATGTTAACTCCAAAAAGAAGTGACATTATTCTGAACTTATAAAATCACTGAGTGGCATTTATGGATTAAATTTTTTATGTTCTTGTTAAACTCGTTTTAGTCCACATAATTGCAAAGATAGAAAGGTAAGAAATATATGTTATCAACTAGTCCAGTTTTGCTTGTCCAAGAAAAAACAGTCTAGATGAAGATGACTAAAAATTCTTAGAAAGAGATAATTAAAGATGGTGTATCATGCAAACAATAAAACACAGGAACAGTTCTATGATGATGAGAGGGTTGGGGTTCTTCAGCCTGGAGAAGAGAAGGCTCTGAGGAGACCTCATTTTGGCCTTTCAGTATTCAAAGTAGGCTTTTAAAGAAAAGGAGTGATTTTTACATGGGCAGATGGTGACAAGGGGAATAATTTTAAACTAAAAGAGAGTTGGATTAAATGTTAGGAAGGATTAATTACTCAGAGGGCAGTGAGGAACAGAAATGGGTTGCTCAGAGAAATTGTGGATGCCCCATCCCTGGAAGTGTCCAAGGCCAGCTTGGATGGGGCCCTGAGCAACCTGATTTAGTGGGTAGCACCCTTGCCATGGAACTAAGTGATCTTTAAGGTCCCTTCCAACCCAAGCCTTTCTATAATTCTATGATTCTATAATTCTCTGAACCTATTTTTAGCTCTAAGTACAAACCAACTTGATCTCCACTTCCTTCTGGTATCACAACAGGATTGTCTTCCCACATTTGCAAATGACATGTAATTTCTCTTCCTACATTTACATGCTTTCATGTTATCTTTTATTTACTTTGGAAATAAAGCAACGCAAACATTCTTAAATGGGATATGTATACATCATAATTGTTTTCACTAAGTGGTTTTCTTTTTCTTTAATCTTTTAATTGGACCACTTGAGGATTAAGATATTCTCAAGGTATTTTGTAACAGTATCTTCTCTGTAGCAAGGATACTGAATGTCCCCTTGTGGAAATATTTGCTATTATTCTGCTTTAGAAGTTTGTTTCTATTCCAAAGCAAGAAGAAAAAATAAGGCTGTATGTACTAAAGGACTTAGATTTTATAATATTAAGCAATAAATTGTCCAGGTGTCAATACAATGAAGAATTAGATACCTCTGGTGAGGAGTCACTGACATAAGCAAAGAAGGTTTTATATTAAACAATTAGAAATGTTGAAAACCTGTTATTATTATATCTTTAAGAACTGTGCCCACTGCACTTCAACTTTAGTAGTGAGCTAAACTTACATACATATTTACATACTTCTACCAGTCCAACCAATGAGATTGACTGTCATCTGACTAAAAGGTGTTTATTACAATCCTTGCAAGGAAAATAAGTTCTTTCATCCATTAGAAGAAAGTTATTAGACTATGCAGGAATTGTAAAAATCCAGACTCTGCTGATAAGTTTTTTACTAACAAAGTAACTTTTGATACTGTATTTGAAAAGCATCTCAATAATTGTTAGTACTTCACATGGTAGGAGATATTTAATTATGTGTTTCTGTGAATAAGCCCATTTATCGTATTTTTAAATATTTTTATCTGCTTCTCATGCTTTCGTTCATAAAAACACAAATTTAAACAGCCTGTTATAGACCTACTGCATTTATTCTGAGAACTTCGTGCCAGTTCTCATTGTTACCTTTCTTTCACCCATAAAAACTGATCTTATGAAAAATTTTAATCATCTTCATATAACACCTGGGTCAAGAAACATTGCATAGAACAGAATAGTATGTTTATTTACAAAAGCCATAAATGGACTAACAAATGGTGGGAATAACAAGTTACAAAGTTTGATGATGGCCATGAGAAGCTGTAGAAAGGTGTCTTAATAATTCTCACTGTAATGTAAATGATATTCAGTGCCAATAAATTACAGGAAAAGTGTATGAGGAAAGAGTACTTTGAACTAGATATTTTCGTAAGATAGCCTCAGAAACATAGAAAACTGTGCTCTGTCTTCAGGGTCTCTGTGGATTGCTCTAGAAGCTGCAAGGAAAACCTCCTTAGGAAAACCAAAAAAGAAAAGTTATAATAATTCTTTGAAGACTGGTTAACATCTATATAGAACACCAAGAAAGTACACAAAAAAACCCCCACAAATACTTTGCAGTACAGCAAGACAGAGAATAAAATATGAAACATTATTATGCCAGTACATAAGTTAATAACAGATATAAACATTTGACACAATCTCTGAAAGTATTGGAAAGGTATAACTGTGGAGGGCTTTAACTGGAAGGAGATGGGATAACTTCAGCTGTAGTGTGAGTTCCATGCAAACAGAAGTTACACAGACAGATCCTTTGGCCTTGTTTGTCAAAAAAGGGATATATCAAAGTCTGATTTGCACAGAGAAGGAGAGAAGTTAATTATTCACAGTTTCTCAAAAAATAGACAAGAACCAAACCATATTTTCCATGACAGGTTGAAAAAAAAGGTGAAATCTAGAGTTCATTATAACAAGACATGATAAGCATGAGAAGTTTATATGGATTCAAAAACTGATTGGACAAATTCATTGAGGAGATTCAGAGAAAGAATCAGGAGAAACCTTTGTCTCCAGTACTTCAGACACAAATTTTAAAAGGATGTGTCAGAAGAAGTGTAACTGTCTGCTTGCACTTTTTCCTAGACATTCACTTATGACTCAGTGTCAGAAATATTAGACACAGTCTGTGATAGAAAAAATGAAGAAACCTCTTGATACCAGAAATATATTCTATTTTTATTTGTTTAGCGTGAGTCATCTGCACTATGATAACTGCTGGAACTGGCCTCATGGGCTCTTTTAGATACCACTCAGGATATAAACTTACATGTTACTTAAGTAAGGGTTTGGTTGCTGGGGAGCAACAAGGACCAGCAGCTCCAGGAGGACTGGTCAAACCCAGCCTGTCCTCTGCCCTCACCAAGGAGCACAGTCCCATGGGGTATGGGCACAACAGGCAGTGTCATATGTTGCTAACAGGTGCATCAAAAGATGCAAATATGGCAAGTGATGACCGAGGTCAAGAGGACATCCAGAGATCCAAGTTCAGAGCAAAGTAGATGAGGTCTGGGACATAAAAGTGAGGTAATGTGACCCAATGTACCTTAGAGAAAGAACTTCAAGCAATGTCAATTTATCTCCCAGTTCAGATGTGATAGGTGACAACTCATGGCATGGCCTCAGGTGTTGGGTCTAGCCATTTTAGCTCACAGAATTGCATGTTTCACTCTGCTTTATGCAGTGCCCATAAAAGAACAAAAGGCTGATTTTAGTTTTGCAATGTACATATGCTAAGTATTTATCTGAACACCATAAGCACATAGAAAGGTATAAAATCACAGTAGCATTTGGCATTGACATAGGTTTACTCTGAATTCAAAAATTAATCAAAAAACTTATTCTGCAAACACATGGAGGCATTAGTAAAACTGACACTTCAAAGACTACTGACGGCTAAAATTTAATTTAGTTTCTATAATGTCAAGAATGAGTTACCTTACATCTAAATAGACCATAAGAAATCATCTTAAACTTGAAGGAAGCCATATGTAATCTTTCTGAGAAGAGGAAATGAAAATCAAATTCTCAATTCTAGTTGAATTGAAACATCCCAGGCAAAAGTGACAGAATAGATAAAACATTTATATTAAAAAATGCCATGTTGCCTGGAGCTTATTGATAAATGCTGCTTTATTAGACTCAGCTATTCCTGAAGATAAACGCATACAACTTTCATTGATTTCCTTCAGCTTATATTTTGATAATCATTCAGAGTACCAGTACAACGTGACATTTCACGCTACTGAGTTAAATTGGTCTTACTGAACAGTCATAAAAACTGTGGAATCACTGAATCATTCATACTGGAAAGAACCTTGACAAGTCACCCAATCCACCTTCCTTCTCAAAGCAGAGACAAACTTAAATTCAGACAAGAGATTTAGAACTTTTTTTCAGAAGAACCTTGAGTTACTCAAAAACCTCAGATTTTCTGGGCAGCCTATGCAACAGCTTAATAAATCTGACAGTGATTTTGTTTTGTTTCAGTTTTGTTGATTTGGTTTGGTTTTTCCTAGCTAGTCTCTCAGAACCTTTTCTGTTTCAATTCATGTCCCATCTCATTCTTTCATTGGGTTCCTTAGTAGAAAGTTTGGTTCTGTCACTTTGGTTACCTACTAGTAGGTATCAGAAGGCTGCTGTTTACTGTCCCCCTGCATTTTTTTACTTCTTCAGACAAAAAAACCTGATCAATTCCCAGAATAACATTTCTTAATTAGACCTATTGACAACTCCCACTAGCTCAGGAGCTGTTGGCTGCCTTTGTTGCCAAGGCACTGCTGGCTCCTGCTCATCCCTGCCCACAAGCACACCAGGTCCTTTTCACAACAGTGGCTCAGCCAGTCTGCCCCAGCCTATGCCACTGCTCAGAGCACCACACCTGCACTGCAGGTTGCAGTAAAGGCCATGGCTGCCAATTTTCCTGGGATACTTTTTCCAGTCAGTGATGGGAACTGAGCTCTGTGGTGTATTAGCACCATTGTGATTTCAGAATTTAGAAAATCATTATTATTATCTTTTTCATCTTTATTCCTTGTTTTGCCAAACTCAAATCAAACAAAGCATGTACACACACACGCACAAAATGCTTCTTAATTTCACCTTCAAAACCCTAAGATTGTATTTTTAAAGTAGCCATTAACATTTTTTGTTATTCTTGTTCTACTAAGTGTAATAAAATGTGTGCCTCACAGGAAGAAGTGTAGAAAAAAGAGAGATTATTGCTTAAAAGAACAAGGTATCAGGGAAAAAAATTGCCCCAAAATCTCTTGATGAAATGTTATGTCTAGTCAGGAAAATGGTAAAATTCCTATTAACTCTGATGATAGTCATGATTCCAGTTCATCCCACCACATAAGGCCTGTGTCAACTCTTTGGCACAGTAAAATATTATCTTGGGAAGCAGCCAGTAGAGAGTTTTCTTCCGCCTAATGCTGATAGGGAAGGATTCAATAATCTAACCTAAACAATGTCCTCACATAATGAGGAGCAGCTGGACTTTGTTAAAAGGTGGCTATACTTCAAAAGCAGCCATCCTTAATGGAGAAGTCATGTCCCTGTACCAGTTCTGAGCACACCTTCTGACAAGAGTAGTAACTAAAATCTCAAGAGAATGCTGAAACACTTTCAGTTTAAAAAAGAAACTTGACTGTCAAGGAGTGACACTAGTTTAAGGTCAAAGTTTTCATATAAAATCTAGTTATTTTTATTGACATGTTTTGAAGTATTTTTACAAATGCCCTTTATTATTACTGGCTTCAACACACGTATTTATTTATATAGATGATAAAATCCACATTAATGTTAGAAGAATGAAAAATTATTAAAGTCAAGAGAAAAAATTTTAAAAAATCAGAAAATAACAAGCTATAAATCAAATATTTGCCTGTGGCATTGTACCAGATAAGAGGCAGAAATGTAACTTCACTTCCCATTTGGCATCCCTATTTCCTGTTAAGCAGCTAACCACTTTCACATAACCTCAGAGGTTCATCATTCTTTGTGAATCCTTTTCCCTTTGCCAGCAGTTACCTATTATTACTGCTACAATCTATATAGCTACAGAGACTCTGATGACACAGCTGCTGCAGAAAAAGGTGGCTGCAGTGATTATGTTAATGAAATCACTCATTTCTTGCATAAACATACCTTAAAGTTGTTGAGGCGCTTCATGTGTCACTAGCTGGGTTGATGAAATATCTTGAACAAAACATAAAAATGTTAATAACTCAGTTGTTATTTATTTGTATTTCAGTAGCACCTACATGCCACAATAAGCTGAGACTTCAGTCAAAATTTCAGTCGAAAAGATCCTGTTTCCCTGTAAAAACCTGTATAATCAGACAACAGGACTTTAGTCCCTCCCTCTATATGCTTTTCTTCCCTTCTACCTCACTCTTACAAAACCCCAGCTGCAGTACTGTTTCCAGCTGAGGTCCCCAGTACAACAAAAACATAGGCCTGTTGGAACGGGTCCAGAAGAGCCACGAATATTATCAGAAGGCTGGAGCACCTATACTGTGAAGAAAGGTTGAGAGAGTTGGCATTGTTCATCTTGGAGAAAAGAAGACTCCAGAAAGAGGATTTTGTGGACTTTCAGTATATAAAGGGAATTATAAAAAAGACAGATAAAGACCTTTTACAAGGACCTATAGTGATAGGACAAGGAGCAATGGTTTTGTTCTGAAAGAGGGTAGATTGAATAGAAGGAAGACATTTTTTACAAAAACTGTGTTGAGACACTGGAACAGGTTGCTCTGCCCAGAGAAGTTGCCCCATCTTTGAAATTGTTTAATATCAGGATTGACAGTGCTCTGAGTAACCTGGTCTAGTAGAAGGTGTCCCTGTTCATTGCAAGGGGGTTGGAACTAAATAAACTTTAAAGTTCCTTTCAAACCAAAGAGTTCTATGGCTCTATGATGCTATGAAAGAGAGATAAGAGACCACAAGGAAATAGAGATATAATGATCATGTGTATCTAAACACACCAATTAACAGACCATCAATAAAATGTTAAAAGCCTCTTCACTCCTAAATTTCTCATATAATAGTGAAAAATATTTGTTTCAACATTAGCAAAAGGAAAGATATGTTTCAGTATATAAGGGATTCAGTTTTCCTGACCATAAAAGTTTAATTCCATGGCCCATGAGATATTCACCATCTATTCCATCAATCAAGATGCAGATGAGATCTAGGATTAGTTCATACATGTGCTGACTCTGGGACTTAACAATTTTTTTTTTTTCATTTCTGCAGATAATATCAACTGTTGTGGTTAATTATGTCCCATAGACAAGGACTTGGGTTGCCCACCCAAGGGGACCACTGCAGATATATACACAGGCACATGATATAACTCTTTATTTTAAAGCCTTTCTTGAGTTGGTCACATAGAGACATAATTTGCATATTCTTGAGGTATGTCTTTGATGACAATATTTGGTCAGGATTTTTGCCTTTGACTATAAATAGAAGCTCAATTTGGACAGCTGGAATGTGTCTAAAGCTAGGTGACATGATATACATATCTGCTCTTTAACAAGGGAGTGTCAGATATTTTATAAGCACAGTTACCTGCTAGTGTTGCTGATATAGCCACATTCGAAACACAGACATCTTAGCCTAAGTTCGGTGGAAGATGGCAACAGTTACAGCAACAGACTAATAAATTATCAATCTCCTCTCTAGACAACGCCTCCAAATCTTTAGAACTTTTACAGTAATATCCGTTCCAATTAAGCTTTCAAAAACAAAATGGGCAGGAAGCCAGGATATATCAACTGTAGCCTGTTTTCTGCAAGAAAAGTGACTTAGGTAGACAGCACTCATGGTAGGCCTTTTGCATATTTTGAATATGTACACTGTGATGTATTTGCAGAGCACATCAGAAACTTACAGAGCAAGTGTGACAAGTGTGGATAACTGAAGGCAATGTCCATATTGAAAGACGAGCCCAAACAGAGATGGAAATCTTTATTCTGGCAACTGCTGGTTCTTGTACTTCTAAATGTTTCAGGTGTACATTATACAATGTGCAAACACAAGAGTGTGTATAGACATAATCCAGAGGGTACCATTTCAGTCTGGCTCTTCAAAGGTAAGATGTGGTATTTTCATTGTATAACACCCTGCCATGAAATTTGTGTAGCAGTTTGTAGCACCAGTTAAGTGAGGAAGACATATACATAATGTCCAGTCCCAAAGTAAATCTGGAAAAATGAGAAGAAAAGCAATAACATAGTGTGATCTCAAACAACCAAAAAATAATCTAATAAAGAAAAAAAACACCATAAACAAACAGAACAAGCAAATCAGAAAATCTGGGTTATTTTTAAATTCATTTGTGTTAAGACTGAGGTTTCTCAGAGATACCCTAGGTATTTCTGAATAAAGTAGTTTGAGTGTTAAAGAATATCTTGCTTTATGGTGTTTTTCTGAACTTATTGTACTCCACTTCTTATTGATCCCCATGGAAAGACTGTCACACTACAATATTAGTCAACATCCAAACTAAGCTGTTTAGAGCTAGGTCAAGCTGTTCTTTTTTACTGTACTGGTATGTGATGATGTCTTTCCTTATGTATTTCATAATTAATTTCTTGCCTACCTTCAGCATTTCAACCATTAGTGAGCCTCCTGGAACTAACTATATGTTAGTATCTTCATCCATGTTGTACTCTTCTTTCAAACTTACTTCAAAATATGTTTCAAAAGCAATTTACGCTGAATTGTTTTCAAGCTCCTTTTAGACACAGCTTCTTCAGTCTAAAGGGTTGTTAGCTCTGACTTAACACTGTCTGAGAGTACCTATATAGCATGCTTGAATATTCATTTCCATTGCATTTTGAGAATGAAGTCATATTTTTGCTCTAAAGTTATGTGTCCTGTTAGAAACACAAGTTGAATGAAAGAATCTCCCATTGGCAAAAAAGCAGTACTTCAATACTTTACCCAACATTCAGTCATCACAAGATACTACAAGCAATCTTTCACCCAACTGCTCATTTAATTTTATGTTATGCAACCCTTGCAGTAAATTCAAATACTCCTGTAATGTGAATTGCACAGCTGAGATACAAATATATTCTGATAATATTGCACCATTCAAGCTTCTGGAAGCATCCAAAATATAGAAATATAACTAAAATATTTAAGAATGGCATATTATTCACCGACTTCAGTAGGTCTGATTATGTGAGGCGAAAAAGTAAGGCAGACAGGCTGAAATGTAAGTTCTTCAAGTAAAAGAACAGTTTGTTGCTTTTACAAAAGCCTATTTCCTTGCAACTTACTGGAAATTATATGCTCTCTGGTTACTGCAGCAGCAGAGCAGGCTTTGCAGTGGCAAGGCAATGTGATTTATGAATTTCATGTTGTTGCAGTTGGCTGGTTCATGTTTTCCAAAAGTTGTCTTAACAGCCCAGATCGGTCATTAAAAGTCAAAAATTGCAATGCAAAGAGCTAGAGAAATTTCATCTCAATATGGAAGAAACTGATATGTCCTACAGGTTAAACCATTAAACATTTGCATTACTCCTATAAAGAAAATAGAACTTTTTGGTTTGGGTTTGTATCTCTGAAAATTCCAGTTAAAAAACCCCAAACAAACATGAAAAGGCATATGATTTCTTTAGATAATTCTATTGTGCTGTTAAGCACAGATCCTATGCTCTTACTGAATGTAGTGGGTTGGCACTGACTGGATACCAAAGGCTCTCTATCACTCCCTTCCACATCTGGACAGGGGAGAGAAGATATAACAAAAGACTCATTGGCCAAGATAAGGACATGAATGTCATGGGCACCTCTCACAGGAGAGAGTCCTCCATGGACTTCTCCAGCATAGGCCCCTTTCTCTGGCTCTACGTCCTCATGAACTGCTCCAGTGTGTGTCTCCAGTCTCCTGCAGGGTCACAAGACCTGCCAGAAAGCATGCTCACTGTGGGTTCCTCTTTCCACAGGTCCTCAGGTCCTGCCAGGAGCCTGCTCCAGTGGGATCTTCCCACAGGTTCACAGTCTCCTTTGGGCATCCACCTGCTCTGGTGTGAGGTGTCCTACCAGCTGTAGGTGGATCTGTGCTCCATTGGGGACCTCCACGGACTGCAGGGAGACAGCCTGCCTCACCATGTGTTTCATCACAGACTGCAGCACCTGGAGAACCTCCTCCTCCATGCTAATATTTGGCATTTGTAGTTTTATTATTTTAGCTCGATATCCATATCTCTTTCACCGTATTCTTTATTTTTCCGTTGATCTTTTATCCTGTTAAAGTTTCTAACCAAGATCTCTACAACAAAACATTCAGAGAACTCATTGGGAATCTGGTCAGAACCTGTTGCTGTTGTGTCTAAAATAGCCAAAGTTCTGATGTAATGAGAGGTGACATAAACGAACTGTCAGAGCAGCATTCCCTTCAAATGACAGCTCAGTGACTGAACATCTTAATCTATGGTTCTATCATATCTGTCTAAAGATAATTCAGGAAACACTAACTGCTGTTCAGATGCACACTTATTATTAAATATTTTAACTACTGTTAATTATAATTATTAGTTAATTTCCAAACTTCTCTTTGTTTTCCATAATTGTTGGAATTGTCTGAAGTAAGTCCACTTGTACAGTCTCCTCTGGAAAGTTTGTCTTCTTTCAGTTCAAGTCAAAATCTTTTGCTGGCTCTTTTCTATTGGAACACCAGATATGAAACTGTTGATCTTTCTCTACTTTCACTAAAAAAATGTGGTTTATGTTTTCTTTTCTTTTGACAGAGGACAAGAAAGACACTTTATCACAAAGATCTTGACTTCAGCAGACCCTAACTCACTTTAATATAAAATTCCCTTTTATTTAGGCAATTTATAGTACTGCCGTTTTTTCTGACCAAAGCACAAAAATTTAGGAACAGTAATTCAGCCTTCTACAGCTATAATTTCTATTTTTACCTATGTATAAAATGTTACCCTTCATATTTTACATTTCACAATGAGTGGTTTGGTAAACCTTTGCACTTTAGACAATTAAACTAATAAATTAAAAATATTTTTGATACATATAAAGCTGCCAGCCAGTTTGGCCTGCTTTGGAAAATCACATATCAGTCTCAATTGCTTAAAACTAAAGTTTTGAGTACTTCCTTCTATTTATTCGGGCTTGCTAATGCCTTCTTTTTTCATCTACATTCATGTGCAGAATTTATGTTTTACTATACAAACATCCTGTTTGTATGTTTGGCATTCTTACTGAGATAAACATATACTCATCTACAATTTGTAGACATAAATCAATGAAGAAACTGAGATTATTGAAGTGTACTTTCATTACATATATTTAGAGGTATTGAATACAATACCTGATCTTAGAAAACAGTATTTTAAAATAAGTTTCTGCTTAAGTTTCCTTACTTCCTTTCTGTTACTTAAATTTGATTTGCAGGCCCTGAAGGTGCTATTCTACAATTGCAGAATCACAATGGGTTTAGACATTTCTATGGGGGAGTTCAAGATCTTTTCCACTGTCTCCTCCCTCCTACTGTCTCAATCCTGAGCTAGATGAGAACTTACTTTAGGGGAAACTGAAATAAACAGATTCTGTCATTTAGGATCATAAAATTGCTATTATGTCCAGTTTATAAATACAGCTGAATTGAAAAAAAAAGGTAAAGTTCCAAAGCAATATCTTTACATCTAGACTATTGACTACTATGATTAACAATTTTTCCAACTGAGATTGTTTCCTTCCTTATTAAATAATTGAATATTCAACGGGACTGAGAAAGAGAAGGAGAAACTGCAAACTTGACTGTACCGCTTGTTGTTTGGTGTTCTCCTTTGAGATACAGAAAGTCAGGTTACAAGTTTCTGCTCAAAATCTGATTTAATTATTTATACAAAGAGAAATTGGTACAATTGTACACCGAGAGGAGTTCACACTAGGATATCCAATATCTTGATGATTAGGGTACTCCCATGGGGTGCTGGAGACCTCTCTTTCCATTCCTATGCCAGTGAATATTTAATAATTTATATACAATAAAAATGCTTCAAGACAAACTCACAAAAGATGATACAGTATCTCAAAGATTAGAGTACTTATTTGCAATTGAAAAAGACCTGATTTCAACCCTCTCATCAAATCAGAACCCCAAATCAGGAAGCACAAATGTTTGGAAACATATTCTCTCTCCTAATGCTTTGAACTCTGGACTGCAGAGTAAAACAAAGAGTTTTTTAAAAAAATGGAGCAGAGGCTTTGTGAGACAGCTGAATTGGTACTGGATATTTTTTTCCTGAAGAGGATACTTTATTGTGAATATATAATACCAAGTGTTCTTGGTACCCGTCTTAGAGTGCTCCCATATCTTGGCATTCTCATTTTGTGAACAGCTGTTAGCATTAGTGAATCTTACTTGTAGGCACGTGGTTTTCTATACTATGCATAAGAAGTCTGGCCTTTAAATTTGGGACCCAAGGTTATACCAGATTGCAGTGTGCCTAAAGGCTAGAAATGCCAAAATCCAAAACAAATCAATTTCATTTCTATGCACAGAGAAAATATTCATTTATATCCAAATTGCTTGTACATCTATATATCACAGAAGAAACAAGACTACTTCAAAATGTGTAGCAGTACAGATGAATTCCAGCTGGCCCCCAAAAGAACACTTTACTTACATTTATTCTCCGTGTACTGATATGGAAATGTTTAGCAACTAAAATTTCTTAAAAGCATTTATAAAAATAGAAATAACTTATAGAAAAGCTATGTTTTTTCTGACATATTAAGGCTCACTTAATCCTTATAGCCTTTATAATGTGGATTTATGTATATATTATTTACATATTTATATATGCATCTACAAGTATTCGTTAGCATATCAGGTAAATAAAAGCAAAAATAACCTTGTTAAACACTGGGAAACAAAACAAAGACAAAAACCTTCTTCTTGACTAAAGGTGAAATACATTTCTTTCACCACAGAATATCAGCTTCCAAGTGTCAAATTCATAGTATGCATGAATCAATAGCAGTCAGGTAATTGCAAATAAATATGCTTATTTCCCTTGAATACTTATATTACTTAAATTTACATAAGGTCTATAAATTTCTCTGGTTATCTAAATGAATCTATTCAATAAGCATTCAGAGCAAAACAAGAAAAATGGATAGTTTGAGCACTATCAGTGTGAAAAAATGACTGCAATTTCATAGGAAAGACCTTGGATTTTATTTTACATTACTGTTACAGAAAAAAATGGAATTGCTCAGCAAACTATTATTCAAATGATCACTATCAATGTAATTGTAAATAATAAAAGGAATAACAAATATAAAATGTGCATCATAATTTTATTTATTTATAGTAGGTGCATCTGAAACTCCTAAGTGAAAGAGAAACTGTTTAGAAGAAACTGCCAATTTTAATACCTCCCCTGAGCAATGAAATTATTTACTCAACAACAATAAAATTTGAAATTTATCACCATGAAACAAAATGTATAATCTACACTGTGCAGGGAAATAATTGCAGTAATAGTTACAGCTGTAGTAGTAATAATGTTGCCATCCATAAAATGTATTTTCCCCTTAGAATCAGCAAAAAAAAAAAAAATTTCTAACACTTGCTTATAGGGAAAAAAGTGCTTTAATTTAACACATTTTTTCCCTTTTACATGCCTATTGTGTTATGTCATAGAAAGCATATAGCTCATTTTCTTTTCAATTGGTCTGTCACACCATTTTCAAACTGCATGTATATCTCAGGCTTTGATGAGCACAGAGGTAAAAAATATTAAACTGGAGTACACAAATAATTAAAGGTGGATGTGATCCCAATGCACACAATGATCACATCAACTTTCAAAGAAGGCTGTATCAGAACATATTTAGACTGCTCTCATTTAAAGCTTTTACTGTGTGACCTCCTCTCTATCCAGGAGCTATTCGTTTTAGTGTCACTTGCCAGGCAAACAGTAATTGAAGTACCTAAAACTCCTGTTTATACATCTGACCAATATGTGTCCAGAACAGCCAGCAAACAGTTGTCTGAACTGGACACATTCTGTGTGAAACTGCCTAGAACTAATTCATGAAGACGAGGGTAAATATTGGCATATTATAGCATTTTATTAGCAGATCCAGACAGCCAAGTCTATTGCTTTCTGCATTCTTAGAGATGTGAAAAAAATCCCCTGACATTGTGACTATGTATCTTTTAAACTTTTGAATAGAGCTTGAATAGGGTTAAAATATGGTCAGTAGTTCATAGTGCCCTTACTTAAGCCCTTGCTCTTACACAAAACTTGAAGGGAGATTTATATCAAGTAATTGGTATCTATCTAAAACCAGCATTTACTGTTAGTCAAATCATCTTTTTACTGCCCTTCAGAGCTTCATAAATAGATCTAGTAGGGCAAGACCCTTGTGGTGTCTTTTGTACAGCTCAAGACTGATGTCAATTATTACTTTATGGGGAAGAAGGTGTTCAATAAGCCATTTCTGCTTTTAAAAAGTGAGAGAGAGACTACAGTAGATCAAAAATTTCAAATACCAAATACCATAGTTTCAAATTAAGAATTGCCACAAACATTGACCTTCCTTCCTTCTTCCCGCCTTGATCCAATCCCACATCATTCTTCCATGACAAAATTCTTTTTAATATGTTTCTACCTGCTTAGTCACCTGTCTCCATGAAAGTCTTGAAACTCTCTGAGGTATGAGAGCTGACAGTTCCTGACAGATTTTCTCCAGAGTTCCTCAATAAAACTATGGCTATGGCTTACTTTGGCAGGAAAGTACTATTAAACAGCTGTTGAAAGATAAGCATAGCCAGGTCTCTTTCCTAGCAAAAGCAGGTTATAAAATCCTAATGCTGAGACAAGGTTAGTTGTGATGAGCATTGCCTCTGCTATCCTAAAGAATAAGACCTAATGACAAAACTGGAAACATAAACAGAACTTTTCAGTCAAAAATATA
Organism: Orthonyx spaldingii; assembly: GCA_013397795.1. Classification (NCBI taxonomy): domain Eukaryota; kingdom Metazoa; phylum Chordata; class Aves; order Passeriformes; family Orthonychidae; genus Orthonyx; species Orthonyx spaldingii. Next base: position 1,872,509 of record VZTJ01002440.1, read on the forward strand.
AAAAGATGATTTTCCTTATGACAGAATATTCTGGGTAAAATATTTTGTCATTGGGCAGGTAGTTTATATGAAATTCCATTTGTATGAAGTACAGTTTAGAAAATGAGCATCACTTGGAAATAAGAGCATCCTTCTTTGTTTGTGGCTCATGATGTAAAGCATAGGAGAAAACCAGTCCTTTACTTTCACAGGCTAAGGAGAGGACATGTCTTCATCAAGAAAAACTTGCTTAACTGTGTGGTTTGGGAGAGACAGGCTACTAATGATGTTTAACAACCCCAAACGTGTTAATTCTTTAAACTGTCCAATAGAAAATGTACTTAACATCTTGAAGTAAAGTATATGGGAAGCTATTACTCAATAAGAATTGATGTCCAATACATAGTTCAAAGAGCGGTTTGAACTTGAGTTTGAGATTTTGATTTTTTTACTTGGGAAAACTTTTTTTCCATCAGTAAATTGGTGAAGTCATCAATTTAAAAAGAAAATGAGAGGGGAAAATGGGAATTAAACAAAGAAAGCTCTGGTCTAAGAGGTAAGATAAAAAATTAAAAATAAAAGAGAACTTGTAGAGTTTTAGCAAAACTATTTCCTGTTTTAACTGTTTTCTAAATTATTGTCCTAAAACAATCCTCTAAAAATTCTAGAGTCTGCCCAGCATACTCTCACTATGATATATACACACAGACTGGAAGTCACAAAAATATTACAATGAAGAATCTTAAGGTCTATGATTCATTTTATTATGAAATTATACAGGAAGTTGAATTGCACATGAAAAATATTAAAGTTAGTGGCTTTTAACTTCAATGAATTATATATTGATTGTGTTATGAAAGTTAAGGAGACCTCTTTGCTCCAGGAAAACATACATGAAAACATGTTGAGTGACATCTTCAATCACAATTTTAGAAATATTATGAAATTCTTCTCATCATATGAATGTTTAACTGCTTCAATTGTGCAATCTCTCAATTTAGAGGTCAGCATACAGAATATCCTTCCTTGTGTCTGGAGAGAAGTATCATCATGGCAGCTACTACAACCATGTACGCTATCCTGACAATCTTAGCTGGGTTCCTTCACTGTACTTCAAAAGACCAAATGTTGAACCCATGTAAACATTGCAGATAACTGAATGCCATCTACAGTTATTTAAGTGCTTAGCAAGAAATTGCTTCACAAGAACATCATGCATTTTGAAAAAGCAGAAGTTGTGCATTTTTTTAGGTGTGAGGGTAATTACTACTGAATAAGACTGGCAGAATTCACCCAAAAGACCTCCTGAGACAGTTTTGCAAATGAGGTACAATCGTATTGCATCTACCTTGCAGATGGTTATGGTGTGAAGTGCTAAACCAAAGTCTGACAAGAATAAGGAATCACATAGCATCTTATACTGCTGAATACATGTACTATAAGACACCAACCTGAAACTCCCTATAAAATCAGTGAAGACAAAGAGACTAGGTAATTCCATCTACTTCAGGCATTTAATTTAGGGTAAAAACTACCTTGTAAAGCTTTCTTCCTCTCCAGCAACTATAGAGGAAGCTTTCACAACTAGACTAGATGGGATACTCAACATTCAGGCAGATAAAGTTGTTTCATAATCCCTATCATAGTGTTTTTAAGTTCTTCTTTGATTCAGTAGCTAAAATGTAGTACTAGTTTGTCCATTTGTGTATTTATATTTACTAACTGAACATTGAATAGAAAATTGTTTAGCATTTAGGATGAAATGACATTGAAACTATGCATTTGTGTTTTATTTCATAATTAATCTCATGTGTCAGTAACATTTTGTTTTAATGATATTATATAGCTCTATATAAGTTAAATTTCTGTGACCTATTTTCTTATCCCAATCATTTAAGAACCACTATGAAGAACGATAGTGGGTTATAAAAATACGTTTTTCTAAGTGTGTTTTCTGTGCCATTTGAAGGCTTTTGGCAAGTCTCGTGTGTCCAGTATCAGTTTTATCTGTCAGGGTGAGAACTGAATCAAAATCAGCAGTAAACAGAAAACTTGCAATAAGAAACACTGTCAGGAACAAAGGAAACCAATAATTGACCAGTAGCTAATGAAAATGGATGAAAAAAGGAGAACAAAGAATTGACAGAAGATGACTGCTCATACTGAGGATAAATAATGAAGTAGCATTGTTTATCTTCATTTGGCTACCTATCTTAAAGGATAAACCCCTGATGTTGACACTGTAGAGAAAGAGAAAATATGAACCCTTTCTAACCTTGCTCTCTATGCCACATTGACTGCTGTAGTGGAATCTTCTACTGTCTCTCTTCTTTTTGCACATTAAAAGTTGTTTTTTCCATATGTGTTATGGATACCTCCTCAACTCTCCCCTCCCCCCCCCAAAAAAAAAACCAAAAAAACCCCAAAAATCAAACAAAATAACTAAATAAACATGAAGATTTTCTGGGGTTGTTTTGTATTTTGCAGTTAAAAACAAAAGATAGTTCAGCTCAAGAATAATTTTGTAAATTTCCTTTTATCTTACATTTTAGATTTCTCACCTCTCTTATCTTTCTAAGTTTTGTTATGATTATATTAAATAAAAAATATGTTTTCTTTTTCTTCTAAACTGAGCATATCCTTCCAAACACCTAATTTAGCAATTGTTCAGTACCTTTGGATGCCAAGATCCATGGAAAAATCTGCAATTTTGCTTTTCCTTGGTTTATAGTTTCATGGCTGTCAAAGATCAGTAGAAAAGGCAAACAGTTAAATCACATAGTTCTATAATCTACCAGCTGCTATAGAATTACTCTAGTACCTTCTTGTTATTGCTGTGCTCTTACTCTTCTTTCCTGATTTTAAATGGTAGTCTATGATTGTGCAAATTAAGACATAACATTTGAAATATGTTGCCTCTTCCTCAAATATATATAAGGAAAAAAGGTACACTGCAGACTAATATTCCTGGAGAAACAGGACATCTTTCTTTAATTACTCTAAAAATGTAATAATTCTTGCATTGACAGGAAAACGCCGCTGCTTAGGATTTGTGATCCAAATCTAAAGACCCTCTAGACAGATCTCATGGTTTATGCTAGGTGAAAATTAGATCCAAAATGTGGATTAATCGCCACATTTTCTCTAACAACTTTCAGGTTCTTATCCCTTGTGCTGGTTTTGGCTGGGATAGAGTTAATTCCTCTCATAATAGCTACAATGGTCTACCACGGTGAATTAGTGAATGTCTGAGTGGTTCTTAGTTGTCAGTTGGGGTAAAACCATTACATCCTTGACAAGTAAAATTTAATCAAATTTGTCCACTAACTGTTTTTGTGACCATAATAACCACCACAAAATTCTTCTGCTTAAATACAGGATAAATCTCTATTCCCAGTGGAAATCTGAAATGACAAAAAAAGGTACTTTTTACATCCCGGGAATATTTTATCAGCTATTATTAAATCTTGTTTAGAATCACTTTTAAAAAATAAAAATAAGCACTTTTTTAAATATGACTGCTCTTGAGGTATGATTCCTCTCACCTAGATTTGACTGTTAAATTCACACATTTTTTTGTTCCTAATGTCACAATGTAGGTTATTCTAATGCCTCAAGAAGCTACATTCAAAAGATCATTAATTCTACCATAGGAAAGCATGAATCATGCTCTGAAAGTACCTGTGTTTCTTCCTCTACTTTGGAAGGGAGACAGATAAGTACCTGACACAACAATGCAATGGTTACAGATGGGACATGAGTACTATTTCCAGTGGCTTTTCCACCTTCCCATGAGAATCAGAATTTGAAATATCTAATATTTCAGATGATATACACATGTGTCAACCCTTTGAAATTGATCTGTCTTGATTTTAAATTCACTCTGGATGGATCATTAGCTAATTTAAATTTAATTTAACATTTAGTGTTAATGCTTGCAACTACTGACTTTTCAATACATAAATTTCTTCTTTCTCAGATTCAGAAATGTATATCCTGATCATTCATGTGCAGCTGTCAATGATGCAATTTTGTCCTAGATTTATGCTTAAAGGTGTAGTGTTTCATTCATATGTTCTTGACTTGTATTGCATTGTATGGTAACTGCTGCTGTTTTTAAAAATAGTAATAATTTAAATCACATTACCTGGTATTATTTGAAGAAGATAATACTATTAATGTGGCAAGTGATAGTCTACTAGCAGTAATTGAATGAAAACTGATTTCTTACTTTATTTCTGAAAGATAACTCTAGGTTTTTGTTGATGATGATAAGTCAAAACATTTCAAGAACTCCATGAAAAGATTGTACTGTAAAAACTTTATAAAACCCAGCACAAATAGTTTGCAGTTTTCCTAAGTCAATAAAATAGTCTTCTGGTTCTATTCTGATCTACTGTATCAAGACAATAAAATCTCACCCAGAAATTCCCTCATTCAGCTGCTATCTTCTGCTTAGCTTTAGGGCATAGCTTTATGACATCCAGCTTGGATTTAATGTGGTCTGACTTATAACAAAACAAAACAAAGCAAAACCCCAAAGATATTTAACTTTAAACTGAACTTTAAGGATAAAATCATTAATTCAGTGGAATGAATTGTACTTTTGTCCCTGATGCCTTTAAGATTAGTATATCTACAGAGAAGATTTAGACATGTATAAAACCATGTCCCAAGTCTGGGAATCAAATGATGAAACTTTTATGGTGGAATCAAATTGGTTCAAAGAGCTGCTTTCTGCTTCCTTCCAATTTATATACCAAAGACATACTGGTAATTCTGCTGTAGTACCTTCATAATCACTGAAAGTTTATTATATCATGAAAATTAATAGTGACTTTTAAAGCTCTGCAGAAGAACATCAGTTTTTACTAAATTTCATGACTTTACTATACTAGCTGACTTATACAATATTGTGTTTTCAGCTGCTAATGAAACATGCTCAGTAGTTTTAAGCGAGATGCTTTGAGACAGATTTTTCCTTTACCTTTTCTGTGCTCTGTTTAGTGAATACTGATTTTCCACTACAGAGCTTCTAATGAACAGAAAGTCAACCTATCTTCCTTTATTTACCCTTTTCTTCTATATAGCACATTAACATTCTCAAATTACATGTAGATATGTGTAGTGTCAAATATTATTTTAATTGAATTCAGAAAAGTTTGGAAACCCTTCTAAAGCAGCAAAAAAAGATAGAGTAACCTTTTTTTCTTTGTACAAACTTATTCTAATCCTATATTAATTGCTAAAATTAAAATGTTGTTGCCTTCCATTCTATTGCCTTTACAGTGTTACTACTTAGGATTTAGTATTTTTGTTCTGTACACCAGCCAGCATTGAGGATATCTTTGTACTCTACCTCAAAACAATTCTGTAGTGCAGACATATGAGATTATATTGCTAACTCGGATATTATTAGCAAAACATCATGAGCAGTCTGGATCTCAGAAAGACACAACAGATCAGCCAAGCTACACAAAAAATGCTGAATCCTGAGCTGTCACAAAATATAGAGATGTATGCCAGCTTACTATTTTAGCCCTTGCCTTATATATTTGCTTCAAACAATCAACATGACAAGGTCAAGTGTGTATAAAGAGATAACAAGAAAGCAAAGCTGCTTACCAGTGTAGGATCTGTATGAAAATATTCTATTGTGTTACAGAATCTCAATAGTATTTTCAGAAGTCAATGCTGTCAAGAAAAGCAAATTTTGTCTATTATTTAATGTGGAGAAAACACTGGAATTTCTAGGAAAGTGAAAATTCCAAAACAAATTAAGTTTAAGTTCTTAATACATTCAAAGGTTTTATGTACTCATTGGCAAAACTTAAACCTAGCCTGAGAATGTGGACAGCCATCACTACATAAATTACTCTAATGGTAAATAAAATCAAAATACTAATAAATCTTAAATGGAGCAAAGAAACTTCAAACAGTAATGCAAAGCATGTTTAAGATTATTCTGCAATTTAATTTTAAGAAGCTTCAGCATATTATTCATCTCAAAAAAAAAAAGTGGAGATTGTAAAGTTTATTTTATTTCTGCATTTTTTGTTTAAATAGAAAAGAGAGAGAAACTAAATTAATCCTTTAGCTTGCTTATAGTGCCTTCACCATTGGCAAATCTCCAATAAGGAGGGGACCAGCCCCTACCTTACTGAAAAATGTAAGAGAAGACTACAATGGGAAAACATGAAGAAACACATTTTAACTGCTCTCAGGAATAGAACCTCAAGAATGCATTTCATTGAAACAACGCATCTGTGGTTAAGAAATGATTGGCAGATCACTTTCTTGATTCAAATATCTTTATTCCTCCAGAAATGTACTCTAAGTGACTAAAAAGTATCTGGTAGCTTGTGATTTATGCATGCAACTGATAGAATACATTTCTACTCCATATTATTTAAAAGACCTCATTTCATTGATGAAGATCTGAGACACAAATGTACTGAAATTGCCCAGGTTGCCTAAGCAGAACAACGAAGGAAGCAGGAGAAAGTCATCTAACGTATTCAACATATCTACTTAAATCCACATAAATTTGACAAATCATTCTCCACTGTGAAGTAAAAAAACCTTTTCTCAAAATCCACACACATCAATTTTCATGCTTCTGTTTGTGATTAGAGCTTTAAAATCTCTTTGAAAATTTACCCACTTTATGGAGCATATCTAAAGAAGCCAAATAAATTATCATTGTTCCTCTAGAGAAATGTATAGCTTTGAAAGTTCATCATCATGCATTTAAGCTTATTTGTCCAGTATCAATGTACCCAAATTTGTTTGGATTACTCAAAATTATCACCTAAAACTGCCTTGAGAATTATTCTTTGGGGTTCTGGTTTTCTCTTTAAATAAGAAACCTGCAGGCGAATGCATATGTTGATTTTCCTTAGGAAACTCCTTTTGCATCTGTGTATCACTACTGGAAAACCTTGCTTGCCTGCATTATACACACATTAGGTTTTCCTGTGAAAATTTCTATTCTTCTGTCACAGAAGAATAGGTTGATCTCCTGTCCAAAGCCATCAACAAAAGTTTTGATTAACGTACGAAAATCTCCCAACTCATGTCAAACACGAAATGAAGGTCTCTCAAATGGATCTTGAGAATTACATTTCTAATCCACTGAACTTCCAGCATTGTCAAATGCAGTTTCATAAGGGATGCCACTTCTTTTGCAACACATTTATTTTCCAAGTAAAAGATCTGTAAACCCTAAAATAATTTTCTTTAATTACTATTAAAATCTGACTTCCATCTTAGAAACACAAACTCCCTCAATTGATTTTATAGGTGGATAGATTAGTTTAAAACAGATATTTTGAAATTAAAAAAACCAAAGCAGCTAAAACAGAATGTTACATTGACTGAAGATGAGATATACAGAAGAAATAAGACCATGCACAGTGAGACATCAATGGGTTTTTTCCTTAATTAGAAATAACTAAAGGTTATATTGCGCAAAAGAGAAACAAAAAAAGGAAGCGAAACATAGTGTAAAGATCTTTTGTCTTGGACTAAATGAGACAGTAAATAAACACGTCAAAGTTGAAGAAAGATTTTTGGGGATAAACCCCAAAGAAATGAAAAATATATCCCCAAAGAAAGTCAGAGTGCTGAAGAGAAATGCTGCTGTGTTTGTTTCATGTGTACTTCAGCAGTCAGAATGACACCTGATAGAGCATGTTAGTGTAGGAACTTTTAATTAAACCAATTCCAGACACATAAAATTGTAATTTTTAAAGAGAAACAGTGGATGAGGAGCACTGAATTTTGAATTTTGAAAGGGACTAGATTTATTTGAGCTTTAATTGGTTTTTAATTTTTCTCTGTTTTAGACATTAGCAGAAATATTCCAGCCTGCAATACATTTAGTGGCAGAAGTTTGAAATACACCATTACTAGATCCAATTACAACTTTACAAGGTTAAAACCCATGAACTACACCCATAGAAAGTGTCCCATGTCCATTAGAATTTGCACATGGAAATGATAATTTGGATAAGCATAGCCAGTTATAACATTTTGAAAAGACATAAACTTATGGAAATTCCCTTCCTAGAATTCATCAACACACCTCCTATTTGTTATGTGAACAACAAATTCTTCAGAAAAATCACATATTTAACATCAGTCTTCATAGTAGTAGTTCAAAGCTTAAAGCAAGATGAAATTGCTCATGCCATGAGATGAATAGCTGAGATACTGAGATGAACAACTGCTCTATGCATTCATTCATTAATGCACCTCCCGTTGGACTGTTCAGAAAAAGATTAATTGGAATTAGCCTTAAATAAGAAAAAATAAAAATAGGTTTTTCGTGTCAATTTTCCAGTTAAGAAAACAAGCACTCTTCAAAACTTCCTTTTTTTCTTGAAAATATTCTGAAAGTCTTTGTCATAATCTTCTGTGATCACCATGATGGATGGAAAGTTAACAAAGATCAAAGCAGGCAGAAATAAATAGGTTTGGAAGTCTACAATGGTGTTTTCATACCAGTTTTCCTGGGTTTTTTTCCCAAAATGAATGAGAGCTTCTTGCAGTATTTCTAGAAGCTTTGCCAGAAGAGAGTATAAATGCGCTTATGTTATAGTCAGGCAGACAAGCGGTGAGGTGTAAAGAAAAATCACGTTTTCTAGGACAACATGATTTATTGACTTCTAGAAGAAATGATAAAAATAAGAAAAGGGAGAAGCGAAAAAGAATGAAAACTCAGAAGTTCGTAAAAATGTTCTTGTTCTCTATGTCAATATAAGAAACTAGTAACAATCTATGAAGAGCTTTCCTCTGTGTTTGGGTGAATAATCTGAAATAAATAGTTGCTAGATTAACCACTAATAGCTGTTTGAATTTTTTTAAAATTAAATACAAACTTACACATTTTTGATTGATTATTAAAAAATTTACCAACATCACCTCCATCTGTGAAATATCTCTGAAATCAGGACAAATTGCTTGAGTCTGTTCTGCTCTTCCTTAACATTTTGTTTTGTGAAAAAATAAACATCACTCTCATATAATATAATTACACTACATGAACAACATACCTTGTTCCTCTTCCATTATAACGTCACATACAACTTATTCTACTGCACATATTTTCTATTTTGATATTCAGAATTCAGATTCCACAAACAATTGTAATAGTTTTAAGTTCATTCTCTGAACATTTCCAGCAAACAAATAATTGGAAAATTTGTGAGCAGAAACACAAAGCTGTTTACAATGGCATAATGGAAACAAAAAGTACAAATTAAAATTTGAATTTTTGTAAGTAAATATTTTGTTATATTGTGTGCACAATTCATTTTGAGAACTGCACAACAGTTATGATTCAACATTGAATAACTTTTTTATTTTTCAGTTGTTTCATTGTAAATTTTAGAGACTTTCTTGTGAAGAAAAACCAGTCTTTTTTTTTTTGTTTGTTTAATTTTGGCATATATGGTTCTTTTTCTAGTACTCAGAAACTTCAAATACCAGTGACTAATATAAAAAATATTATTCTTCTACAAAGTAATGAGACCACTTCATTGAAGAGAATACCGGTATTTTGATTTTTTTTCTGTCTGCTTTGGATGTGGGGACAAATTTTGCATTTATTTTTAGTTTTCTGGTTAAGATTTATTGAATAGGATTCAATGCAAAATGTTTTCAAACACTGAGGCCTGAAATTATTTGTATTTGACAATACCGAAATTGGTGCAAGAAAAAAAAATGGATATACAGAATATTCTCACAGGCTGCTAAGACAATTGAATAAAGTATCCTCCATAAAGCAATTTGAAAACACATTTTTTATTCAGGATCCTAGTTGTTCTGTTATTCCCAATGAAGCTTTGTTAGGTCAGATGCCTTCAGCAATAACCATTGCATGTTTCAGTGTCAGCAAAGGCTGTGCAATTCCTGTGGCCATAAAGGCCTTACAGTATCGCAGTTAATAGGAAAGGTTAACCACAAGGTTTTAACAAGTTTGCTCTCTACCGCTGTGTGTGCTGTTATACATCATCAAATACCGAAGAGCTTTCTACCCAAGGCAGTGCTGTCTGCTGATTTGGAATGGCAGAAAAGTGACTTAAAGAGTAAAAAAATAACATCGGTGGTCAATATGAATGACCTATACACCAGAAATATAAAATTTGTAAGACAAAATCTTTTGCTTAGCTAGGCTTTGGATTCACTGAAGGACACAATGTAGAGGCTATTATGGGAAACACAAATAGTTATGTGTTGCAAATAGTGACACTAAACATTAATACATTTACACAGTTTTCAACTACACTGATATGACACTCTTACCTGGAAAATATTCAGCTGTCTTTTCCCTTTATTGAACATATTTTTGAAATTTAATGTATAAATATTCAATATTATTACATATTTATGTTAAAAACTATTGCATAATTTTGTATTAATCAATGCATGAAATCAGTCTGGTTGAATTTTCATTTGTATTTTAATGTCTTACATCATGAAGTGTAAGACTGAAGGCTGCATGCTACTGACATATTCAGTTCAAAGGATCATGCTCATTCCTTTAACAGCAAGGAATGCTAATAAAATTAATCATTAACAGCTTTTTGATAGAGTCAACTGCAACTCTGGAACAGGAACAAGAGTATTAGCTCATACTTAGGGGATATCACATCACAATCAACCACATATTAGAGCATCAGCATGAGGCATTTGCAACAGTGATTGAACTACAGAATTTTGCTGGTGTCCACAATTTCTTCCATGCAGGGGCTTTCTGACAAATCCTTACATCAGAGTTTGACCCTTGACACTTCTCATTTGAAGTTGTGTTTTGCAAGAAGAACACTAAAGATATTTTTTTATTATCACTTTCCATTTTTTATTTCAATTGAAGTCTATTAGTTTAACCTTTGAGACCCACTATTATGGTGCTGGCTTTCATACACAGGTGCATACTTTTCAGCATATGTTTGGAGAATGGAAGGATTTTTTTTAGAGTATTTAAGACTTTCCATTTTTTCAGAGTTAAAATTTATATTCAAATTGACGGAAGTGGGAAACCACGAAAGGAAGAATGAAAGGAAGGAAAAGAGGAAATGCAAAAACTAAGCTCAATTATTATTTTCACTTCTTTTTTCTCTTTTCCCTTTCATCTTATGAGAAAGAATGCATTACCAAATGTCTCTAGAATGTCCTTGGTTTTGTGGCAAAGTGGATTGTAATATAAATAGATTGTACTACTTGGATGTCGTTTCTAAAGTTAAGAATTGGTCATTCTACTGTCTTGCAGGAGGGCAGTATCTGCAATTACTCTTTTAAAGGCTGCAACAAAGAGTACAATGTCAGTGATGTACCTTGGGATGTCCATAAGTGCAAAAGATCAAATCTGCAAAGTGCTGTGTAAAAAAGGACCTATTTGTACTGTAATAACGCTTGGAGCACTCAGCACATGCCAAAGAGTACTCAGCACCTTGCTGGATTATCCCAATGGTTAGAAGATTAACAGGATGAAAAAAAGGCATCATTAATCTACAGCTCATGTAGCATTTACAGTCGGAAGCACCAAGCACTACCCAGTTGCTATTACATAGCATAGCATGTTCTTTTTTTGGAAGAAAATATAGATTATTTTGATTCTTGGAACTGCCTGCTGTGTTTCTTTGATAGAAATAAAGCATTTGCATTGTAATTCTACTAGCACTAGTAGCATTATGACAAATGTAGCAAAATTAATTCTTTGTTCCATATTGCTTAATAAGAAAAAAATTGAGTCTAATTTTTCTTCTGTTATATCCTCTGTCATCTAAAATATTTGATAAGTATCAAAAAAGCCAGGTAACAATATATTTAGCTATAACAGATCAATATAATATATTTATTATAACAGATCAAAAGAATCTAGAGACCTGTTTTGCAAATTCTGCATAACCAGTGGCTGGTTAAATAAAGTTGTTGGGTACTCCACTCTGTTCTTGGGGCACTGCTCTCAGGTTCTGATTTAAATCATGGCCAGTAAATGTGTTTAGCTCTACTACCTTTGCAGTCCTATGCAGTTTACAAGGATTATTCAGGTAATTAAAATGCTATGTGTTCTTATGTAACATATAGAGTGTAAGTTTAATCTGTGCTTTCAATACTCAAGTGACTGCTGAGAGAAGATTTTAGGTTTACATTATTCTAAAAAATAGTGGCAACTTTAATCCTTGATTAATCCTGAACATTTAAAAAGAAAAGCAAGATACAGGCCCACAATGCTCTTGATATAACTATCCTGAAAAATACCTCTGTGCAAGATACCAGATTCACACAGCAGTCCGTTCCTCTGTTTTGTCCTTTTGACTTTGCAGGTGAGGTTAAGCATTCGTAATAACTTAATCTACTCTTGCAGTTCCTTTTTCTTTTTTTCATTCTTTGGATAAGAGAACACTGACTAAAGGAGATTTACAGTTAGGTAGACTTGGCCTCAAACTGATGAAAGCTATTAAATATAAACTTACTTTTTCTATCCTCTTTTATGGCCCAGTTATCAGAGTAATTGAGCTTCATGAGCAGAAGGTGTCTGTATTTTTGTCTCCTAAATTCATGGATGTTCCAGTTAGTAGAACATTATTCATCAGAATATTTTGAACACTAGTAGTAATCAAAGAACAATTGTTGTTTTCAAAATTTATTACCAGGAGAGTGTCTATCCTAAAAAAAATTGTAGTTTAATAAGTAAAGCTGTAAAGGTTGGAAAGCAGAAGGAGTGAAGCATTAGTTTAACACTGAAGTGCAGTAACTCCCTACTAAGGAGAGGATTTTTTAGGCATTATGTCAGCAATGTGTTCTGAAAAAAATACGTGACAAATGAGAAGCAGTACTTATATATTTCCTAGCCATGGAAGGGTACTTCTTTTTAAAGAATAACAGGTTGGAGTGTTAGAGTAATAAGAGAAGTGAAAATGCCTGGGATTAATTAAATTAGTTAAAAGACAGTGCAATGATTATGTGTAATGATAACTGAGGCAATTGGAAATGACCATTAAAATGTCTGGAATAACAGATGCTTAGGCCTGAAAATGATCAATAACATGACTGTGAGACAGCTGGTTTCATTAATTGAAGAAATTAGCTAACTGGTTAGGAACTTGCATCAGTTAGATCAATTAAAAACAACTAATTGAGTAGAAGGAGAATTGTGCTTCATTGGTTCAAGTAAAATAAGTTTAGTAAAAGATTTAAGAAATCACAGATGGGTGTCTAATTAATAACAGCAACAAAGACGAGAAAGGTCTTCAGTGGTTAAATGAGGAAAAAATGAGGAAAAAGAGTTTGAGCAGACATAAGGGATTGAGTGCATTGAGAGCAGATACCTGAGGACCTTAGGGTAAGGGTTAGGTTAATTGAAATCTATTGAATCAGACTATAGAGAAAGTGAATGGCTGTCTCATGTGCAGCCTTTGGGGTAGTTTATTCCTCATCTACTTGTCCAAGAAAACAGGATTTGGGAATATGTGCCATAAAAATAATGAGAGGCATGTTTAAAACATCTGCTAGGGTGCAAAAAAGTAGAGGTAGACACCATAAGTTTCTAACCGGAAAAATATGATCTACAAATCTTCATACCATGGATTTCCTAGTTGCATCTCAGTTAAATAATTTTCACTTTGGTGTGAAAAGTGTTTAAAACATAAAAACATAAAAACATAAAAACATAAAAACAGTAGCTGTTTTCAGCTTGTTATTTGGGACTGGATGAGGGAAAAAAGCGCACAAGTTTATTACTCCTCCTACTCTAGAAATAATTATACTAATTAATTTAACAGTTGTGGTATGTTCTTTTGATGGCTCTATAACCAGCTTCCATTTGCATTAATTCTCCTGGTAATTGTGCTTATTATAACATCATATATTTACAACAGCATTACAAACACCCATCTCCAAAGGCCATGTCAGTGTAATAAAGGTGAAGTGTTTTTAGTTTTGCCACATTGCAAATACTTGACTCCAGGCTTGACAAAAGCATTTTGTATTCAATTAACCCTAAATGATCAGACCTGTAAAATGCTGCTAGATATTACATTTTCTAACACAACAAATGAGTCCAAACAATCAGCAATAGTGGGGTCTGATTCAGAACATTTGTTCTATATCAGATCTTCGTTCTGATAATTGTTTTTATACAGAATGACCCTACCAAAGTGCTCTGTGCAAACACAGCTATATACGTGTATTGCACTTTAAATTCCAGTGTCGCAAAATCATGCAAACAACAAGGAACATTTTAAAACTCTTTTAAAATGTGTTCTGCATTTGTACCTCTGAGACAAGACAATAAGCCCTATGACTCACTGATAAACTTTTTAAGTTCTGATGAGAATGTTCCATAGCCTTCAGGTACATCTTCTCTAAACACTTTGGAAAGAATTCATCTTGAGGAGGATAGAAAGTGTCTGCAAAGCAAGAATGGCAAGTCTCTCCCACAAATGGAACTTTTTTTCCTTTTTTGAAGGCAAAGGGAAAGAAGAAAGAACATTCTGGATGAGAATCACTGTGACACCCTGTCTTTGGCATCTGTTTCTAGAACCAACCACTCCTTGTTCCTATGATAAAGACAATATTGTATTGATCGCTTTTCAAAAAATACCAACAGAAGGAGAGAGAATTAAATGCAGGGTCTACACTCAGTTGAAGTCTACACCAATTAAACTCATGAGAAGAGAGTTCTTCCACTCTCCTTAGAGGAACCAGAATTTCATTCCACAGATTCCACCACTATAAAGCCCTAAAATACTACCAGAGCAACAATGAATTTCATCACATCAAGTGAATTCTATTAAACAGATCAGAGATCTCACAAATAAGAAAAGAGAATTTATCACTGTTGAATGTTGCAGCTATACAAAAAAAAAGACATATTATACAAAGAAAAATACATCATTTTCAAGGAGATTTGTGCTTTCTATATATCTAGATATTCCTGCTTTCTGTTCATCATCTTTGTCTTTTTTTGCCATCTAAAAATAATTTTGATTTTCCTACTGAATTTTCAGGTTATCCACCTTTTGTTCAATTTGCATGGGCAAAATACTTTTACTATTGAATTTCATTTCTCCTTGTTGTCCATAATGGCTTCTTCACTCTTCTGTTTCTCTTTTTGAAGTCTGAGAATCTTTAAAAGAGTGGAACAACTCTTTTGCCCCAAGTGTTTAACTTCTTTTCTCATCACAGCCAGGGACTGCTTTGGATCTTCTAATCCCAAGGGGGACCAATCTCTTAAATTTAAATATTAAGAACATTATAACTTTTGATTTCATATGTATAATATTAACATGTTAATTTTTTATTTTGCCTTCAACAACAAAGCATTAATTGCTGCTCTAAAGTTAATGTATTCTCCATGTTCTGTCTCTTTTAATATGTATATTTTAGCTATGTGTCCTCAGACCACTCTGGATACCACTTTGTAATGTTGTTCATTAATTAATACAGGGTATTAATTACAATTGTTCTAACTAAGTTTTGCATGTGCAAGCTTGAAACTTTTTGCATATTATTTTATCAGATAGACCAGGTGAGGGATGAAAAACCTATGTTACAAAGCATTTCATGACAATCATGTTTCTATGGCACTAAGCATACAAAAACTGGGGTACTTTAGAATCTGAATAACTTCTTAAAAACATCATACTTTTGTGACTATATAATGCAATTTTGATACACATATTTGTGACTCTAAAAAGTATACTGAACTGTGTGTTTTTTGGAATATGAAAAGAAATTATATAACCCAGTGCCTAATATCAGTAAAGGTCTATTGTTCCACAGCATGAGGAGAAACAAAATTCCCTTTCTGAAATTCAGATATGTTGCTGATACTGCAGGAAAGGATCTGATGGAAGTTCCACAGACCTTATGCCAAAAATGTCTTTGAAATCTCATTGGAAAAAATCATAGCATATATCCTGCTTGCATATTCTGATTTGAAATTAGAAACTTGAAGTTCTTATAGTAATCAGGTAGTGCAAGAGTTTGTTAGTTCAGTAGGTATAAACTTCTAATGTATTTAAATATCAATAATTTTCCACCTTGGAAATTGGTGATAGCTTTTCTCTGCTTTCTAGGTAAATAATTGCAATAAAAAATATGATTTTGATTTCAACAATCATTCTGCAAAAGCTCCTTATAATGTGCATATGCCTTCAGTTTTTCTAGTACAAACATTTGCAGGTACTGTCCTGGGTTCCATGCACAAAATATTACACCCTCATATTAACTCTCACCAGTAACACAGACATCGTTGAAACACAGCAAGGGAGGTCCTGCAGAAACTTGCGGACACATTCTGAAGCACTGTGGTAAAGGAAACCCAAATCCACTTTCTTTCCTCTGCCTTTCCCATTGATTGCTTAAATATCAAAATTACTTAATGTTCTCTAAGCAGGAAATTTTATATGCACTAACAGAATTAAATTCACTTAGGATAACATTTTTAATTAAGGTACTGGGAAATCCACCTTGGGAAGATTTATTAGGATTGGTTTTCATGGGTATCTCTCCACTTGCTGGAACTATTTGCATGAAATTCAATATGTGTGAAAAGATTAATAACATTATATGAAAGAGCCAATAGGAAAAATCTTTTCAAATATATATTTATTTATAAAGGTTTTTTAAAAATTTCTGTATGTCCTTATAAGAATAATAAGAGATATTTCAACTGGGATTCATATACAAATTGGAGTAGCATCTAGGTGGGAATTCCAAAGAAGGAAAGATGCAGACCAAATATTCATCAATGCCATCACAGAACACTAACTGCATAAGGGTTTTCATCACTCCAGATAAATGAGCATATGAGCTCCTTCTGGGAATGACTGAAAAAAATACATCTACCTTTCCTGGTGTGCCAGACTATGTAACACTTTGCTGCTCAGCCTAAACCTACTTCCTATCTTTCACAGTCCTTTGAAAAGCAATGTAAATTTTGTCTGAGTAAGGAAAGCAGAACTGATCTCATAAATCCTGTAGTCACTTTTATTCTTCCATCTGATGACACTAAAACAAATATATTTTGAATGTGCCCTATTGTATTTAAAATAAAATCAAGTAGGGTGATTACTTTTGATAAAACAACTAGCAGTTGAACCTAGAAGCCTCATAGAATGGTATGAAGTTTCTAATTTTTAAATGTGATTCAGAAAATGAAATATTAATCTATTCTAAGATTAAAAGAGTAACTAGCTATAAATATACTCAGTAAAATTTCTTTACAAGTTATACGCAGCTACTGTGAAGTACATCCTAAAAATACATTTATTCTCATGGTAGAAATTATGATTTTGATCACATGAAGAATGAATGACACTGGCTTTCTATATAAACTGAGTTGAGTTCTAGTGCACTGAAAAAATAATTACATTTAAGTAATAAAACATATTTTAAACTTTTTTTTCATTATTTTTTCTTCCCATCAGTTGATAAAGTACCTCTTTATGTACTATCACTGGTCTCAAAATCCTTATGTGATTTCATTCAGTCCTTCCTCACTTGAATATTCACTGTTAAGGATGTGCCTATGGGCTTTTCATCTCTTTCTATTCCATGTTCTTGGGATGCACAAAAGATTTGACCCTACCACCAAATATCTGTATCCCAATATTACATTTTCAAATGCAGGAAGTGGCCAGAAAGCTTACAGATGGGTCTAGAGTTTAGTGCAACACTGCTGGACACTACAGTCTGCTTATCACTGCACAGAGGCCAGGGCTGAGATGGCAATCTCACAGATTTTATTTTCTCATTTCACCATTCTAAAATGCATTGAGCAGTACGACACTGTCTTGTTTTTCAAATTGCAGAGGTGAAATCAGTTGGTGATATTTATGTACATGGTAGCTGATGCTTATGGTATGTATCTCCATGAACCACATAGAAAATTTGAATTATTAATTATCTGTCTACCAGATCAACCTGGTGACCTATCCAATTGCCATTATGTAAGCAAATAAAAGACTTCTGGATCTATTCTTCATTTAACCTTTTGACTGACACAGAAAGATAATGTTATTATGGCTAGTGCTCTTAAAATTTTTATCAAGTTTACATCTCTATTATAGAGCTTTGCACAAGTCACTTTTAGTGAAGCTTATAAAGTACTCAGGATTTGTCACTGGAAAGCAGAAAGCAGAGTATGATTTGTATTGATAGAAGAGTGGCCATGCTCTGCAGAGAGGTGTATTATACTTTGATTTAGGTGAAATCATAATTTGCTGTGACTTATGTAACTCAATGAGCACAGATATAACATTTTTGAACAAAACAGGAGATTAAATGAATAACAGGTAAAAAATACACTCTTTCATTTATTGACAGTCATTTAAATCTGAATTTTAAACTTTTTTTTTTTTTTTAAATTCTTACTATGGAATTGAATTAAGCTATAGGGTCTAGAAGCTGAATTCAAGGCCCTCAGATTTATCAGTTACTATATAAATGCCCTTTAGCTTCTGAAGTCTAAGCCTCTAGTTTTCCTTCAATTCTTGAAACCTTTTCCTTCAACAGCAAGCAAAAAGAAGGAAACAAAATAGATCATTCCACAGTTACTATTTCTGCTATTTCCTCTGTTAATCAACCAAGATCTGAACCTGTTTACCTAAATGTCACTTATTTTCCTAATGTTTTGAAGTAGGCTGAGTTGCAAATGGATAAGCATTATTACCTGTATATTTAGAAACATACAAAAGTAAAAGAAAATGTGATCCAGGTGAATGCATGACAAAAACATTTGATAGCCCTTGGGAGTGCAAAATGATAGATACTATTGCAATTACAAAACCAATCTGAATCTGACTTTTTATGTTATAAAATTATATATATATATATTCTCTCCACATTTATTTTTCATTTTTACCTTCTGCTCCTGGTATTGCAAATCAAAGGTATTCTTCTTACCATTTAATTTTTATTTAGTATTTCACACATTTTATACAATAATTCTGGTTTTAGAGAGTAAAATCATTACCTCCATAAATAGTAGTTTCAAACAGTAAATAAGTATCAAGAAGAATCTAGGTAAAAAACCATATCATATGCAACAGATGGCATAAAACTTCTTGAAGGCCCTAAAGTCCTTCAGGAACAGAAAATTATACTACCAAATATGCTTGAAAAGGTGCCTGAATAATGAGAATCTTCATACTGAAAAATATAAACCTCATTGATTTAAGGCACCACATTAAGTTCTTAGTATTATACAATATTATTTATTTTGTTGTATCAATACATATTTATTTTCAGTGGTTAAATGAAAAAACACCTTTTTCTTCAATGAGGCTTATTTGTGATATTTAAAAGATCTGCACTAATATATGCTGCATAACACCCCTTTGGTATAGATATCCTTTTATGTGTTTCTTAGATGTTTTCCCACATAATTTGTGGTACTTGGGTCACCTGTGTTAGAATCATGCAGTGCTGTACAGAATAAGGTTGATACCACCAGAAAGGAGTTGAGGTCCTGTGACTCATTCTCTATAGATGCCTTTCTCTTTTCATTTGCTGGTTATACTCATCAGAGTAACTAGATTCTTAATAAGACTAGAGTCTTACTAAAGGAGCCCTTAATTGCAATATGTATGAGATACCTTGGGTGAAAGAGATTTACCTGCTTCTAATTATTACTATAAAGCTTCCTCAGTGTTGATATCTGTTCTAGGAGACCAGAAAAGACCAAACGTACCTTTCATAAAGTCATGATGACTATCAGTAATGAATTACATTTTCAGCCTCCAACTTATTATTACAAATCCTAAATTGTCTTCGTCTTAGAAGTGATATTAGTTACATTAAAATTCAAAATAGTAGTTCCTCTGGTCTGCCCTTTTACCCTTTTTCTCCTTTCTGTTTCTGTTACTAATAAAATGGCAAATACAGCACTAAAAGTTTTTCACTGGCAGAATAAAAGTTTTTAGTCACTGGAAAAACCGTATGGGAAAAGTCCACGAGTTGTATGATGATTTCTGTTTTCAGACAAAATAAAAAGGATGCACTTATACAATATGCTTATGTAAATAAGGAAGACATTATACAGTATTAAGATTTCATCCCATTAAATCAAATATCCCTAATACTTTTTAGTCACAAAACATAAGGCAATTACCTTGGGAGCTCTTTGCACAATTCAGTTTTAACAAGTCTTAGCAAACTGGAACAATGCTAAGGAAGAAAAGCCTAGTAATATATGCTTAATCCTATAAAAAGATAAAAGAGGAGAAACCAGAGGGCAACAGTTTGATGTTACTCCTGTGTAAAATAGTCAAATGTTTGGTTTTGCACTGTACAAATAAAGATTTAAAGCCAGCATGGTTTCATGAAAGGAAGGTCTCAGGTTTTCTGGTAGGATTTTTTTTTTGCAAAATTGCGCATTCATAAAACTGAATTTTTATTAATAAGATTGCATTAGGGAATTAGTCAGTAACACATCAGAGGGACTGAAAATTGTCTCACTGACATAGTTCAAGATATAATTGTTACAGGTGAGGTAAAAATGAGCAGGGACATTTCCACTGGTGATCCTTAAGTCACAGATTTTTGGTTCTCTCTTTAGTACTTCCTGTTATGGTCTCAATAAATACAGAAAATCTTAATTGAAAAAGTTTGAAAATTACACACAAAAGGACAGAAAATATTGAGAAGGAAAAGTTGCTAACACATATTATGTGGTCATTGGATTTATCAACATACTCATATCCTCCCTAATGTCACAACTCTGTTCTCAGTGTATAATCGTTTTGCCTCTTGCTGAGGTACATGGAAAGGTGCTGTGAATTATTTACAATTATATTTATACATTTTTTCCCCCACGAGAAAGAGAGGACTCAAGTTTTGAGTTAAGATATTTGTACAATATGCGGGATTGAAATAGGTTTTTGTATTCCTGATAGTCCTGATAGTCCTTTCTATCATTCACCTCATGTGAATGGATTCATATCCCTCTTGGTGTTTCTCTACATGGGCCCCAGGGACTATATATTCACCTGTGCAGTAAACATAACCCATACTGCTCTGCATCTAGATGGTGGGTATAATCAAATCTTGTGTTTCATGGTTTCAGCTTGGTTCTTGTACAAGTCATGACTATTTTTTCCTTCTTTTCCTGCAGAACTGACTTGAAGTAATCAGCTTTTCTTTCTTTCTTTCTTTCTTTTCTTGTCCCTATGAAGCGTTAGAGATTTTAGACCAGATAGACTATCCTAAAGTTTATAGAGAGAGTAAACAATGGTGTCTCAAGAATTTCATTCCTTTGACTGACTCATTATATTATGATCACAGTGAAATTCCAATCTGGGAATGGAAACAACTTTTGTTTAAGTTTGGCAGAGAAATCAGTGCCAAAACGTGGATCATTCTCTTGAATTGTTTGGCTGTATCTTATTCCAAACCATGATTTCATGGTCCTTGATTTTCTCTCTCTATGGTGCAATCTAAAATTTGAGTCTTGACAGGCTTTAATCAAGGTAAATGTTATATCACTTTTTAGCTAGCAACATATCAGAAATTATGATTAAAATATCCAGGTGTCCTATGCTTTTTAACTCTATGAAATAGTTCAAATCATTCTTAGTGTCTAGATCTTGTAAATTGCCATTCTTATACTTAGATGAAGAAGTTATATTTTTCCAAAGAATGATATTTAAAAACTGGGTTTGAGAAAAGTTAATTGTAAGTAATTTTTAAAAATTGCATGACCTGCTTTGGTTCTGCAGAACATTAAAATTTGCCATACTATCATTGGAGAGGAAATTACCCTCTTTGCTTGGCATATCTAACTAGCAGCCACTCTCTGAATAGCATATGAAATCTGATTTCTACTCCCCACCCATTCAATGAACTTGACCTCTTTAGAAAATTATGAAACTGCTGTCACCTTTACCTCTATAAATGGAGTATAAAGGCAGTGGTATTTATTTTCAGAAGCTTTATGAATACAAAGGATAGTTGTCCTCACCATCTATGAACCAGTAAGTAATCAGCAAAATACAACCAAATCAGAAATTAAATTTTTTTTGAACATTAATGGAACTAAGTCTTAAAGTTTAATTCAGAATGATGCTTAAAATGGACATCAATGTTAATGGACAGAGAATCATAAACCCACATTAAACAAGGTAGAGATATACTTAAATTTTGGGAGCATCAGAAGGAGTCAAATCATGAAGACACAATATCTATCTATCATCTATCTATCTATCTATCTATCTACTTGTCTGAATAAGAGCCTTGGGTTCAAGGTGAAACCAAAGCTCTCTGTAAGGTCTCCTATGTATCTGGGTTCTGTGTAAAAAGCAGAAACTCCCTCTCTTCTGATCTTATAGTGATAGGATAAGTAGCAACATAACATCAAGCCCTGTAGCCCTTTCCTTACTTAACATTGATACAGAACTCTGAAAATGCAATGAAAGCACAAAAATAGCATACTTTTGAAAGAACTTAAAGCACATGCATCTGTTGCTTTCGGCAATGCAGAGATATTTTTGTTTCTATTTTGCTGCTGTACTTTTTTTTGCATTATTATCAAACCAGTTTCTGGTGACAGAGAACTCTTGTTATTTTTTTTTCCTGTTGACAGTGCTAGATGAGAGTAATTGGTTTATTGTAGTAATCTGAGGAAGTTGAAAAAGAAAGTAGATATTTTTAAAAGATAAATACATTTCTGCAACATATTGAGTGTTCATAAACAATCAGTAAGGAAAAATTATATACACAAAAAATTACAAAAGCAAATACACAAGAACCCCAAACAAACCACCAAACAAACAAACCAAACCAAAACAGAAACCACATCCCCCAGGAAGAATCCTTGTTGCATCCACGGATGAATGCTGTGTGTCCTGGTCAACACCTCTGAACTGTAGTCCCCAACCTTTGTCCATATTGGGAGATACATCACAGCAAATCATCACTCCCTCTCTACTGCCATTGTCTGTTTCCTTTGGAAGAAAACTCAGGGGCATCAAGATGTCATGCTTGGGGCAGTCTCTTCTAACTGTGAACTTGAGATATGCTGTATAATGTAGTCACAACTACAGTTCTGAACAGGAAGACTCTGCTTTAGAAACCAGGCACGCCTAAAGCTTTTTAATATTATGATTCTTTAGACTATTTAAATAATTATATTATTTTTGCAACATTTTTCCTTGGACAGGACAGAAGTCAGTTCACCATTTTAAACAAGGCCTAATCTGGCTGTATTTTTTGTTCTCCTCTGCCTAGTTCCACCTGTTTTATGTGCCTGAAATATATTCAGACATGAAACCCTGACCGGTCTGTTTTGTGTTTGAAGCACTAGCACAACTCCCACAGAATGCATTGAGTGGAAAATCAGGCAGCACAGTATCATTAACATAGTGCTATCACAAATGAGTTCTTCTGAACATCCCTGAAACTTCAAGTTATACTCACATCTATATAGCACTAAAAATTACCAGAACATAATTTTCTACATTTTTTGGTAACAGCAAGACTTAATTAAATTTTTATAACATATGATTATCTGCTGCTTGTCATAAATTAGAGCGCATAGGATTTTCTCTTTGTTTGATTGGGGTTTCCTTTGTATTATCTGATTGGTTTTTCTCCAAAGTGATCATCAAATAATGAAGAACTGTTAATCTCTCACACGTGACCTCAAAGTGTGGTACAGTGAATTGTCCTTTTCTACTTCATATATACTGTTCTAATTGTCAGAAAAAATAGACTATGTGGTGACAAGTGTCCATGCTCTAGCTATATCTTTCGCAAAAGGACAGCTTAAAAAAAAAAAAAAAGTGTCACCAAGTGATTACAAACTAGAAAGCCTGCAGTGAAACCTTCTTTTTTTTTGTACTTGACCCTCGTGAGTCACCTGGCTGCCAGTACTGCAAATCATTTATTGATTTTGTTGTTCCCAAGGTTTTTCTTTTCTCCTCTTTCACTTGTACCAGAGAGATCTATGACACAGCAACTGTTATTTTGACTAATATTATGAAGGCACATGAAAATATAATTGAAAATTGAACATCAGGTATGTTCATTACTATATGAATAAATTAAGTGAAGACTCAGCAATTGGAGGAAAATGTATTTACTTGAAGAAAATAAATTTCATAAAGAGTGAAAAACCCTCAAACACTAACAACATCAAAGAGCCACAAGGCTCCCTATTCTATTTTAAATGTCTAGTTTCTCAGTGCAAGTAGTACTCTATGTTTCATTTTTTGTTTTCTGATGCAGTTACAGATGCAAAGCATGTATGAGAAATTTTAGATATTGCACCTTGTTGCTGTGTCATTGCTATAAACCATATACATGCATCATGTTACCTAGACCATCTCCTCTAAGTATGCCCACCTTGAAAGAACATTAAAACTGTTTATTGCATTTCTTCTTTATAGATTTAATATATTTTAATTTTTACAAAGGTGTGGCATATTTTGCTCTATCCAACACTTCTTTTGGAAAAAATGGTATGCAGAAAAGCACACTGTTACTCTTTAATTCTGAGGTATATAAAAAAAAGCACTTTTATACAAGTGCATTTTAAATGTCTCTCTATCTGTCTTCTAATTCCACACACAGAAGAAATATATCACTGCATTATATTGTGAAGCTACTGCAGGATATTGTGAGCATTTTAATAATGACAACTGGGTGTCCTGATACAGAAATACAGAGAGCTATTCTTTTAATATCTCAAATGAAATCATTACTCTTGTTTCTAGGATGATGTGAATCTCATATTGCATGGCTCAAGTCACAAAAAAAAAAAAATCCTGCTCTCAGGATGTTTAAATCATTTATTGGCATATCAGTTCTATTTTATTGATCTTAGTAGAGTAGACGAGACACCTATAAATTGGCATCCATCTTCTTTACTTAATCAAATTTCCAACAGTACAATATTCAACCATTTTAAAACAATACTTCAAGAGTGCTCAGGGTTATCCAGGGCTGGACAATGGACAGAGCTACTGCATTCCCATTTACATGTCCAGGCAGCAGCAAGGCTGTGTCCCTCCCAGGCATGCACGGAGGACACTGACACAGCTGTCTACCTCATTGCCACAGCCAGGTAACAGTGGCATTTAACACCCACGGGTACTGGGCATATGTCAGACACCAGAACTGATGTAACACACAACCTTACACAGCCCAGTTGTGTTCTCCTTCACTCAATCAGGCCTGAAGCTCACAAAAATGCCCCTGTGCTCAGGATTTACACATACACTTGCACACACACTTGCACACACGTTCACAGACCCCTTGAGCTTCACCATCTTCTGTTTGATTGCTACCCTTATGACTTTCCAGACACTCTTACCTGCTCCCCAGTGAGTGACCAGACTCACTGACTGGTCCAGCTTGGTGATGTCTAGCAAACACACGTGAACTCTCCCACTTGTCTTGGTGAGTCTCAACATCCATTTTATCCCCCAATACCAACATGGACCCTCTGCATTGTCCTGGGACCACCTTCTTGCCACTGGGCACACACCAGGTCAGAGGCAGCCGTGCAGGCAGTGGTTCCTGTGGCTGCTGGCCCGCACGTACATGGGTCCTATCTGTACTCCACTTGGTGCTGGGATCCTCATTTGTTTCAGCTGCCTGGCGCCATGGGCACAAGGGCACTGGCCAGAGGTTTGACTCCAGTTTCTGGCATTTGCATCAGTCACTGCAAACCTCCAGCTGCTCCACAGCAAACATGTGAAATTGTATGAGCCAGGTGCCTCCCAGCTGCTGACTCTGAGCCCCTCACTCCTTCCCATTGCTGGCACCATAAATGTAAGGGCTTTCTCCAGGGTCTTATCCCTGTTGCTGCTACTTCTCCACTGTTCCATATTCTTTACTTGCTGTATCCTAGACCCTACAGTACTCTCACTTGGGTTGAAAAGTGAGATTACATAGAAACACCATGAAGAATGGATTCAGAAAGAAGATTTGATGGCTGCAGCTATTGAGCAGACTGGCAACTGTTTATGTGATCAGCTCCTTTAATATTTGCTTCTCTCTATTGTTCCTCACAAGTTACTTCACCTTAAACATTTCTCAGTAAGTTTTGCCTAGCATCACAGGCTCCCCTGAAATATCCAAATCCTTGTGCTCATTCTATCTCTGCCTTCTTATCAGTCATAAAGCCCAGATTCTTATCAGTTAGAAAGTTCTGGGTGGCCTTCTTCAAGCCTAGCCTCCATCAATTGGCAGCTGAACAGTTTCCATTATGGTTTATCAGATTTGTGACCCTGTGATTTTGTTTCTTGCTTTCCCTTTCACTAATTATCCCATTGAAAATAAAAGTTCCTTGATCTGCCAAAATTTCTGAAGAAGATGAACTCACAGACCACACATCCTTACACAAACATTTCCTCCATTTTCTCAGGTGGGGGCTATTCCTACAATTTTTGCGTGGTTCCCTGATGTTCTGAAGCAAAAGTGCAATCATAGCAACCATCCTTTTTTATTTCCAGTCTGAATTATACAAAACCTAATTACTTGATGTATTGTAGCCTGCCTGCAGAGTGTGGTGACACTTTTTCTTATTAATACAGGATGGGGTCATTTTATACACCTATAGCAACATCAAGTTATTTCTGAATATTCAATAATTTAATATATATCACAGATTTAATATTTGTCTATTTTCAGGACTTCATTTATGACAGAACAAGCTTGAAGCATGAAAAGCCTTGATAACACTAGAAAGAAACTCATTTCTCATAGGAAACCATCTTACAATATATACTTTTTTACATATAGTTTGGAATTCTTGAAAGAAAGAATCACCCATTACCCAATATAAAGACATTTTAGTGAATATTGAACTTGTTACAGCAACCATAGCAGTTACATAAAATGCATATAATGTAGTCAGGTCTGTAGAATTTATGACTATTAATTTATACTATTATGTAACTTTGGAGCCAGGGAAGTTTCCTTAACTATCATTGGATAGAAAGCAGAAATTAATCAATATTTATCTATGTTGCTTTTCTTTGCTGTCAGTATCAGCAGTATTTTAAAGGTAGTTGTTCTTGTGTGTGTATGTCTTCCATCAACATGTATGCTCTAAAAATCAATAAAATATCCACAAGTGAAAAGCTTGGTATTAGTTTCTGAAGGGACACTTTAGACCACTGCCCTGTATCATCTCCATGTCCTTCCTATACATAAATTGACTATTTCCAAGAGTTCATTTAAAAAAAGGAAAGGATAGAAACAAGAGGAACTTGCAAAGTGCCCAGTCCATACAGCTTTGCTAATACACAGAAAGAAGTTATCATCCCACACATAATAGCGACCTGGTGAGTGCCTGTGGGACTGTAGCTTTGCAACAGAGTTTGGATCTGTATCTCTCTACACAATTCTAAAACAAAAACAATAGCTTGGTTTTTAATGAAGGCATATTGTTAGTTGCAGAAGAAATGTAATAGCAGTATTTGTTTATTCAGGTATGGCAGAATAAACATCAACTTCATAATACTTAAAATATATATTGAGAAATAAAAGGTTTATTTCTTTTCAGCAATTCTAGATTGAACATATTATTATTTGTCATCTAAACTGTAATATCTTTTTTTCTTTTCCATAAGTATTTAGGAGGCCTCTAATCACAACATCCTGGAAAGAATTATTGCTATGGTATTTCAAGGCTTGTGATTATCACTTGGCAAAGATAGTGTTGTGTTTATGCATACTATATTCTGCTGGTTCATACATACAAAATAATATTTCAAAGTGTCAAATGGAACAATTTCTTTAAAGTTTGAAATCAACACACTTAGTCCTTCATTATGCTATCTGGAATACATTTGATTTCTGGCAGAGAAAATGACAGGTTGCTGTAAATGTTTCAGGCAAGACCGATATGGAAATAGCGCTGATTTAACATTTTAAAATTCAGTAGGAACTGTAGACTTTCTATATTCAAGACTCCCACTGATTTAAAAAAGGCTGAAGACACATGGCATGAATGTAGAGAGTTAGGATGGTCTCTTTATTCTTCTTCTTTTTTTTTTTTTTTTTTTTTTTTTGTGGAATAGCATAGTCTACAGGCAAAAGATAATCAGTAGTAAACAAGTAAATTTTAATGTCAAGACTTCTCTGTGTTGCAGAAGATAACATAATGGAATGTTTCTATTCATGTCAGTGTCTTAGGCTGCAGTATAAGATATATTCTATTACCATCTCCACAAGCTGTTAAAACAGGTGGGGCACTGTTTGTTATCTCCTGTCATGAGTCACCCCTGATAACTCCCTCAGGGTGTTATCTCTGTTAATGGGCTGTCAAGAACCCACTTCATGACTCATGGAACTACCTCATTGAAATTATCTCATTGGAATTAACTCCCTGGAATTACCTCATCCCATTGTGAGATGCTTCACCCAGGGGGGAGGAGCCAAACATTCTCAACTGGATATAACCTGGGCTTTGGAACTGCACATGCCAACACTGTCTACTGGATTCCCAGAGGACAAGAGCTACCACTGGACCTTCAGGTAGACACCAGGCTTTCTACAGGATCACCATCTGAACTGCACCACTTCACTTGGACTGCTACCACCACCCTGACTAATAGGATGTCAGGTTGTATCTGACTTTGTTAGTGTTTTCCTTGTATTGTTGCATTATTTTTAATTTTCCTATTAAATTATAATTCTGTCTTGTGATCTCCCACTGGTTTGTTCTCAAACTAGTTCAGTCAGCTACTAATGTTTTTTTTAGCATATTCATTTTAATACAACATAATTGTGAAGACAATGGTGTGTTCATTTTTACAAGTCATGAAGTGGGAAAACACAATTTTTTGAACATCAAAACCCACTCAGAGTTTAAACAGGGGTAAGGGAAACACTATGTTTGAAGTTATAAGAGAAATTTCCAAGAAAATGAGACAAAAACTGATTTCATTATCAATAAGAAATTTTAAAAAAAGACTCATCTGAAGCTGTGTAAGAATGTGAGGGAAAGGAAAAAATTATATGGTACTTTTTTCTCACTTGTCTAGACCTTTAGATCACTGTTTAACATATCAAAATATAGAAAGTACTACTATAGACTCACTGATAAATCAAACCAGTAGAGTATTGTTATAATGTCATGACTGCTGTAATAACATAACAGCTGCCATTAGACTTATGAAATATGCAAAATTGCCATCTATTTGTTTGTTCCTTATATATCACAGAAGAAATCACACTGAAATTACATTGCCCAGAGAAGCTGTGCAGGCCCCAGAAGTGAATGCCCCATCCCTGGAAGTGTTCCAGGCCAAACTGGGTGGGGCTTTGAGCAACTTGGTCTCGTAGAAGTTGTCCCTTCCCATGGCAGAGACTTGGAACTAGATGACGTTAAAAGTCTTATCCAACCCAAACCATTCTATGATGCCATGAGTGATACTTGCTCTTTGAAGGTGTTCATGGCAGCTTTCCTTTTGTCATGGGTAACACACTGTTACACAGCTGACACAGCAGTTGCAGTTAAAAGCCCAACACCCATAGTCTCTGAAGAAAACTAAAATTTAAATTTGGAAAGGAAATGAGATGGGAGAACAAAAGCAA
This sequence comes from Orthonyx spaldingii, assembly GCA_013397795.1. Classification (NCBI taxonomy): domain Eukaryota; kingdom Metazoa; phylum Chordata; class Aves; order Passeriformes; family Orthonychidae; genus Orthonyx; species Orthonyx spaldingii. The sequence continues at coordinate 1,902,047 of VZTJ01002440.1, forward strand.
AATCCAGACCCCTGAGCTACACAGTTTATACAACACAGAGGAAGAGTCAGGTCAATCCTCTTTTTCAGAGGAAAAAGATCCTGCAGAGTGAACATGGTAAGAGCTGCAGAACATGTTTTACTAACATGGCTCAGCTTGTGGCTTGAGCTGAAGCCTGAAAACGTTTCTGCCAGGATGACTCTACTCTGCCTTCCTGTAGAGGAGCAAAGGAAGACTGCACCTTCTACCCGGTAGAAAATACCCTTTCTTCCTCACCTGCTTTGAGGTGAGGTGTGGTCAGAATCCTACCAAATCCTGTTGCATCCATTTGACAGGAGAAGCTTAGTTCCCACAAGGGAGGTCCAAGTTAACCTTCTTGCCTAATGGAACTGCACAAAACCTTCCTCTCTCTAGGCATCTCTGAGCTGCAAAACCTCTGCACTTCACTCAGCCCTTACGTTACTCAGGCCCCCCGTAAAGGGTACAGCCCAAGTCCCCTCTGACAAAAGCAGAGATCAAGTCCTCCCTTCAAATCAAGGCCAAGTGATTTTAGCCAACAGTTCAACAGTTATGAGATTTAGATAGGCAGTTGTATACCTGCATCCAAATCTTTTCTGTTCCTGACGGAAATTAAAATTCACTTTTTTGACTCAGTAAGGTCAGTCTAAAACCATTAAGCTATAATATATTTTTAAAAAGAGAAAGCAGTTGTTCATCTTTGCCTGGCATATTAGAGGATTAACTGGAACCAAAGGAAGAAAGAGCAACCATAAGGACAATCAATTCTCTGACCCAGTGATAAAAGCATTTTTAGGAGAAGAATGTTCTATTCCCCATTTTTAAGAGTGATTTGAGTTTTTTGTAACCCCTGCCTCTATTTTTATTTAATAAAAAATACATTAACTTTTTATACAAAGAAGCATAATACCTACACATTGAAACACAAATTTGCAACCCATTTTATTTCCTTACCAGGCATTGGGTGAGCTCTAGCTGACCCAAAGTCATGAAAAGAATATAATTTTAACAAAGTGGTGGTTCCTATTATGATTATAAAGGAGTATACAAGATTTTTGTAGTAATAAAAATGTACATTCAATGGAATAATATTCTTTTTATTTTGAATCTTGAAGCATTTATGTGCCTCCTCTGTGGTATTTCTGTGCCACATATGCTTGACCTCATTTTTGAACTACACAGATATAGCAGACCCTTTTAAGTATCTATTGTACATAGTCCCCTCATTGTGAAAATGAGAACAGATACAATGCTCCTAAAATGCAACTGAACATTCTCTCACTGTTAAGTCAATTGCTTGCTGGAAATTGATCAAAATACCTACTCCAAAACAAGGACTATGACATTAGCTTTTGTTGAAATAATGACACCAGAGTAGATATTTCCATACCTTGTCTGATGCAGAAATCCTGAGACATATTATTCTTAAATTTCCTACTCCCTCATTATTATTTTTGATCTTTATTCCGTGCCTCCATCCCCATTTCCTCCAAATGATTTATTGGTAAAAGACTTAATAAGATAATAGAGGTCTACAGAAAGCTGCTAACCTGCTCTAAACAGTAATAACTTCAGGTTGTTTTGAGATTAAGAGGAACACAGGAATGTACAGAATTTAATTAACAAATCTTTTAATAGTGCTAGCAGAAGAGACTACCTTTAATAAGAATCCACCACTGATAATTACTTTCCAGCCTGAGTAAAAGCTTTGCATGTCAGAAGTGGTAAAACAGGATTGTTTATCTATTATAAATATATGGAGAAATAAAAATATTTTCCGTGCTCAGACTAATCACTTCTGTACAGATAAAAAGGTAGAATTAAGGGGAAAAAATAGAAAATATGTGGGTTTTCTTACTGGAGTAATTGCAGTGACGAGTTGACTTTAGCTAATGAGCCATAACCCAAGTCATAACCTGAGAGAGAAGAAAAAGAAAGAAAAAGTCCCAGAAATCTGAGTGATGTTACAAGATAACAACAGAATTCAGACACTCAGTTTTCTTCTTTGTGGTTTTCCCTGAACTATGTGTTAGTTATATAAAACTAAACTGTGCAAAATAAGCAGAACATTTCTAGGCCTCATTACATCTCAAGTTTCCCAGTTGCAAGGACACATATTCACTAGTCCAACCTTATAAAAAGAAATATGTTTTTTCTGTGCTCTTAATTGGAGCTGCTACCACTTTAAAGACCTATAAGGTGATGGCAGCAGCACAAGTCCTTTGGAATAATTCACCCAGCAATTTGCTTTTCCTGCTCTCTCTGAGCAAGTTACAGAAAACAATGAGGTTGCCTCCTGAAGCCTATTTTCTGAGTCTAGTAGTTTCTCCAACAGTACTGGATAAAGATTTATTGGGAATCCCAAATCCATCTGCTTTTTGAATTCCAGCAATGAGATAACATTTTTGTGAACTTTTTTTCCCTTTATTAAATCTTGCAGTATTTATTTAATTAGTACTTCTCTTCCTTTCCTTCTGTTTTAAAATTAATTAATGAGGAACAATTTGCTGCTTCTGGAATTTAGGTGAGCTAGGTAGAAAAATATACCTATCCCTTTTCATCTGCATCACCTATCCAGAAACTACAGTCTAGAGCAGCTGGATATTCTTTCGAGCTCAAGACACATAACAATTTGATGTATTTTCAGCCTCTCTAGAAAACAATTTGGAGTGAGGAAGTAAGTGGAAGGAGCATCAATGTCCCACGATTCAACATAATACTGAAAAGTAGACAGCTGTGAGTTTTTGTGGTAATAGACTAAGCATGTAAATAACCATCCTTAAGTAGCAACATACACATCACCTTTAATTTAATGAAAACAAAAATATTGTTCACCAATTTTAAATTATACTTCAAATCCTTCTAAAGCCTGGTACTTCTCCTATTGTTTCTACACAGCAGCACTTTGTTTTAAATTAAATTTGGACAATGTAAAGCTAAGCTCTGAAAGTTAACCACAAGATGCTGTACTCAGGGACAGGGTGAGTGAGTAGTTTTCTACTATAGCCACAATTAAATTTAATTTAATTTCTCTTATGGACAAGTCTGCCTAGTGATACACAACCAGAAGATGCACGTCTGTTAAAGTATCCGAAACTGGCTCTTCCCCTAAGAACATAAATATGCTGTTCTGCCAGTAATGTTTTGGAGCACAGACAGGCAACAGTAAGCAGTTAGCAAGAAAACAAGAATTGGTGTAACCCCCTCTTAAGAGATAACGAAGGCTTAAGATCTCCTTGGAAAGACAATTAATATCTAGGGGGTTTATCATAGTAATTAATTTTTCTAGGCAGAAACTAAGTCCAAACTCTCAAGCCTGTTTCACAGAAGAGACAACAGATTATTCTTTGTAAAGCTAATTGAAAAAATGCTGCATAGCTACAGCAACAGGATGAGCAATATCAGAAACAAAGTAGGGTGAATGGGTGAAGTGCCCTATATTTACCAAATTTCTTCACAGAGACTGGAAAGACCTCTCTTCAGAAACAGTGTTGTGGACTTTTCAAACCAAAGCCCTCTAGCTATGGTTTAAAACCAGCAAAACTTATAGGCTTTGCTATATAACTGTTCTTCTACTGCCTAGCATCTTCTAATTTACCACACTGCTTAGGAGGAAACCCCCACAGAATTCTTTATGGTAGAAAATACTAGCAGAAATATCAAATGAAGGATTGCAGCACATGAAAGGAGGTATTTGATTTGCTGTACTGATTTGGTTTTGAATAAAAACAGACTGGTTTTTATTTTAATGCACAATATGGCGTAAAGTCCCAGAGAAGTCAAAAACTTTGTTTTGTTTCAGTGGGCTTTTTATCTATGTGTGTTATGCGTGCATACCCATTATCATGCTGAGCTGGAAATAACCTCCTTCAACCTGTTGATGATCTCTTTCTGATCTTTCTCTAATTCCGCTGTTCAAAAATATAATGAAATACACCATGCTACCACAGAAATCACAGGAAACACATTTGAAATTAAAAATAATCTTGGGGAGTTTGCACACCCTTAGAATTATTTTCTGGCTAAATCTGGGGAAAACATCAATATAGCAGTATGAAAGGAGAACTTTTACAAAGGACTGTTGGACAGACTTGTAGAAGTCTTCAGGTACACAGAAAGTGTTTAGGTACCTAGACAATGTGGATGATGCATGAGGTTTCCAAGAATTTTCTTATTTTCACAGATTTAAAGGAAAATTCTCTTCACAGGTTCCTTTGAAGATACACCTTGTAACTCCAACTGCAGTTGACCACTTTTGAAAATCCCTTTAGATACCAGTTTGACACTTTAGGCACTTAAATTATTTTAAATTCTTGATCTACACCTCTAGCAAACTGCAAGGAAAAGTAAGTGGGAAATAAGGAAAGAACAGACACCAGGAACGTAAGGCTTTTTCCAAAGGTTGCTTGACATTCATTGTATACAGAGCCAGTGTGCTCATGTCAGGTGTTGAAATGGGGATAAGCATTGACACCACTCAGTTTTGGCTATCCAAATTGTCCATTCGCTAAGCCATTCTCTGTAGCCTTTACGATCAGCAGGCTGGAATAAGTTCCTGCAGAGGATGGTTCAAAGGATCCTGAGGTGCAGTGTTTTCAGTGCTGGGATGCTGGCTGGCTGCTTTACCTAGCTAAAGCAGGTAGTGAAAATTTCACAAAGACAATAGACCCTATAATAGATATTTTTAACTATTAGGTTGCAATACAAGACTACTATTGCAACAATAGAAACCATTTGAGAATTTGCAATTGTGGGCAACACAATTCAGCATAGCATGGAAATTTTGATGCATTTTGATTTAATTATTAAGGAGAACCAGCATTCTATTACCCATTAATGTTATTGAAAGCATAATTTGACTTCCTCTCGAAGTGGGAAAGCTCATTTTCAATTCCATCAACACTAACTTGTATTCTCTGTTCCCATTTAATATATTTTAGATTTCATAAAAGTCCCCCTCTGTGAAAATGTGGAGTTGACCATAGAATTACTGTGTTATATATAGAATACACAGATGCCTGTTGTCTTTTCATGGATGTAACTATTTTATTTCTTCTTAATCCCAATTCTTTCATTACAAATTAAAATATAGACAACAATTTAATTATGAGTTTAAATGCATAATGAGCTGAAAACCTAATCTTATTTCTACAGCTTTTGGCATGGAGTCCTATACATATCTAGAACTTCATTACAAATAGAAGCAGCCTACAACTGACCCTGTGTTTGCCTCTACTGAATTCCTGTATGTTCTTTTATATTTAGTGTCTTGAAAGCATAACAATTTCAACATAACTAGAGAACTGAATGAAAATTGAAGATACATAAGCCCTGAGTAAATAAAATACGTTGCTGAGTGATGGGAAATGAGAACTTGACTCAAATGCCAGTAATATATACAAAGGTCCAGTCAGCTTTCTACAGGTATCAGAATGACTATTTAAGTATTTCCTGGAACAGACAAAACTCCGTGAAGAGTTCATTAAGGATATTATGTCTCATAATACTCAACTCATTTCACTAGAATATAGAAAATGTAAGAAAAAATATATTCTGCTCATTCTCTTGCATTAGAGGAAGAACAAATTTGAACTTGGATCCTTTGCTTCAGGTGAACAGTTTAGCAGTCCTTCCCTTCAGAAAATTTATAATTAGATATGTGTGAGATGTCTCATATGGAGTAGTGAGTTATCCTGGAGATTAAAACACACAAGTAGAAAAACTGAGTTCCAGTACTTATGCATTCAAATTATTTACATAAAGCAGAAAAGCAATGAATTCATAGATCCAACAGAGATGTTAGAACCACTTACTCAATCCCTGCACAGAAAAAGAGTAGCAAGACAAGGTGGGATGCTTTTGGGTGAGATAGGTGGGGTTGTTTGAAGTATTGATTAAAAATATAACATTATTTTATCCCAAATTCAGCAAGTGTGCTGCCTTCTGAAATGCTACACGAAAAACATGAAGTACTACAGCTTCAATCTCAGCAACTTTGAGACAACCCAAACTTTGTGTTTGATAGGGTATTTTTTTGTGAATTAACCATTCACTAAGGAAAACCCAATCAATCAACTCCTCCGTGGCTGCCTAGTATCCCAAGAACACTGATTTGATATTTTCTAATACTGGTTAGCTGTCGTTTGTCTTGGGATAACTTTCAATGAGTGATACAGCTGTGAATTGTGTAAACACAAATGATATAACAAACGTCTCTTGCTAATGTTGATTGTTTCTTAGCAATTGTATGTATAATTCCTGTAATTATAATGCTATTTATTAAGTTAATTTACTAAAGAGTTCCCATTAATTATTTCTAAATGTGATTGGACTGCTTGCTATTTCTGACACTTGATGCAGTTCAGAATGACGTGGACCACATTTTAATTAATGTTGCTCTTGTTTTTTACGTGCTGTACTGTGTGCTGCTTATTTTGCAAGTTTTTGTGTGGTTTTCTTCCTCTTCTGCCTTTTCTGGTGAAATAGCTTTTTGTAAAAATGCAGCATAGAACAAAGGCATTTGCCAAGCCTTTTTTTAAAAAGCAAGCAAACAAATGGGTGGAGCCTTAAAAAATTTGTGTATGTATATGTGTATATATATAGATCTATAAATCTCAGAAACCAGATATAAATTATACATGTAAGGCCTTATACTCAAGTTTGAAAATGGTGAATTAACCTCTTGGGAAAGGTACTGGACGTGTTACTGAACACTGTATTGAAAGCATAGGGAGGGAGCACACATCTTGATTGATTGTCAGATAACTGGGAAAAGAAGTACAAAAGAGAAACTGCCTAACGGCATTGCACTTTTCCATGTCTGATCCTGATTGTTCTTCAGGAAGTTATCTGGACAAGAAACACATTAAAAAAATCAAGAAAGAAATCAGCAAGGCTGAACAAGCAAGGATAAGTGCAAGAGGTGAATGACAGCTAAAAGTAATCTGAATGACTACAAATGGAAGTTTTAACTTAAAGGATCTTAAAGTGTCTTACTAAGCACAAAATATTTCTGACTTCAAAAGCCCCAGAAGACCATCTCCATCGCAGGCCAACCTATTTAAACAGAAAGGTCAGACTGTCAAAGAAACTAAACTGCCTCACAGAGCTGTAGAGCAGATGATGAACTGGGAAGCAATTTAATGAACTCCTCCAACCTCCCATCCTTTGACATTTCACACTTTGCTCCACAGTTAGCAATGCAACAGATATGAGCTCACTGAGTTCCAGGTACAAGTAATTATCCTGAGAAGTAAAGGGGGCAAAGTAAGCTTCAGCCCCTTTGTGCCATTAAGAGAACTCTAGTTTCATAAACAGTTGTCTTCCATAATCTGTTCACCTTTTCAGAGTTGTCTGGTTCTTCCTTTAACAACAGTGACCTTTGATGCTGGATAATGTGTTTGCTGCTGACATATCAGGAGGAGAAGAGCCCTTGGGGTAGAGCCTTGAGGTTTTTCTCCCATCCCATAGTTTCCTTGGTCCGGTCACTTGGGACAATGAACATTGACCCTGGTATTTCCAGATGCAGCTCAGAAGCAATCATGTTTCTAGCTGACCGCATAGTCCATTTCCTCGTAAGAAACGTGGAATGAAAAACACACAAGTAATTTTTTTAGTACAAAAATTGACGTCATTGACCAAATTTATTTTTTTTTAATAACTCTCTCCTGTGAACTCTGACACTTCTTTTCAGGTTAAAAATTTCCTTTTCATCAAAATTAAAAATTATGAAAGTCCAATTAAAAAGAAATTTTTTATATGGTGCCACCCTTTTGGATTCGATGGGCACAAATATACTTGAAAAATGTGTGATTATAATAAATTTTTAATCAATTGCTGCTATGAAATTAGCAGTGACTTACAGTATATTATCTCATGTGAACTAAATATCTGCTAGAGTGCAATAGTTAGCTACTGTGATGAAATAAAAAGCATAGTTAGGAACACAAATTCCAAATACTTTCAGCAATCTCAGACAATGTTACAATCTCAGATCCCTGTATAATTTAATATATTCAAAACATTTATTGAAACAATTGTAAACACTTATGTATTTAAACTGCTTCTGCATATGGTCTCCTATTTATTGCTCGTTTGCAGATCTTAGCAATTGTGTTTGTTTAGGAACTATTAATTTTCTAAGTAAAAATTTCATTAGCGCTGTCCTTCAAAATGTGAACTGGGAAAAAAAATTGAAGAAACGTGGGATTGAGTGTGTTCTGAACCTTCTGACAAGACCTAATCGTTCATGCTACAAATATTTTGGTAACTTATGAAATTGCGTAAAAGCTAGCATTCAGAATAAGGAAGTGTAAGAAGCTGAAGGTTTATAAAGCCTTCTCCTACAATGTTTACAATTCATAAAATTTGTGAAGAAAATAAAAAAAAAGTTTACATTTTTTTTCATAAAATAGAGAAAGTCAAAATGTAATTAGAGGTGATCCAAATTAATAAAAGTCATTAATTTTATTATTTTATGTGTATTTGTGTGGGTTTGGACCCTGATCAAAACTGTGTAGCACAGTTCCAGACATAGTTCCATGCAGTCACTCATATCAGAGCAATTTTCACTATATAAAAAAGGACAAGGGTATCTGAAATCAACTGTAATTAGAAACTGCAGCATTGGCAAGGTCAGAGCCACCTAAAAACAAGTTAAATGCTATATGCTTCAAAGCCAAAATGGCCCTGAAGCACAATGGGATCTCCTGCCTTCCAGAAGTGCACATGAGGGAAGCTACAGCTTCACCTCATGAGACTGAAAGTTTGCTTTCTGAAGACTGCCTGGACTGCAACTCATCTCTGTTCGTTCCTCTGTCTGCTGACAGAGCTGTTATGAATATTTTGATCAAATACTCAAATCATATAAAAGGCTTAGCTATGATTATAAGTAGAAAACTGTGAAGTATCAGATCTAGAAATATCAGGAGTATTGTGTTTGGAATGTGTAACTGTGGAAACCTTGCCAAGAAGTTACTGCACTTTTATGTTTAGGTTAAGAAACTATGGAGACCGTCATGCTCACCAGTTATGCTGCTTGGAAATCCACTCCCCTTCCCATCTTGATTTTAATATCAAGGATTCCAATCTTTAGACCTCAGAAGAAATAGCCAATGATTGTTTTAGTATAAGAATATTGATGAAGTTATTAACTATTGGAACCAATCAAAATAAAGGTTAAATTTAAGAGTGGGCATAGAATGCACAGTATGTAAAAGAACTTATATAACAATTATTTAGCAGAAAAAAAGGGGTGGATTTTGTTTTTTGAGTGGGACATGTTTCAGAGAAGCTATCCCCCACGTTCCCAGTGCCCCCAGTAAAGAAGTGTCTGCTGATTCATGTCAAATTGGTGTTGGAAAAGTTTCTTTCATCCCATTTATTGTCAGATCTGCCTATGAAACAGGTGCCAAGAAGTTTATAGCCAAGCATTTTAAAATCAACCAAACTCGGTGTGCTGCACCAATCTGGCCTCAGAAACTTCATTTCTCCTAGTCACTCAATCCATGAACTAAATTCCAGTTCACTTAAATGTGGCAGTTCTAAAGCTACTTCAGAGGGCAAACAGGTAAGGATAACAACTCTATTATCCACCTCAGTATAAGCTATTCCCACCTGCAGAAAAGAAAGTCTATAGCTATCTGTCTGCATTCTTTTTTTCATATGACATGTTGGCTGTTATAACAATCTGCAGGGAAACAGGATATTCAATCAGCAAATTCAATTTTCCCTCTTGCAAGGAACAGGGGAGGGAATTAGGCCGTATTTCCCTAACATAGTGTGCTGATTATGGGGTTTATGGGCCCTGTTGACCACTCCTGCTGAATGTTTTTATGAGATAGTGATTCTGGAACCATAGGTTCCTCTAAACACATTAACTTCTGCTCAGTCCAACATCTCCATGCTGCTTGTCAGTTTTCCAAAGATTGTGCTTGTAGAATTGCAATCCCTAAGAATCTTTGCAGCGCATCACAATCCCACCTAATCTGTGGGAAATATTATTATTCATACTGTGTTGGAGGATCTGAAACAACAGGCCACAGGGCAGTAAGGTATAGAAGAGAGACAAACTTGCCTTGTAAAAACACCTCAATTTCTTTTAACGCAAATTATTATATAAACTACATGAGGGCTTGGAAAGGCTGCAAGAAGTAGGATAAAATGGAAGGAAATATTGGCTGCCCCAGGTGGATGTGATAAAGCCTCCAAACCATAGAAGAATAAGTTTTGCGTGTCATCTTGTGCGACTGAGGGGAGTTCAGGAGTAGAGAGGAAGACAGAAGAAAGATGACTCTGACATGCGAACCACAAATCACAGAATTGCAGAATTAATTAGGCTGGAAAAAACTCTGAGATCCTTGAGTCCAATCTATGATCACACACCACCATGTCAATTAAACAATAGCACTAAGTGCCACATCCAGTCTTTCCTTAAACACCTCTAGGGACAGTGATTCCACCACCACCCTGGGCAGTCCATTCCAATGTGTAATTACCCTTTCTGTGAGGAAATTCTTCATAATATCCAACCTAAACCTCCTCTGGTGCAGCTTTAAAACTATGTCCTTTTGCACTATTGTTGGTTACCTGGGAGAAGAGGCCAACCCCCACCTGGCTACAACCTCCTTTCAGGGTGTTGTAGAGAGCAATAAGAGCCTCCTCCAGGCTAAACAATGCCAGCTCCCTCAGCCATTCCTCACAGGGCTTGTGTCCAAACTTTTCACCAGCTTTGTTGCCCTTCTCTGGACATGTTCCAGCATCTCAATATCCTTCTTGCAGTGAGGAACCTGGAACTGGCCACAGTACTCAAGATGTGGCCTCACCAATGCCGAGTGAGAGAATCCCTTCCCTGGTCCTGCTGGTCTCACTATTTCTGATACAGGCCAGGATGCGATTAGTATACAGGCTATATACAAATAATCACATAAGTGTATTTCCATATAGTTGTCTGTAAAATCAGATCACACCTAACTGTAAGTTCACCTGGGCAGGTGTAGAGTTAATTTGAAATGTCCTATAGTTGCTGATGTGTCACAGTCACATGTCAGTCACACCATAAGTGACAGACACTACTATCTGTTGTTCTATTCTCTCTATTTATTGAAGTGCCAAGGGAAGCTTTTGTAGCCACCAGAGGGCTTCCTTGCCACTGGTGGTCTGCAGGAACTGCCTGGTGAGCTGCCAGCACCCCTTCTCTCAGCTGGCTGCTCTGACCCATGAGCACTCTCAGTGATGCTCACGAAGGGGGAGTCTTCTGACAAGGCTTCCAGTTTCTGTACACCTAGTACTGGCTCACTAACATGAGCTCTCCTGCCTTGGTATTTGATTAGGATAGATTTTAGGACAAGATATTTTTACCAGCATGTATTTTTGACATAATATGAGATTAAATGTTACAATGAGAGAAGGTACAACAGCAAGTCTATTCCCACAGTTCTTGGTACAGCGTAATATGGTTTATGAGATTTTCTTCCATCCTTGCACTATTAGTATCTTCATAGGGTTAGGTACCAGCCTCAGCTGTATTGTAGGTAACATAGGTCAACTTAAGTGACTAATTTATCACAGAAATCTTGTAAAGCTACAGATGCTAAAAAATAAAATCTCTTAAAAATTATAGTTATTGTAGTATATGAATGAAAGCAAAATTGCAAACAACACTCCAAGATATTATAGGAAGAACATTGGTAAACAATGAAGAATGTATTTGTTCTTTCAGATGAATATGATTGGTTATTTCTTCTTAATAAGCATGAGAATTGCATTATAGAGACAACAGGGAACTCTCATACAGAGCCTGTGGAAAAGCAGACATAGAATTTTCCGTTCACATGTAAATGTCATTGGTATACTGCATCTGGATTATAGAGTTTGGGCAAACAGTAGGCAACAGTATATAGCCTATAGCTGGTCTCTTTACAGTAGATGCCTCCTGCAGGCTCTCTCCCTGGGCTCTGAAGCATCAGTATCCTCATTTCAACAGGTGGAATGGAGACTTGCTCCCTCTTTTGTTACCTTATTGCTTTGTATTTAAACCACTTAAAATTGGAATGTGTTCTAACATTTGAGCTGCTGTATAAACCCCACCTCTAATTCACTAAGAGCTGTGCTTGCCCCAAGAAAAGATTTTGCACGGTGACGGGAATGGAATGGGTCCTGTCTAAGCTGCTGAGGCAGAGGGGGCATTTGCCCAGATCTTACCCTGTGTCAGTTTTCCCTCTGACTGAGTTTCAGCAACTCACTAATCTACATGCAAAAGCCATAAATTGCCATGTGCAGGCATTTGGCACCATGAGGGGGATGAGGGAGCCACCTCCTTCCCGCATGGCACGGTGCTGTGGCAGCGAGCCTCTGGAATGGCCTGGGCTCAAGGATCAGAGCTCAGCCCAGGGCATACAAGAAGATGGTTTGAACAGGGACAGAGTGCCCCCTACACCACTCTGGATTCCTTAATGAGATGGACTGTGTCCTCTGAAAGAAATTTGTAGCCAGGTAACACGGAGCATTTATCAGTATATGCACAAGTGGTAAGTGGAAATCTGTGGAGGGCAGACAGGATTGTGTCATTCCTCAGGGTAAAGAGATGTGCTCTGCAAAGGGAAAATGGTGTGGAAAAGTCATCAGGCATTGCAAGAACGAAAGTAAAAGCAAAAAAAAACTTCACTAGGATATCTATATAGATATATAGATATAGATATATATGCGTATATATATATATATATATATGTGTGTGTGTGTGTGTGTGAATAAAAAACCAACAAAAAATTATAAAAAAATAAAAAACTATCACCAAACCTCCCCCGCCCCCTATAGCCCAAACCTTTTGGTAGGTACCAAGAGTTTGGACAGCCTTTAAAATGAAAGAAATAAATTTATTCTATAGACCTATATCTGACTTAGTAAATTTGTTTCTAAGCTAGGAAGATTGCAGGGAAGATCTTTGCCAAATTGCAGTGAGTGGATTTGTTGTAAAACCTTTTATTTAAATAGTCTTACTAGGCAGGGCTGAAGTTTTTTTCTTCTTAAAGGCAGAAAAAAAGGAATGAAGGAATAGATGCTTTTAGTGGAGAGCTGTGTTTTAACAGAGAAACAAGGTAGAGGAAGAAACAAAACCTTTGATACAGGATTTTATGTATATCTAATGTCCATGTGAGACATTTGGATACAAAAATCTGTATTTTTCTGCTGTAAAGATCCTGATCAGCCCCCCAGGAGGTCAAGTGAACAATAAAGCATCCATTATGAAAATGTATGTGACCCTTAGCTATGGGTGTATGTATACTCTACGTATCTTACAGTACATTTAAGAAAGGGAAAGAGCTTTTATTCAATTGCATGGGAGAACATAATTCATGCAACATAAGTAGTGAAAGAAGAGAAAAAAAGAATTAAAAGAATTAAAAATTGCATGGAAATAACCCATTCTTACCATGTGAGAATAGGATCTGGCTTTTGACACATTTTCATCAAAGAGTGTGATAGCAAACAGCTAATGTTCTGAAATATCAATACTTTTGAGCCAAGGGTTCAAAACAAGAAAAGGCCTTTAACGTATTAAAATGCTAAAAGCACATAAAATTATTAAAAATTCAAAGTTTAATACCAGAAAGGGGAAAATACTACAAAACATTGATTTTTGAAGCCTTGAGGCAAAAAAGTTACTATTGAATCAGACACTAGTAACTAAGGGAAGACAACTTACTGAACTGATCACATAAAAGTATATTTCTGTCTTTTATCATCATTAATTACCCAATAATCTGAAATATATGGGTGAAAGGTTTCACTTCTTCAGTAGGCAAATACTTACTGATGTATCATTTTCTGAGAATTTAACAGTATCACAGTTCTACTGTTCATTTCTGGCAAAGCATGGACAGATTACAAATGGAAAGAGGGCTTGAAGGTACAAATTAGAAAATGCAAACAGGGCAAAAAAATAGAAATTGTATCTAACTTGGTTTAGTGATAACTGAACTACCCAGATGTAGCTTTTTGGACCTGTGTTACCTTCAAATAACACAAATGACCCACAGAGCAGCACTACAGGAAACAAATCAAACCTGCTGATAATGCAGAAGTCCTTAAAAACGAGTCTAGCTATTTCAGTAAGAAAAATTAAAAAGCAGTTGCAAACAGGCTGTTGAGGCAATTTACACTGAAGTGATGAATATCAGGTTTAAAAACAAGCAAGCAGACAACTGTAAGTGGTCTAAATCCAAACTCCAATCTCAGTCACACACTTTCAATGTTGTACAGCTGAGGGAACAGAAAAAATCTCCCACAGAAGGAAAAAAACTTGCTCTGGAGACAGAGTCATGCTGGAGGTAATTTCATTCTAGATGTGCAAAATGGCGATTTTTGGCATGCATAGTTAATGAATTTCTTGCAACTCAAATTCCTGCAGCTATGGTAGGGACAGATTGCTGTCAATTTTGTATTTGTTTGAGAGACAAGACTTCCTCTGAACGCTTCTTATCTGAGTTCATCAGATAGGGAGCAGGTAGAATGTTCATCAAAAATTATTTTAGCCTTTGATTAGGCTGAAGGAAAAGAAACTTTCTGACCCCTTGTCAGCACAGTTGAATTGTGGCATCCTTGGCATACACATCAGCTGTTTTCACATAAGTTGACACAGAACCCCATGCGCTACAATTTTCAAGTGACTAGAGCCTTTTACTGCCATAAACCAGTATTTTCTGTGTTTGGCTTCTCTATTTAATATCTCAATGAACTACAGTAGACTCTTATAGCCTTGAGTACCCAATGACTTACCAGAAGACCTAATAACATGACTGAACTGCTTAGAAGCTTGAAAATGTTATGCTAAATGACAATCAAATAAATATAAACATTCTGTAATAAAAGCTAAACAAATGTTACTATTATATATTCTTAAAATATATGGGGCTCAAGGATTTGACTCTACTTTTAGCATGGTCTACATTTAAACAGAAAGGTTTAAGAATATTAATTCTGAATGAGGTAGATGACTTTCAGCTCAGAAACAACACTTGTGCTCATTATTGGGAATAAAATGAGAAAAACTATAATGCAGTTGCTCTTCTATCTTACCTGACTTCAAAACAAATGAGGTTAACACTCTGGACACATCCAATTAACAACAGCTGGAAAATGTTCTAGGCCAGTTTTTCCATTAGACGAATAGCTGTAGGCTTTAACACAGAATGTCAGTTTTCTCAGTAGAAGACTGTAAACTGTTCTCTAGGGTTTACTGGCAGTGTGTGAGATGCTGGTTAGAGAAGCAGTAGTATTTTAAGTTTCTAGTGAAGTTTCTCTTTGGGCAAATAGACCAATACCATTCTTGCCCAGACAAGGACTGGCATGAATGATAGGAGATTGGGAATATATTTTCCTTGTAAAATGGCTTAGTTCCCAGGGCTCTGATTCCTTGGTCCACTCTGTATGTAACTTGGTTCATTACTGAATTCTCTTTCGAAGCAAACCAACTGGTCACTTTTGGGTATAATCTGGATGGAGAACTCTCATTACTTTGCCCCAGGGACTATTCTGTGTAGGAAAAAAGGGAATGAAACTGCACAAAATTCTGCCTCCTTCACCCAGCCTATAAGGCCTACCCAGATTCTTCAGATTTCCTTCATAAAAGTAAAATAGATACTTACATGTATCTATCATAGACAGATACTTATATCTATCCATGTTACATATGCTTAATGTTATACCTGAAACACAAAAATATCGTTTCTGAAAGCCAATGAAACAATACCAATTTTCAAGCTCTGCAGCTTCATCCTGAGGCCAAGGGTGTATCACAGGAAATCTAGAAGGCACTTTTGTCCAATACAGTGCAGTGTGACAGCTCTCCATGATGAAGGGTTCATTGTATGGACACAGGACAATCTGCAGCTCTTGGCTTGGAGGCCTGGAATCACTCCCGGGCACCACATCTTTACAATATAACTGTAGTCTGTGCATTTGTCATTGAGCCAATGACTTCCACAGCTTCTGTCTGTATCTGATGTATTCGAGAATAGTCAAGATGCTACTTTGTTCATGGCAGAATTGTAGGAATAATTAAATGAGTAACTAAAAGTCACATTGTGACTTTCTATCTTTTTAGCTTAACGTGAAGGAGGTTAAAAGGCAACTTCATTGCAGCCTCTAAGTAGTCACAAAGAGATCAGATGCCAGTGTGCCAGCACATCTAAGCAGAAAGTAGAATACATATATATTCAGGTTAGGAGGGGAAAAAAAAAGGGGGATTTTTTTTTTTTTTACTAGTGAAGATATTAACCTTTGGAACATATTACTGAGAGGAGTGCTAGATTTATCATCACTCAGATTATTTTAAATGAAATTAGATTTTATTTTTCCAGAGGACTTGTCCGAGTTCAAACAGGAATTAATTTAGGAAAGTTCTTTCCTTTACAGAAGGTCAGACTACATGACCCTTTCTTGATGGGCAATCTATGAATCTATTAATATAAGAGCAAATAATGCTGACAATAGAACTCAACCAGCCATTTGTCCTGCTGATAGGATCCACTGTCTACAACATTTAGACTTATGTTGCTAGAACACCACTTAATTTTAATCACTAAGATTCTTCTTATTGAGTTGGCTAACCATCTCTTTTTATTGTATAACCCACAAAATAGCAGCATCCTAGTTCTGTTGTTCCTACATATAATCCATATTTATTTCCATACTGTTACTGAGACTTGTGATATAATTACAGTATTAAATCTGTTTTAATATTTTTCTACTTTGTTATTTTTATCTCAATTTACTCTACTGATCACCTTCATCATACTACTCCATTTTAATTCAGGTTTCTGGCCTTAATATACTCTGGTGAACTAGTTGTTTTCCATTCAATAGTTCCCTTTTAATGACTTTTGTGTAGATCTAATCTACCACATGTAGAATCCATATTTTCCCATCTTGCTAATTTCAGATTGTTCCTGCATGATTGAAAATCATCCTAATGCATAGAAACAGAAGAATTGATGTTGGTATCAGATTACTACTTAATCTGGCACATGAAAACAAGATTTTAACTTGTAGGTATACGTCTTTATTCATACGTTCTCTCAGCTCTCTCTCAGAGAGAAGTGTTAAAGAAGAAGTATGTCTGAGTTTGCAGCAGGAAAAGTTAGTTTATATGATTTAGAAAGGCATGTATTGAACTGATACAGAGACATCGTTATCCTCCAACTTTCTTTCATTTCATAACATGTTGTGACTACAACAAATCAGTGTTCCAGAAATCTCTTTACACAGCTCTTTGTTTCCATCTGTCATATCTCATAATCCTCTATATGAAGGACATTATATATGAATTACTATTCTGCACATGGATTTGCTATTTTCTCAACAAAATATATTACCTTTGCCATTTACAGGGGTCAGGGAAAATAGAAAGAAATTTTGTCTGGATACTTTGAAAACCCCCTTCAGTTTCTTTTATAAATATAGCAATCAGATTTGACTCTTCAAAAATCGGGATGGAGTGACTGGATTTTGGTATTTGTCTTTCATATTTCACATTGTTCTATTCAAACAAAGATGGAAAGAGGAACTTAAATTTTTGCAGGAGCACTCCATTTCTGTAACAGAAATTCAAGGCATATACATTCCTTGAGCTTCTGATTAGTTTTCAGTGATATTATTTTTGATAATTTTTTCATTATGAAAAAGAAGTATAATTTTAAATTATTTTGATTTTTTGATAGAACTTCTTTAAATATATACATAGGGTCCACACCACTCAGATTTTTCAGTTATCTGTCTAGCACATTGAGATGCACATTATCTAAGATGCTGATTAAAATGATGTCTTTTTTGATTAATATAGTTCTTTATAATTCTGACTAAGCATAACCTACAGGATACAGATTTTACATATTCCATGACCTGACTACCCTTTTCACATTAGAATAAAACTTTTTTCCTCAGATGCACATTCTCTTGTGCATGTTCAGATAGTTTGTATTGCATTTCACCAAAGAATATTATCCATATTATGAACTATATTCTTTCTTTCCCTTGAAATATACTTCTCACCGGATGTATTTTGGATCAGTGCTGTCTTACTTTGATTCCTGTATTAATTTTGGATTGATGCCAACTCAAATGATTCTGGCTTGGTCTTCATCTGTGTTCCAATACTAGTTCTGCAAGAAGGAGACATAGAGCTTGTAGGGATTTATGACCTAATAGTGCCCATTTCTTTTTGGTATGGAAATAGTACTGAGGGACTAAATCTGAGAGCTAAAATAAGTATGGTTGATACTGGGCAAGTGTGGAACAAAGATTCTCTATCCCAGACCAGTTAACAAGATGAACATGAAAGAGAAGACAATACAGGATATACTGAAAAAATAGTTTTTGAGATGACAAAAATTTACACTTTCAAGGTTCCTTTTCATGAAATCACTGTTCTTCATTGTATGAAACCATTCATTAGTATAAAACAATTACTTAGTCCCTAGTACACACACCAGATCACAGAATATGCTGAGTTGGAAGGGTCTCACAAGGATCATTGCGTCCAACTCTGTTCCTGCACACTATCCCCAAGAGTCACACCGTGCGCCCTAGAGAAGATTAACTGTTGGGTTAGTCATTAATATATTCTCTTGACTCCTTAGCCTGGCTTTTTGCTCATCAGAATGTATTATTCTTGAGCTTGGAAGAAGTGAATCTAATCAACCAACTTATCAATCAATATCAACCAATTCTCTTGGACATCTGTTCCCTACAGTGCCTCTTCCCATAGGATTCTTCCAAGGAGATCCCTGGTAACACCAAAGTTAAATCTCCTGAAGATTGTGGTTACAATCTTACTTGCTACCTTGCTTCCTCCTTGTCCAGTACTGAAGTCCACAATCTCGTAGTCATTACAACCTAGGATTGCCCCAACCTTCACATCTCAAACAGGGCTTTCCCTGTTAGTATGAGGTCGAGCAGTACACCATTACTTGTGGGTGGGATCCTACACCACCAGTGTCAGAAAGCTGTCATCAGTGCTTTCCAGGATCCCCCTGGCATGTTAGTGCTTTGCTGTGTAAATTCTCCAGCAGATATTAGCGTAGTTGAAGTCCCCCCACAAGAACCAGTGCCTGTTACTGTCAGGCTGCCTCAAGCTGCCTGCAGAAGGTCTCATCCATCTCCTCCTCCTGCTCAGGCAGCCTGTAGCATATACCCACAATGAAGCCACCCTTACTAGTCTGCCCTTTTTCCTATCCTAACTTGTCAGATCTCAGCTCGTTCTTCAGACATTCCAAGACAGAGCTTGATACTTTACAAGTGTTGCCTCACATAGAGGGCAACTCCACCACTGTGCCTTCATAGTCTCTCTTCTAAACATGCTGTAGTCCTTCATGACAACATTCCAGGTACACAGGCTATTCCACCATGTGTCTGTAAATGCAATGGGATCCAAGGCCTGTGACTGCACACAAATCTCTAGTTCCTCCTGTTTGTTCCCCATACTGCACACATTGCTGTACAGACACTTCATAGAAGCATTTGATTGCCTCAATATCCCAGTAGGGGTGCAAAGGGATGCTCCACAGAACTGTCTGGTGGTTACATCTGTGGCTGCTTTTATTTCCTCTGAGGTATTCCATAGAGTATTTCCTCTCTGCAACCCAACAAATCTATCATTATTTTCTTCACAGTGAAGCACTTCAGAAGCTTATCATGCTTCCTTCTCTCACCTCCCTACCCTCATGTTCATAACTCTCCATAACCTAGGAGTTGTTACACTGTGTGAACAGCACTGTGGAAGGGAGTGTTTCCAAACACAGGATCCTTACCTCACTGGTGAGTGCCTCAGCACTGACACTTTCCTTTCATGTCTCCTAGAAAGATTAATGTTAACTAGATTTCCATATCTTGGATTCCTAAAAAAAGTGTGTCTGATGAGAGGCCAGAGTTGTAAATCATTAGCAGCGGAAAGGTCCTATTCTGCCATGATAAGGTGACCCTCTTATAAATTTGCTACTAGTTAATGTAGTCATGTTCCCCCATAGGACCCTGTTTTTTACAGGGCCCATTCAGTGGCAGTCTCCCAGTTCTGTTCTTGAGGAATCTGTGCAGCTGATTTAGGTTTCTAGATTCTTCTGCAGAGACAAAAGCCTAATGTGACTACTATTATACACCATTTCACTGCATGGTTAATCAATGCTTACACAGTTGCATGAACACAGTCCACTGCAAATTATAATTTTTTTACCTTTATTTCCTAGCTGTGACTATTATCAAGATTATGTAATGTCTTGCCCATGTGAAAAAAGATTCTACGTGGAATTTTTGTTGGTAGTTGATTTGGATAAATTATCTCCTGTAGCCTTTTAGTATCCTGCCCTCATCAACAGCTAGTTAAGTTTACAAGAAAACAAAACCTCTTGTATTCCCAGATGTTCAGCTCTTCTGCTGAAATAAGAATTGATTTAGGAACTGAGTAATTAAAAGGTAATATATTACAGAACAAGCAAGCTAAAGTTATATCAAATCAATAGTCTTGAAGTAATAGGAAATGACTGGTTCCTTTAACATTTTATACAAGATTTTAACCTAAGTGTTTTAAACCAGATGACACACGTTATTATTTCTCATTTAAACTTATGATACCTTTAATATTCTTAAGTATGAAGTGTTTGAGACATTAAAATATACAAATTCAACTGTATGTTGTATGCCAGTTAGACAGACAATTAGCTGTTTGGGTTTTTTTAATGAACATATTGAAGTGTTTTGGTTTCAAAATATCAGTTATAATAGAGAACACCTTCCTAAATGTTCACAGAACACATGTCAAGAAGCTTAGAAATAAACCTGGCCTGTTTCCTATCACCAAAGAGAAATCACAAATCCCTGTCTTCCCAGAAGAGGAAGGAGAGAAGGATTGCTATATCAGTAGAGAAATAAAATAAGTATTATCAGTGCAATGAACATAATAAAGAATCTGCATAAATGATTGAATTTCTGTCAAGTTCAAGCTTTTACATACAGTTTGAGTACTCAGACGTATCTTCCATGGTACTGGAACACATAATACAATTTCTCCTGTTTCAGGCAAGCTTGTGACTTCAGCTATTAAATCCAATAGAGAAATAATTCTTCTTCCTCTTTTGAGTCTCCTTGACCAATCAGAAGCATATTTATATGGCCCCACTTACTACAGTATTAGAATGTCTTATAGCCTTTATGTTTTTGCTTTGGTTACATCCATGTGGAATATAGAAATATGACTCTCCATTCCATGGCAAAAATTCTAGTAGACAGTTCCACAAAGGTTTCTAGGTTTTTAAAACTGAAGGCACCTTCAATAAAACAAAGTTAGCATAAGTCTTTAAAGACCCAAAGTAGTATTCTAATCTCTGTGATCTGTCCAAGATCCAGTTGCACTGTGCCTTTCTTCCCTTTGGCATTGTGGACATCTCAAATATGTGATCATGTTCTTGATGAGGCATCTGTTTGTGTAATACTATAAAATGTACAAGCATACAGGTAAGTGTGCAACTCCTAATGTCTTCAGTGGAACAACTTGCCTCCTTGAAGGTATGTTTGTATAGATATAACTAGTTGACACTGTTCATTTTCTTTCCTTAACACACTGCTTTTCACGGTCACTTTTGTCCACTATCAGCCAATTGGCTGATTTCATTCTTCCACATATGAAAGCTATTCAGATTATGATCCTTCAAGAATTTTATAGTTACTGAAGATGGATAAGCAAATAAATAAATAAAATTGGCATGTGAGGAAGAATAAAGGAAGTTTAATTGGGTACTGCATTTTATTTTGATAAAATCCCATAGGATCCAGGTCTATTACAATCCCAGCTTTTAACCTAAACAATTTGAAGTCTGTCTGTTTCTGATATCAGCTGTATATAACCTTGTGCTTCTATGCTTATCAACAGCCAGAAATATTGCTGATATGTGTGTTTATTGATGGGATTTTTAATATTGGTTTTTAGTCAATAGAAGTTAGACATGAATTCCTGCAGATTATAGAAGAAAAAAATTAATATACTGCTTTCCTACCTTTTAAGTAAAATTCCCTTCCATATTTCAATTTATGCTTTCATCACAATATGCCCTAGCAAAACCTTGAAGTAAAAACTGATGTGAAGTCCAGAGACTTAAAGCAGTCTTAAGCTGTCAGGTGTCTGTTTTCCTATTTTTAGGAGAAAAAACGAGACTTTAACAGAAAACTTGCCAAAATTTTACAAATGTTTTCTGAACTTTAAAGGTATTTACAAGATTTCCTTCCCAGGAATAAGCCCATCACATTTGTACGTGTGAAACTACATTGATTTTTCCAAGTAGCTGTCTATGTTGTCAGTTCTTTGGTTTTCAAAAGGTTGTTTTTGTGCTGAAATAGGTTTGTAAAAATTTAATGGGTGATGTTTCACAGAATCACGGAATCACTGACTAGCTGAGGTTAGTGGGCACCTCTGGAGAAGATCTGGTTCACGCCTTTGCTTAAGGAAGGCCACCCTTGGCTGGTTGGCCAGGAACAGGGCTCTAGGAGATCTCTGAGGTGGGAGGCTTCACAACCTCCCTGGGCAACTCGCACCAGTGCTTGGTCACCCTTACAGTAAAAAAATGTTTCCTGGTGGTCAGAGGGAACCTGCTGTGTTTCAGTTTTTGCTCATTGCTTCTGCTTCTTTACTGGTTGCCACCGAAAAGATCCTGGTTTTGTCCTCTTTGCCTTGTATTCAAATTGGTGCTTTCTAAATCTTCTAGGTCTCTAGTTTTCTGAGATAATTCAGAAAAGTGGATTACAAGATGTTGGAAAGCAAATAGACTGTTCTATTTCACCATGAATTTTAATATAAAGGAACAGAAATATATGTTAAAACTAAGCTTCTAAGAAAATATTTAACAGCAAAAGTCTCTAATTAAATGTTGATTACTAACAAGTTTGTGGTTGTGCTATTATAATTATCGTTATTTTATATGATTGTTTTCATCTTTATTGTTAAAGATGAATTGATAGAATTTTTATCAACATTCTAAACAAAATTATAACAACTTAGGTTATTTTTGAGAAGGTGGACAATTCATTATCTAACAGTTGTGAGATTTCAGATCTAACTGCAGAAAATCACCTTCATAAAGAAAATCTTTACACAGTGAGTAAGTTTGGAGTTTTTTTAGTTCATTATGCATTTTTGTAATTTATCCATTTTGTATAACTTTTGTGTCTAACAGTACTTTCAGTTTGTCAATATAAACACTGTTGTGATACATTAACACATATTGTAGGCCTGCTAATTGAATCAATTTTTGGATTTTTGTTCTGTAATCAAAATTCTTGTCAAATTTTAGACTTTCTTATCTATGTTTCACAAGCTATATTCTTAACCATCATTTTATCATTCAGCTTAATTATAATATAATTTTCTTAAACTTAAGGAGCTCCATTTACTGAAAGAATATTTTATTCTATTCCAAAGAGATTTTTTTTTCTCGGACAAGTCAGATATAAATTAAAGATAGCTGTATTCACAACGGAAATATCTGTCTCCACCAGAGACTGGTGATTTGCTCTCTGGATGCATCTCAGTCTACAAGTATGTATTTTTACTGAACAAAAGATATTTCAATTTTGTCAGTGTAGCTAAAAAAAAAAGGAATTATTTGAGAGTTCAACACTATTTTACAGCTTCTTGGTAAGATTTGAATTGCTGAACTAGTTCATTTGTTACATATTAAAACCACAGGGTCGATAAAGGAACATCTATATAAATTTTTGCTTGTGAGAAGTTTTCCTTATGGAACAGAAGTGAATATACACACAGAGGAAGCATCCAATCCACCTGCCCTTGGAATCATCACGTTTTTAGCTGAACTAAAATATTGGAGAACTATTGCAGGTTTAGCTTCAGTTTGTGCTCAGTGAAGTGCTTCACTCCAGTTCAGAGCCATTTAAAAACAAGTTTTAAGCTGTTTTGAACTGGGTTTTAGTGGATTTTAATTTTCAATGTGCTCCTTTGATTGTAGCATTGTAACTCCTAAATTGCTTTGTGCATTTATCTCAAAGCAAGAGCAACTCTGTGGCACTGATACAGGTACCAGGCACTCTGCCCAAGTCATAACCTCCATCACAGCTCCCAGGTATTCATTCCCTTCCTATTTCCCAGCTCCTCAGAAAATATCACTTCAGGATCTGGATGTGATAGGCAAGCTATTGCAACAACCGAGTTTATTTTTTTAGACACTGATAATTAAGTGACCTGGAAATTATATCCTTACTATTAAATCTGTATCTTCCTGGACATTTCAGGCAGAACTAGATGCCCTAATCTCTCAGGACACACCAGTGTCTTACAGAAAGCCTTGGATTATCTTCATGGAGGGAAAAATTTAGTTGTTCATAAACCATAATGCTAGTTGCATTCTGGAAAACATATTCCCATCTATAGAAGAATTCTCAGTAAATGATAATCAAAAAAAGTGACATATACATAGAATCAAAAGCTTCAATTTTTCTTAGCTTCCAGAAACAAGCTTCTTAAAAAAAAAAGCAAACTCCAATTAGAAACTATGAAGAATTTTTCACAGAAAAAAGTTATAAGTACATGGAGCATCCTAGCAGGCATTTCTATTAAAGTAAAATCACTGAAGCCATCCAAAAAACAATTACATTGAATGGCTCCCTGGGGGAGACTGGAGCTCTGAATAAAAATAAGTTCCTGAAGGATGAAAAGTCTTCAGTCCCTAAGCTCTATATTGCATATTGTAGTTAAAAGTTAGTGGTTTACACCATCGAAGTACAGGCTACTATGATAAGGTCAATTAATAAAAGTCTGCTGCAGATAGATCACCGTGGCCTGACAAGCCTGGGTTGTTCTAAACAAGCACGCAGGCAGGCAGACAGACAGACACCTCTAGACCAACCCTATGATATATCTTTAGAGAAATTCTTTAGTCCTGGGTTGTCTCAGAGTTTCTGATCCCAGGCAAGCTAAGCAGATAGCACTGGTACAGAATGGAGCTGATGTTTGCCAATCACTTCTTTCCTGTTTTCCATGAATCACACAGGGGGAGTTTTGCAAACTGGTTGTGTCTTGGTGGCAGACTAGAATGCTTCTAAAATCAAGTGAAATCACAGATTAGCCTCAAAAAGTGAATCAAAATTGTCACTCTACAGCAGTGAAGAATACGGGAAATGATCACAGAGTCTCAGTACTGCTACAATTAACTTTAAGAATAACTCACCAGCTGTGTTTCTCTGGATGTACTTTCTATAAGCCCAAGTGCCTTCTTCAGATACTGCTGATGAAATACAGATTAATGTAAAAAAAGTGTTGATGAAATACAGATTAATGTTAATAATAATAATAAAGAATTCTAATAATTAGAATATATCATCCTGTCAAAGTATTCCAACCATGAGCACCTAGGTAAAAAGGTTGAATGATACATTTCAATTGTATAAACAGTACATGCTTCATTTGAAGTTCCTCTTCAGCTTCTTATAGACTGTACTTTCTAGAACAGATTCTGTGGATTTATGTACTTTGGTCAGCTTCTGAGCACATAGACTGGGGACTTGTTGCCAGAACAAGACATTTTGAAGTGGTGATGAAGACTCATATAGAAAGCAAGCACCAGCTTCTGAGGTCTCTAAACTCATTTTCTCTTGCAGGTTTCTGAGGGCTCACTTCCCCTTGCTGATTTATCTTGGTCCTTACATACAGGGAAGTACCTGAATGAAATTTTTCAGTTTCATATGGATCCACTCCTTCCTGTGTCCTGGGCTTCTGACAGTGTCAGTACCATTGCTTGCTGACATAAGCTAAAAGTTTGTAAGTAAGAAGTAGAACTATGGTAGAAAAAAAGTTGCTATTTTATTGTGATTAAAATATTCATCAGGTTCAGCAATATTTTAAATAAAATATGACAATTACCATGTACAAAATGCCAACAAGCTAGCAATTCTTTGTAGGATATTTTAATTATTTCACAGAATGTTGGATAATTTGTTTTATCTTACTGCAGGAGATTTTCTGCCTTTTTTTTTTTTTTCAGGAATGGTACCTCTGTAGATTAATTTAATTTTTAAGCAAAGATCTGACCAACTGAATACTTTGATCTCCTTGCATGTCAGCCCATTTTTATTTGGATTTAATATCGGAATAGAAACCAGGGATACCTGTTATATCAGTCAACCTACATTTTTATATTTTTGACTTCCTTTCTGAAAGTCTGGCTCAGCCTACCCAACGTAAAGTTTGCAATCCTGGCCATGTATTACAAATTTGATTGTTTCCAAATTCAGCTTTTAGTGGAAAACAGATATGACTGAAGACATTGCTGAACCTTGATAATGACTTGGTATCAGTCTCTGCAGTTTACTGTCTACATTTATTGTAATTATTTATTGTAAAATTAACTTCATAAACTCCCTTGTGAGGTTAGAGGGGCTTATCTATTGGAAATTTCATTATCCAACTGAAAGAAAACCCACAACCTACCTGTTACTGTCACTTTACCGGATAAACAGTAACATCTACATTCTGGGTCAGGATGTGCTGCAAGTCCCACATTATGCAAATATTTTTCAGATGACCAGAGAGCTGTGAGTCTCATTTGCATCAGTAGCACACCAGCCCTTTGGCCGTGGCAGCTGGTAGCTCAACTCCACGGTACCAGGCAGGAAAGCTGACATTACACTTTTGCTCTCCAGAAAAGGTCTTGCTTTGATCCCTGACTCCATATCTATGGGAAATTCACCCACATGGGAAATAGTTTCAGTGATGTTTTCCTAACACAAAAAACATTCTGCTGTCATTAGTGCTGCTTAGGGAAAACCTGGCTTTCAAGCAAAACCTCATCAAACATAGGTCGTGAGCTGTGTCAGGTGTCTTGGTGCTAAGAGGTAGGAAACAGTAGCATGCAGTGATGGAAAAAGTGCAAGCACCTGCCTCAACAGTATTACTTCCCTCAAATAGACACACAGGGTTCACTAAAAGGAGGTTGTCTGCATAAAAACAGTGGAACCTCCTTGTTCTTTAAAGGAAAGCATGACGTATTTTAAAGAAACTTATTACAAGGGGATCGTGAGCATGATTCTTTCAAGAAAAAACAAGCCATGGAGGAAGTCATAGGACTTTAAGTATGTGTAGCTCTGCTCTGTGTTTAGAACAAGCAGAAAGCATGGTGGGATTACTTTCCATGAGCATATTACCTGTATATCTCATTTCTGTTTTCCTGGCAAAACAATATATATAACTATAAAATTCACTGAATTAATCAGACTTTCTAAAAAAACAAGTGGTTCCTTTCTTCCACTTGTAATATTTATGTTGTTGCCAGTGCTGTTGTTTCTCCCTTTTCTGGTTTTATGTGTGGTCTGTTTCTTGAAGTAACAGCTCATTTTTCTTTAGTGAAGAAACAGGTCCTGAAACTCCAACATTTGAAACTATCTCTAGAACACACTTTCAAGGCATCTATCCTAAACTTTCAGTGCTTTAGACAGTAATTTGTAAAGTACCCTCAGTCTGGCATTTAAAATAATCACATTATTGTCATTTTATCTTGCAAATTGTGTGCTTCATAGCTGTCATTCAGTGAAGAATACTCTGAATTTCATATAAAACTAATCTTTCTGTCATTCCTTGTTCAGTGTCACACTGCAAACAGTGACAAAGGATAGAAACTCTCACCAGAAATGATAACCTCTATATCAAAATGATTGCAACTTGTTCTGTATTTTCAGGTAAGTGTATGAACCATAGAAATGAAGATATAAATAACATATTTCTTTCAGAAATGTTTTTCACTTGTGATGAAAAACTATGTGACGCTAGGACAGAATATATGGATACAGTTATATTTACCATTCTGGATCCTCTCAGAATTATGTGCACAGTAAGAATTGCATATCTGATTTAAAAAGAGTAGACAAGTAATATTGAGGTGCTCTTTACAGTCTCTAATATGTGAAATATGTAAAGAAATGGATAGAAAAATAGAAGTATTGATAGTTTCATCTCTGATTTACTATTTTAATTATTTAATTTTTACTATTCTTGTAACAGACAAGTTCTCAAAAATTTGGCAGTTCAATATATCTTATGCATCTCCAACTTTCATTTTCATCTTTTCACTCTCTTTAATTTTTTTTTATTTTATTAAAATTCCATCCAAAAAACCCCAAAACCATTCAAAGTCTAATCAAGTTGTTATGATTTTCTAAGAAAACAGCCACTGAGGAAGACTTCCAGCTGCAGCCTATGGAAACTGTCTTTAGGTATGGATGGTTATTCCATTCCTCCAAAGAAAGGAATCAGTAGTCATTAGTTGTGTTCCCTTCTTTAAGCAGTTTTCACCCTCTTATTTGTCATATTTTCCTTTTTTTGACATGTATTTACTCTATTGATTTGCTTTCTGCCATGGTACCAAAGCCAGTACTTGAATGAAAAGCTCTAAAGGGAGTACAATAGAACTACTAGAAGCTGTGTTGAAGAAAGATTGTGACCAATCATAAACCCATATCTGTTAAAAAGTTCATCAACTCTCAAGCAAGATTAGGAAAAATAAAACTTGTAAGTTAAATAAATATAGTTTATTTTATTAAAGGTCATAGTTATTTGATATTTATATGATAGTGATCGCAAAGACACTGCAGCTAACTTGGGGAGTACAGTAGGCTTCCAGAAACAGAGCAAATGCTGTATCAGGTAAACAGGAAGCAAAAAAAGGCTTTCAAACTAGCACTGTATAAAGCATTTCTTAATGACATCAATATTGCTGAAAAATTTTGCAGAGTAATACTAAGCTTTGGTCACTTTTTCAAAGAACCTCCAAGACACCTGTGCATGAAGTAGGAAATGATACCAGCCATGCAATTTACATTTTCCTTCCTTTGGGATGAGGATGAAGTTAGTGCACTTGCAGTGTTGTATTGTGTATTCCTTGGGCAGCATCATAATATTTTCTTAGATTTCAAAGAAAAATGAGTAGATGTTCTTATTTGCCACCTCATCCAACAGTAACTCTGATGGCTTCTGGTGATTATTTTGTCATGTTTTCTCACTGCAGTTCTGTGGAGTAAGACGAACACCCACTCTGGGGATGGAGCGTGCCCTTTACAGAGGTCCGTGTCTGGAGCTGACACAGTCCTTCGACAGTGGCACTTTTCAATATTTTGTGCTGCTTCTGGAAGGTTTTAGACACTGTGATTCTGTCACTGTTCTTTTTTTTCTTTCATGTCCATACTCCTCTGCATGTCATATTACTCCACTTCTACCAAGAGACAAGGCATTTGTTTAAAACAGGAGCTTGGTTTGTCATTCAGGATATTGTGCATCTTACTGTACTTCTAACGTTGTTTCACCTTTGGGGACAATGTTGTTTTCTCCTCCCTGCTGCTGCACCACTTAAAATATTAAGTTCCTGGGAGCTAATGACCTGCTGTCACACCGTATTCTCACACAAATGAGAAAAAGTATTGCTCACCATTAGTTTAGGGTTTCAATGTGATGGAGGAATTTACAGCTAACAAAATACATGAAATGTGCAGACTTCTGCAGTAACCTTTTAAGACAAATTTTGAAAATCTTCATAAGATTCCGCTGAAACAAGCTAAGCACACTTTTAATGTGTAGTTCATTTCCTGATAAAACTTTTGATATACTCATGAGTAAGGTTTCCAATTTCCTTTAAGTTATTATAACCAAAATGTTTCCAGATTAATTTGTCTTTCACATCAGCCATCTCATTTTCATTGCACAGATGCAACAGATTATTTCCACAAAACATTTTTCAGTTCTCATGTTCTTGCTAGTAAATTTAAGCCAAGCAGGAGTAAATTTTAAGTTAAGTAGGAGACAGTACAACTGATATATATTCAGAAGTATAGGATGCAGTCCATAGATAAGATCTGTCCCTTCTTGTATTTGCTGTATCCCATTAATCACAATAATTTACCTTCCCAGGAAGCATAATAAGGATTAGTGATACACATGCCTTGCTCTCCTATTACTTATTGAAATTTCAGGAGAAAGTCTAAAAGAAATAACTTCTTGCTGAGAAAAAGACCATTTCAAATTTAGATTGCAAGAGGTAATAACCCACAGCAAATGAAACATGCATGTAAAATGGTGTTTTCTGTATGCAAATAATTGCAGTATCACAAGTTCTAAAGGTGCCATTAGATTAGATACTACCAAAACTGGGAAATGTATGTTTGCCCCTTCTGACATTGCATTTTGCTCTTCAAAACTCAACGAGAATATGTAATTTCTTAATTATGCCACATGGCACAAGTCAACTGAAAGCCTAATGATAAGCTATCATTTTATTTAATGGCTGATGTGGTGCTGAAATATGCTGGATCATTTATGTACATTTTCAAACCAAAGGCTGCTGCTCCCTCCACCATTTTATATCTTCTGCTTTCACATTCTGCCTTGAAGTAGATGCATAGATGAGTAAGTTGTTTTCCAGTAAAATAGATTTACAAACTGTATCTGCTAGGAATGCTTTACTTTCTTTGTTTCCTTGTTTAGTAATAAAAATTATCTCTTAATTGGAAGAGAGGTAATGGTATTAGTTAAAAACTCTTCTGTGGAAATTGTTTTTTAGGCATTTCTGGAAAAGAGGATTTTTGATGCCGTGGCTCATTACTCTTTCTATCGAATAGTTAAAGTATTGTCCATTAGTTCTGTTTGATTCCTGGTTCAATGACCTGATACACAGAGTCATTCCGATCTCATTGTGTCTATCCTGCAGTCACAACACACCATTAAGGACTTGTTTCTGCTGTCAGTAAAACGAAGTTGTGTGGCTTGATGGAGTCGCTTCAGCATAATCACCCACAACTTATCAGTAATACGAATTGAATAGTCTGCTTCTCCATAAGCAGAACCAAATCCTAAGTTTGTAGAATAAAGACATTTTATAATTTCAGATGGAAAAAAAAAATGACTGTACCTACATGAAAGTTTAGTTATTAAACTTCAAGATCTCAGCTACTGAATGACTGTGAAATCTGAGTGGACCATTCTGTGCATTTTCATGAACTGCACATAATCATATATAACATATGTTTATGTGTACATGAAATGTGCTTTAAAGGCAATTCCCATGTACTGTTTTTACAAATGCATGGGGTTATCCTTAAGTTATTAGGTATAGATATTTCAAAGTATTTGAAACTTTTTTGTTCTTTATTGAAAATGAAACTCTTCAAAGGCTTCTTGAAAATAAACTGTCAAAATATTCCTTTTCAGATAAAACAGATTTTCCTTCTCTTTTAAGAAATCCATCGTAGACATGAAAGTGTCTTGTTAAAAATTGATCCAATCAATCTTTTTTCACAAGAAAACTTCAATTTAATGAGATATTATCTAATAAAATAGAACTAAAACTGTTTTATTTATGATCTTTCGCAGGTTTCACTACATTACCTGCATCATCTACATGCTTAAAAGTAAACATATGTTAATTTATAGGTTTGGTTTTGATGTGCTTGTGGCATAGTCAAAAAAGGAAACTTCACACAAAATATCACACATACCAAACACACAATACCATACTATACCAAAACAGTCATTGGATAATACTTCAGATATGTAATTTCTGGGAAACACTAAGTATGTTTTATCAAATACTTTGAAAGTGGAAACTCACTGTCATACAGTTGCCAACTGCATTGGAGTTTAAATATTGGCATTGTAATAGAAAGAGATTCAGTTTCAGGTACTTCAACTTTCATTCATGTAATTTAGGACCCACCACAGCTCCATTAAGATATGTTATAAAAAACCATCTGCAGTGAGGATAAAAGCACAAGGAGCCACCCAGGCTAAGTCAGGAGACAACATTTAATAATCAGCTGCATGTGAAGACTCATCGACTTGATGAATGGTAAGTACTGTGTGGAGTGGAAAAGTCTTACAGAACATTCATCACAGGTATAATAACAAAGAGGACAGTCCTTTCCTGTATTTTTTAAATTCTTTGGAGTGGTTCATTAACACGATAAAGATATATGTGATTTTCTCTTTCTCTTTGCATAATCATTTCTAACCTCACACAATCATGGGAATCAGAAGATGTGAAGATGGTAGATTGGCATTTACTTCTTTGATTTGTTAAGTGTTTATAAGGCAATAGTACATATATTCACTAGACTACTGCTTTCCAAATTCTCCATTGATTTCTCTTCTGTTATTTCAAAGTCACCTTTATTGAGATATGCATCTGCTACATTCCCCTGTCAGAGACAGGATACTAGGCTGAATAGACTTTCAGCTTAATCCAGTCTAGGTGTCATAAAGTCTTACAAACTGTAAGTTCCAGAAATGAAAAGGATCAAAATTATTAGTGGAGACTCAAAAATAGAATACAACCATACAAAATAATTACTATCAGGACTCCTTTACTTTACAAACATATAAAATGCACTTACTTTGAGGTGAGAAGAGGGAAAAAACCCTTCCATTAGAAAATATAGTCACAAAGCTTTGAGCAAATAAATTCACACACTGCAGAGTACACACACACACGTATGCAGGCAGGCATGCACGTATGTACACACACAAGTGCACACATACACGCATACATACACACATGCTTAGAGTTTACACTGCATTCTTCTGATGCCATGAGTATTATTTTATTTGTACACCCACCTTGACTGCACATTCTAAACAAACAATAGACAATAGTGTAAGGACTTTTTTCCTTAAAACTGCAACAAAACAAGTCTCAACATTTGCAAAACATTCCTTTATTATTAGAAATAAATTATTTTGTATAAAAATTAGCATGCGTTGACCATTGCATTTATTTTAGCATAACCCAGGACGTAATTCAGTCAGCCGTCACAAGAAACAAACTCATCTTCTTTTACGAGTTGAACAATGTAGGACAGGAAAGGAAATTGTCACAATCACAAAAAAGTACTTACAAATATAACATCAGACATGATTTATTTCAACAGCATTTTTTTCACAAGCTAACATTTGTTTTCCTTTTGTGATTTACTTCCTTTTGTGAGTGAACAGTTCAGAAGCTTGACACTCTGTCTCTATGTTATAAAACTGGACTTTTCCTTCCCCTGTCTCTTTTTGCCTTTTGCTCTCGTTTAATCCTTGTTCTTTAGGAGACTGACTATCGATTTGAATGTAGTCTACGGATATTTTCAAGACTGAATTCTGGTGGTGGTAAAGTCTATGTTTGCAAGATCCAGTCCTGCAGATCTTCCAGTGAATTTCATCCCTGCTCAGTTTGCCTGATTGCTGTAACTGACATAAGTTGTCTTGGTAGAGGAGGCTGTAATAAAAAAAAAAACAAAAAACAAAAAACAAAAACAAACCAAAACCAAACAACAACAACAAAAAAACAAAGTTCAGGATTTTTAGACTCAAGAGAGGAGGGAAAAAAACCATATTTAGCATTTGAAGTCAGACAGTGTCCTACTATATTTCCAAACAGTATGGTCCATGTTCATGGAATAAAGAATGTTTAAGGATGTATACAGGTAGTGAGTAAACTGGATCTCAAGTTCTGTCTTCTTCATGATCACTTATTTTGTTTACGACTTGAAAAAGCAGAGGTCAAATAGAAAGGAAAAATGATGAGTGATTTCAGCATACTCACAACAGAATTTCAACATCTGGTATTATTTTGTCTGAATTCCATACAGACATTTTTTAGAGATTGGATGTTTCTTTCTCTTCTAGTGGTGGTTTGTCCATCTAGAAGGAGACTTATGCTCCTTGAAAGGAACAAAGCCTAACATAGGAAACACCTCTCAAAATTAGAGAAACTGAGCAGATAGTTCCTACAGAACATATTATGTGGAGAAAATGATGGTCTCCTTACATTGATGGTCAGCTCATCATGTCTCCTTTTGACCAAAGCTGATACTCCTTGTTCAGAATGAGGCAATATGTTGAGAGAATTAAACAGCTCTACTCTTTCAAAAGTGAACAACTATGAATCTTTTATGAAAATTTTTTTCAGGTTCTAGCCCTTACGTCTTTGCTATTACAAAATATAAAAAATATGCTATAAAAATATGACTCAAGTCATATCATTCAAGGTTAATGTAATGGTTGGAGGAGGGAAGTGGTGATATCAGGTCTTGTAGTTAGTTCTCTAATCTTGAATCAACTGGGTGCATGGGAAATCAGACTGTGGGGGACTGAGCCTCTTTTTTTCCTGTATAATAAGGTCTATGTTATACTGCATAAAGAGGAATTTGACTTTCTAAATATGTTTTACATTCTGTCTGCTACAGACATGTTCTGCTTATGATAGTGAAGATTGCAGCTGGCAAAATGCAAATAACAGGATGGTAAAAATGTTGCCTGGTCTATAGATTCAGATTTTCTATTTTGACACCTTTCTTCAATTTCTTTCTTTTTTCTTTATAGAGTCTGGTGAGAACAGCTGAGATGGATACGAAAAGCGTTCTTCATGCTAACTCCTAAATTCAGCCCAACAATCTGATGATTTGATCTGAAGAACAGACTACAGAGACTGAGAAATGACAGTTTCTCTCTTCTGCATCAAAGACTAAACTAAATAAAGGATCACTAAAATGGATGCAAATTAATAGTGGTTAGTATAAATAACTAAGTTTACTTCTTTGGTTTTGTCATGTTTTCTTAGATTTTCTGAGCAATTTGAATCTAATACTGCATTTGTCATTTTTAAAGACACAACAGAACCAGACCATTTTAATTTGCATACTACTATAATCTTTTCCCCTAAGAATGTATATATAAGAATGGATAATCAAAAGAAAACTACAAAACGTAATATTTCTTACTTTCACTTGCACAGGTAGCTCCAATACTTTGTGTCTGGAAAAAGCTAATTTATGAAAGGACTGCTTTTGGCACACAAAGCAAGTCTTTCTCACAGTCGATCACAATATTCAAGCACCAACGTGACATAGCTTTATTTGCATATATTGGGACACTTGAAGCAAATATAGCCTCATTTACATCTTTCAGATCTTTCAGATGGGATGCACTACTCCCGTTTGAACTCTCTCATGCTCCCACAGCTGGATTTCTGAGAGGATTCTATTTTTTCTTTTGGCCTGCTAAGTTCCTACTCAAAATAATGCAGGACTGATGAAATGGCACCAAGTTTTTCAAGCATAGAACGATTTTTTCACAGTTAATAAATACCAGATAAATGCACATCTGCAAACTCTGCACCCTTGGGAACAAAAGGACAGAAGGATCAGAGCTTATTTTTTCCCCTTTCCCTGAAAATAGGGTCAGACACATGATCAGGTTAAGTTAGCTTATCACATTATCCCGTATGAGCTGAGTTCTGTGATAACTTTACATATGCATGTTTTTAGCCCACAGCAATGTAACATAATCACATTTATCACAACTCAGTAAGCTGAATTATGTGAGGACATTTGCAAGAAACTCAAAATAAAAAAAAAGTAGTTGCTACACCTCAGTCGATATAGAGTAATTTGTTAAATTGCTGTAACTTTGTTGTGTATCTGAGAATTAAATAGTTTTGATAGAATTAATCTAGAGTTGATCAAGAAACAAAAGTTGTCCAGTTCTGAATGTTGTTACTTTAAAAAAATGATAGTACAGGAATTCAATGTAGACAGTAGTTTGAAATATATTAAAACTAATCTCACTTCTAAACAATGTTTGGGTTTTTTTACTTGATGAAAATTGCATGTGTCTTTATAGTTATGTGGAATACATCTAGAGTTCATGTTTGAGTATCTGAAAGCTTCAGCAGCTGGTGTCCTGCTCTTTAAGACTGTTAGCATTTCACAATAATAACATGAACCACATTTGGCAAGCCTAGATGGCCAGAAAAAGTAATGGACTTGGCTCAAAATATTTCTGGAAATGAATATTCTTTTACAGCTACAGTTACTACATTGCTTTTGGAATGAGACAAAAAGCAAGAAAGAAGAAAATAAAAGATGATCTAAAGCAATTTAGAATGGTTATTCTGATCTGACCTATATTCATTTAATGTACTTGTCATTGCCTTCTGTAACTGTACCTGAATGGGTTTTTTTCATTCTGTTTCCCAGAAACAATTTGTTTTCCACTGAATATGGACTTATTTCCACAAATAAACCCATGAACGTATTCATGTGGAAGACAATATAGAATAACGTGTGTTACATGGAATAGGACAAACTAGATAGAGCAGAGTTGTCTCTAAATGGGAAGCAAAAGGGATTGTGTGACTAACTCATCCTATTTGTCACCTAGTTATGAACATTGCCATCATTACTAGTATTTGTGCTTGGTAAATGGGGGGAAACACTCACTACCCACTTCTGGTACACTAGGAGTAGACCGATATTTTGCAATCAGTTTCATATACTATCACTGAAAAGAAGGATCTACCTCACATGGAGTCAGTGCAAGAAGAAGTTTTGTGGTGTCGAGAAGTTATTACTTGTGACCTAGCAAGAAGGACTTGTGCTGCATTGTGCACTTAAATTCACAGGAACCTTCAAAAATTTTGACAATAACTATTCCAGGGAAGAGAGAAACCCATCTTGAGGCCTAGAACTCAATTACATAGGGAGAGCTTTCTGGAGTGCAAATGACTTGACTGAATTTTTGTCTATGAAGCACTGTGATGGACGAAAGCCTAGTCAGGATATACTCCTAGTGAGCTTAGAATTATACAGATGTGTTACTGTTAAAATCATGTCTAGAGCACAGTAAATAAGCATTACCCTGCATACATGCACTACTGGAGAAGCAGACTTGCTTCCAATAGCATATGTTTCTATGAATTATGCATAATCATAGTTTAAGGAATACCAGTCACAGCATTTCTTAATTAGGTACAGTAGATAAACATCAGATACCCAAGACTTTCTTATTAACACTCTTTCTCACCCTGCTGTGAAAACCCTCCTTCATCCTCTCATCAGAAATTTATAATTTTGCACACTTGGCAAAATCCACCTCTCTTTTCCTTCTGAGTTTTCATTTGGTGACTTTGTAGGCTTGCACAATTATTGAATCTTTCATATTCCTATTCTGTTATTTGGTCCACAAAGAATTTCTATGCCTTTCTTGTTTGTCCTTTGTTACATGTCACAATCTGAAGCTGTATAAACCCATAGCTCACTCTAGCAGTTTTACACATTTTTGAAGGGTCATGAGTTTTTCCAGTGAAACAGTTTCTACTCAGTATCCTCCATGCATCAGCAACTATATTATGGTAAAGTTAGGGACTACTTTTATGTAGCCTTCAATCTGACAAACTCTGATAGAGGTCAGTGGGGGGTTGCATTTTTTTGAAATAAGTACAATATTTTGATGCAAACTTGGTACTGCCTTGTCTCAATGTGCTTAACCAAAATAATACTATTTAATCACCTGTCAAAATCATCAAAAAGTAATAAAAATTAAAACTGTAAAATGACTGAAAAACTTAGCTGTCACAGCTGCTGCCCATCTAATGTGACATTTAACTTCTCAATAGAAAATAATTCTCCATTGCTAAGCACTGGGAGTAAGGTTAATGTCTCTGCTGATATTTGATTATTATTGTTATTATGAAGTCTAGTTTATAAGATGATATGTCATGTGGTGGAATGGAAGCTATAACCTCTGTTTTCTTCTATACCAGAGTGGCTTAAAGATGTAGCAAAATTCAAGAACTTTCCTGACTTCGGAAAGAATTTTTTCCCATTATAAACCTATGATATATCAGAACATGTAATGATTAAGCCTCATATAAATTATCACAATTTTGTATCAAGATAAGTAAGACCACCAAAAAACTTGGATGGGAAGCATTATTCTGGGAAGTGTTAATCATAAGTTATGATAAATGAACAATTCAACAAATATTAAGTTAAGGTGGAAAGGTAAAAAGCATTATTTTCACTTCCATATCTGACTGCAAAATAAAAACAATGTTAGCTGTTTTCATTATAGTTTTTTTCAACAGCCTTTGAGTTTTGAATATACAATGATGACCATAAATACACCTCATGAACTGTCAGGACATACGACTGGCACAACAATGTACAACACATCAAAATAGCACTAGCTAAAACAAATAATTTTTAAAAGATGTGGCTTTTCAAAATCTGCTTGTGCTTTTTTTTTTCTACCAGCCTCCTGTGAAATTCAATTTCTTTGAAACAACTAGACATTCCTGCATTCAGCAGTACATGAATTCTGACACATCTCTGGATTCATGCAGAACAAGCAACAAAAATAATTAAGTTTATTATTAAAAGAAAGTGCATTCTTGTGAACGTACATCTATTAAGATGTGCTGCCACTCTTGACCATGGGAAAGTCTACAGATGACTTACTGTTGGTTTCAAGACTTTCACACAGTTCAGTCTTGACTTCGCCATTTGGTCTGTCGTTTCCTTTTTGAGTCAGTTTGCTTTGCATTGTAGCAGCTGTCACTACAGCCTTGAAGCTCCGCTTCCGTTTTTGAACATTCTGCTCTGGATGGAAAATGATAATATAAACCTTGGGCATGTAGAGCATGCCCAGAGACACAGAAGCGCTTAAACTCATGGAGATAGTAAGTGTTGTTGTCTGGATGTACATCTGGGGAAGGAAAGAAATAACAACATAAAAATCACAGTTATATTGATTTAATATAAGAAAGAAAACAAAGTAATTATCTTAAAAGTACTAGGTGGAAAGAGAAAATACATCAAAAGGACCCTTGGTTCAGTTGCTTTTAATTATAGCTGAATATGGCTGTTTCCTGTTGGGTTTATAACCTTAAGAGTAGGCGGTAGAAACAACAAAATATTCATGAAACTTCATTCTCATAAAAGCAACAAAGATGCTGTAGCAAACACATTTTTAGAAAAAAACCAGTATGTCTGGACAAAAACCAGGAATGACAAGAGAGTTAGCCTTGTGTCATCTATTTTACCAGACAGGAGCCTCTACACCAATATGCCACATGGTGATTCAACAGTGTGTGCAGCATGGCCCAACTGACAGCAGCATGATGCAGAATCTAATGAAATCTCTTACATACTCTGTGAGTTTCAAGCTGGAAAAAAAAAAAAAAATAGTTTTCTATAGAGATGCTTGAATATTCCTGAGTGCGTTGGAGGATTGTTTTTTTTGTTTTCCATCCTACTTTTGAATTCTAATCACAATGCTCTGTTGGCACACAATAAAGTTATTAATATGTCATGGTCCTAACTAAGAAATCAGAAAATTGAGGAACCATGAAATTACCTCACGGAAGACCACAGATCCCTATAGATACAAAGGAAAAATCTGGCATTTCAGAGTGAGTCTGTCTATTTTTTGCTATCACCTACAAAGAGAAGGTAATTCTGATCTTCCACAATACCATAAAAGAAAATGACAATGATCACTCCATAAACACAGCAGACAGAAGTTTCTATTTGAAGAAGTATTCAGCTAGTATATTAGCAATACTAATTATACTTCTGCTCAACTTTTTTTTCTTAGGAAATTACTTTTTATTAGCCATATTATGAACAAAGAATTACTTTACAGTTCTGTGTTAAATAGGAAATCTCTCACCAATCCTTGTTATGCTGAAAAAGATACTGAAGTAAAACTTGCTCAGTGCCTTGGCAGATGATTCAGTGACGTTGTCAGGTGTGATTTTAAGCACTGGCCAATACTATCACATTAACCTGAAGATAAGGTGGCAAGTCTGCCTGCAACGTCAGCTTCAGATCATCGTTTTTTATGAAATGCCCTTGGGTGACTTGGCCCTTGGCAGAAAAGTAGAGATATAATAAACTGTTGTGCACTATTATAGTCGAACATTTTTAATGTCTTTCAGCCTACAAAGTTTTCCTATTAGATATTTTCTCCTCAGAGATCACAAATAAACTGTGCTGTCTCACTTAAAGCAATATTAAATAAGAAAAAACCCATGGATTCTGAACCACCTTATAAAGTAATTGTATAATTGTACAGAAATAAAAATATTGTGCCAAATACTGCCATAAAAGGAAGGATAGTCCAATCTACTCTTCAAGAAAACACAATTCTTCAAAATCAGTAAAAAGCTGAACCCTCTGTCAGGAACGGCATCAGACTGAAAAGATTATCAGGACCATCTTTCTATTGTGCAGAGGAAAGTTGTAGGAGCAACAGTTTCCTTCATTTCAATCATACATCATTTCAATACTTGAGGAGATAATATACTCTTTTCTCACACCAGTGAAATAATTCCATCCCTTTCAATCTCCGAAATGACAGTGGTGTGCCTGAAAGCAGAGCTATATTGTGCATGAACTTTCTAATGAAAACATTACATGGTCACATTAATACACAGTTTTTTTCAGACTTCTGTGGAAGGACCTCTATGCAGATGCATGTTCACATGCAGACAGCACCAACAACAGGTCTATTTTTCCTGAACCAAACTGACTGATCTCCAAACAAACTGGTACAGCAGTGGCTTTTAGGTTAAACATTCCATTAAGTGGTGTCCAAAACTAAAATATTTTGGTACCTAAAGATGATTATATTTCTTAATGGGATTTTCAAAACTGAAATCATTGCAAGCAATACATTTTAAAATCTGTATTGTGTATGAAAGTTCCATTAAACATAACAATTATTTTTGAAGCCTTACCTTTTTTAAAAATTTGATTCATAGCAGTTAAGTGCCTACCTAAGCCTCACCCATGCATTCTGTAACAATGCCTGGCCTTTAAGTATGTTTTGGGTTTTTTATTTCTTTTCGAGTATCCAAGTTCTAAGGTTTGTCTTTCTTTCATGGTTCAGTGTAAGAGTGACATGATGAAAAGGATAAAGCTCTGAATGTTATAGGATAAAATACATGCATTAATTAAATAGTAACATTAACAAATCTCTACATTATCTTGATGATCTTTTTTGCAACAAGAGGTGCCACAGTGACAAGATCTTACAAATACTAAAGAGGTTTCTCTTGTCAGCTTGAAGGTTTTCATTCAATTAAGCTTCAACAGTAAAACAACACTAAATGTCATCATACACTGAAATAATAAGAGCCCATGGATTTCAGTGGAGGTATTCCTCATGAGATATGTCATTACATTTAATCTATTTTCTGTGGATTTAATTGATGACCAGCACAACAGCCTATTTTTAAAACTCCAAATCACAGTTGGTTTCATGTTGCCAATTAATATTACCCTTACAGTTCATATGCAATGGGGTTTATTTCTAATGATTGCTGTGTTTTTGAACAAGCCACTATAATTATTGAACACTAGGGCCAGCTGGGAGTTTTCTGACAGGACAGTTTTCAAATAGTGAATATAGTCTTTACATGGCTTCAGACTCAGGGATCCTGTTTTACACTTACTACTTAGTCTTTAATGAAGCCAATGAGAAAGAAGGGCTTCAAGACACTTGCTAGACCTTGAGAGAAAGACTTTGAACATATCCATACAGGGACACATTGTGCGTGTGCGTACACCAGTCTGACTTCATAGGCTAATGCAATTGTGTACTCAGCTGGAGGCTGGTTGTCCTTGACAGTCTGAGTCTGATTCCTTTTCCTACTGTAATCATAGAGTAGTTTGGGTCAGAAGTGACTTTTAAAGGTCCTCTAGTTCAGCCCCCCTGCAGTGAGCAGATCTTCAACTAGATCAGGTTGCTCAGAGCACCAGACAACCTGATCTTTGAAGGTTTCCAGGCATGTGGCATTTACCAGCTCTCTGGCTAAACTGTTCCAGTGCTTCACCACCTTCATCATAAAAAAATCTTTACTACTAGTCTGAATCAACCCTCTTTTAGTTTAAAACCATTATCCCTTGTCCTATCACAACAAGCCCTTGTCCTATCACAACTACTTTTTAAAGTGGTCATTTGCAGGCTGAGAGACTGTTAATAGGACAGGAATATCTCTTGAATTTAATCCTTCCTGTCTTTGGAATCCTCATTCTTGCAGCCCGATGAAGCCTAGTCTAGCAAATCAGGTACCACATACTTGGTTTGACTTTTGTCTGACTCTTACCTTGTTTTATCCCTTACAAGAGGATGATGTTTTATGGCTATGCATTCTGGGTACTTTTATTATTCTGGGAACATAACTACCTGTAACTTTTACAGAATTAGCTGCTCTAAAAATCAAGAAGCAACAAAAGTAGTTCAGTTTAATAAGATATGAGGTCTCAATAATTTTTCATGTGTCTCACAGTGGTAGCTCACTTGAAGCTACAGGAGAATAAAGGTCCCTTTTTTACAATGATTCATAGTTACACAGAAATGAATTTCAGCACTTCTCACACTAAAATCCCTTCTGAACTACAAACTTTTTGTCCAATAATGCCTTTCACAAATGTAACAAAGACTGCTCTATCTATTCTTGTTCTTGACGGTCACAGGATATATCAGAAAACCAAAATCATGGTAGGGCATGGAAAAAAACCCTTTAAACTAAGGGGAAAACTTGAGGCCTAAATAACTTCCTCTCTCCATCCTCCACTCTAACCCCACCCCAGAACTGATACAAGATTTCTTATGTACAATTTTAACCTCCACAATCGACAAAGGATTCCTCACAATAAACAGTCTTTCATGTAAGAGATTTAGATCCCTACTCAGACACATGATCTCTCTATCCCACAAGTGACCTGGACCCTTTCTTCATCAGAAGGATCCTACAAGCTTGGTAGTGTAGCCTTCAGAGTATCCTAACTCAGCAGCTAAAATAGACAACGGCCTTTGATTCTAGGGCTATCTATCTCATTCTTTCTACTTTGAAACTTCAAATGTTACATAGGAAACACTGGGGCAATGAAACATGCTATTTTAATAAAATACAGATACTCTGATGAATTCTCCAGTTAAAACATATTTGAAACTAAACTGCCTTCTTGGTATCCTGAAAAATTTCTATGCATCAACACAGGTGTGTGCACTGAATTGTCCCACTGCAGGTAGCTGAATGACTGCCTCTCAGCTAGGCTTCACTGTTTGGAAATAAAATATCCGCCAAGTCCCCAGTAGTGTCCCATCAATTTGGTGCTTGCTGAGGCAAAGTTCAACACAAAGCAACTACTTCCACTAAAGGAAAAAAATAGTGGTAATGTCACAACCTTGTTCAGATTTCTTCCTTGTTTTGAGTCCTCCCCTATTTTCGCGCATAAGATAATATTCAGGGTCTCTCCAGAACTGCTGATTTTTTCATGCCATCTATTTTTTTCTTCTACTCAGTTTTAATAAATCAAATAGATGGTACCTCTTACCCAGTTTGTTCCCTAATCTGGTTTTACTAGTATATCCTGGAAGGGCAGGACATATGGCTATTGTGATATCTTGAGTAAATTGAATCTGTTTTCCACTTTGGCACAAGCTCTCTAACTCCTGGTAGCTGTAACACAGATGAAAAATCCAGCAGTGAGTGAAGTGCTAAACCACAGAGGGATGTCTTGGTACATCTCAGACTATGAGTGTACCTAGCATAGACTCAACTCAGCTACTTGCAGTCCAAAAAGAAGTGGATGTTTGAAAAGACACAGGTGGTCTAATGACTCTCTTTGGTTAATTCTATACAATTTGCCATTTAGAAGCCTCTTTCTCCACAGGATAGAGCAATAGCCTTGGTATCAAACACTGGAGTTTGAACCATCCTGCTGAGACAGATAAACACAGGCACTCTTGAACATGTCCCACATTGCTAGTAACAGAGCAGAAGATTGAATTATGATTTAATTTTTCCTTTGTCCTTGTTATCAAATTGTTTATGTCCCTTATGTGAATTTTCTCAGCTGTTTCAGCCAGTTTCATATTATAAGGCCAGAACTGCAGCAAGCTTTGTTTCCCAATAGGTTTTTTTGATCTCATTCCCTCCTTCCACTCTTCCCTTCATTCTCAGCTGCTAGAAACCCTTACCAGATCATTTCTATCCAGGAGATAAA
Source organism: Orthonyx spaldingii (assembly GCA_013397795.1). NCBI lineage: Eukaryota > Metazoa > Chordata > Aves > Passeriformes > Orthonychidae > Orthonyx > Orthonyx spaldingii. The sequence goes on from VZTJ01002440.1 coordinate 1,945,916, forward strand.
TGATACATCATAAAATGAAGATACATATCATCTATCTACAGGCATCCCTCATGTTGGGAAAGACAGAAAAATGGGCCTTCTTTCTTTTTGGTGGAGACAACATGAGCCTTTTTTTTCTCAGGAAAACACTGAAAGCACTCACAGCCATCTTCCCTGTGCTGCAGAATGTGGAAGGCTTAGAAAAAAGACAGTCCCTTCCTTCTTTTAAAGTAATGCACTTGCCATAACCTAAAACTGCTTTTGTGTGTGTTGCTGCTTGCTGAAGAGTTGACTGGCTGACAAAATTATGCTCCACAGTCAGGTTCACAAATTAGAAATAAATGTCATGCAATGGATTCCACACTAAAAAACAATGAGAAAAAGACTGGATACAGGCAAATATATGTGAAATTCATTTGAAACCAGGAGAATGTAAACAGGGAGGTAACAATGCTGGCAAGGTGCCAATAACTAACCAAAGGATTCATGCTTCTCTGCAGAACCACATAAGCTAACACCTACAGGTTTTTATTGCTTTCAGTGCAAGACATACTTTTCTATCTTGACATGTGAGAAGAAAATTTTTTGAAGGAAAACATAACAGGTACAAGTCAGTCATTGTTTTGCTCATATAACAAGATTATTTCCCAGGTATAAAATAAACTTCACAGAATGAGTCTTCTTCAAACATTTGTTCAGTTAGAAAACATGGGAATCTACATTACTTATATATCTTTTAGCCTTTTAAAAACATTCTTTACCAAACTAGCAATTAAAATGAGGCTTAAAGAATGAAGGGGAGGGGAGGGTCCAAGGAGATTTTATCGTGGCCTTTCGATATATAAAGGGGGGTTCTGGGGGGTGGCTGTAAGAGAGACAGACTTTTTAAAAAGGTCTGTAGTGACAGGACAAGGGAAACAGTCTTATCCTGAAAGAAGGTACATTTGTACTGAACATAAGGAAGGAACTTTTTGCAATGAGGCTGAGACACTGGCACAGGTTGCTCAGAGAAGTTGTAACTGTCCCATCCCTGGAAGTGTTCAAGACCAGGCTGGATGAGGACCTGAGCAACCTGGCCTAGTGAAATGTGTCTCTGCCCATGGCAGGGGGTTGGAACTCAATGATCTTTAAAGGTGCCTTCCAACCCAAACTTTTCTATGATTCCATGATTCATAGCAACATGGTACTTTCTTAACATGGCAGACAATAATGTCAGTTGTCGTTTCTACTGGCAAATGTAATCTCTTACCATAACATTCTAGAAAACCGGGTTTTTGGATTGGTTTAATTCCTTGGTTTTTATTCTCTTCCCTTTGCTTCTTTCAATATGCCAGTTTCAGATGCTTTAGCTCCTCCAAAATTGCTAATTTCAAAAAGCTTTCTGTTGGTGTGTAACCCTTGTAGACAGTTTTACAGATAACATCACAGAACACTGGCATCAGAAATTATGCTGGTTTTTGGCAAAAGTCAGAAAAGATTAGACAAACGTGTTGCGTTATTAAGCATTCTTCTCATTGGAAATAAGCAACATTTGTGAAGGGAAAGAAACGTTCAACTTTACTTCACCTGCAACATTTATTACAATGTTTTATACTAAACTAATAATAAAGTAAAGTCTGATTCTTCACTGTGGTCCATTCTCAGGGTATACATATCATGGAAAATCCTAAGTACTGCCTTGCAGACTTTCAAAGTAATTTCAAATATCAGTACATAAATTGATTTTTTTTTCTCCTAAGTTCTCATAGTAGAATTAATTTTTCTTCTCATATATCAGACTATCATATAGCTTGCATATACCACAGTACACAATTTATTGCAGTATTATGGTTTTTAAAGTCCATGTGAGCTATAACTTTCATCAGTCTTAGTATAAATAGAGCCTTACTATAAATAGAGTTTTCAGTAATTGACCAAAGACTAATCTCTATTATGTCTGTTGTAATGTGTATGTCAGTCCTGATATTCAGGAATACTGAGCTCCAAAAGATCAAATAGAAATTTAGTACTGACATTGTGGAAAGTTAAGCTAAAATACCTCTAAATACAAGTAAAAAAACTCTTTAAAACATACTGGAAAAAGACTGTACTTCATGGAAAAACTGAGGAATGAGATTAATTAAAAGTAATTCTTATTTATATATTAATTGAATCTTCAACAAAATGTACTAGTAGGATTTTTATCGTATATTATGTTACACTTAAGATCTTCTTATCGACAAAATGCTAAGCAAAGAATTTATTGTTTGTCTAATTAAAATCTTAACAGCCTACTCAAAACCATAGCAAATCTTATTATTAATCCCATTACAATCATACTAGCTTTTACTTTTTATATTATTTAATTATTACAGGAAAATCTCATTAATGATGTAGCTAATCTGTATACACATAGACTTCTGAGCATGAATCCCTTTTCTCCAGTGATACATACCCGGTCCCTGCTCCTCTGGTTCCTAAGCCCAACAGATTCAGCCCTCTGTGAGATAAATAGGAGGAAGGGGAAATTATGTTAAAAAGCCAGTATCCCAAGTCCTTGATGTTGATGTCTGTTATTCCTTCCCCCTAAGTCTTGTACCCAGCTGAGGTCATATTCACACATTTTCTAACACAGTGACCTTATTTACTCTTTTTTAAAATGAGCTATCCTCTAAACTTAATCTATCTCCACCCATTAACTGCTTATTGATTGAAATTAAGTCCCAGTTACTTTGTTACTGAGTGGTTTCACAGGTTTGTTAGGTCTTTACCATGTACAGTAGTCAGAGAACTAAGCTGAAACAAGTTTGGCAGCACTCTCCCCAGTGCTGGACAATTGCTACCACAGCCATCACAAGCTCGGGATATAAAAAAAATATATTCCAAAAGCCCACATTGACAGGTTAATATAAAGTCTGCAGCCTATTTCTAGTAACAACACACACCCCCATCCATATTTATTGAGCAACAGCTGGGTACTCTGTAAAACCTTATTTCCAACTTTATTTGATAAAAAATACACCTTTATTATAAGGCTTCCAAACAGCCTTCAAATTACTTTCATATTACTTTCAAATACATCAAAACTAAAATTCTCTTTTGTCAAATACATTCTAACTTGCACAACCCATCTATGTAGATCAGATGCAGCAGAATTTAGAGAATAATTTTATTTTTGCACTTTTATCACTTTTACAAAAGTTTATTTTATATAAGTAGTTTATTATTAATTAGGTCTTCAGGTATCTACTTTGAATGCAGATTGAATTTACCCTAAAGCTAAGAAACTAGCAAATGTGGCAAGTGGACTATTTAAAATAATTTCATGTCAATGCAAAAAATTTTCAATTATAATCCTTTTGAAAACCTGGGAGCTGCATTTCAGAACACTTAACATTCAAGGACCCAGTTGGCAAGCCCAAAATTGTCACTTTCACATGCATAATTGTCTAGCGATGAAAAAGGCAAACCAAGAAAACTACCTTATAGTGAATTAAGGAAAGATCTTTCCAATAAAAATAGAAATACATGGTCTGAAATTAATTCAAATACCAGGATTAATATAAGAACTAAATGTTCTGCTATAACACAAAGGCCATGGATGCTGACATTCATATAATTAGAATACACCACTGAGTAAATTTTTTTCTTGTCCAGGTTTGAAATACTTAGAGTATTACAAATCTGCCTTTTTAAAATTCCCAATGTTTACTGAAGATCTATTACCTATGCTCATAATGCATAGAAAAAGGTTAACCCTAAGTGCTGGTTTATTACGCTGTTAACTACATTTATTTTCTTTTTTTCTGGAGTCTTTTAAATATACATAATACCTGAGCCAAAGAGATAACTGTGGTCTAGAAATACTGTAAAACGGCCTCTAACTCTGTAATAATTAACTTGCTACTAGGTTTAGTTTTAAAATGTGTTTGCTTATTTAGCGCACATAGCTTAAGTGTCAGAGTTTAAGTACCTGATAGAGACAAATATTAAGTGAAGTACACTTGCTCAGAAGATAATTTTATTTAGCATCTTCAAGCAGGGTATAATTAAGTTACTCTGTCATACAAAATGATGGAGGCTTAAATAAGTAACAGCTGGTTACCCCAATGGCTGTACAACTGAAGGGCAGCCTTTGGCAGGAAAAGCTGTGCAAACACAATCAATACATTATGCTAATGGGAACAATGTAATGAGCAAGGAAGCAGCTAAAACAGAATGACAAAAAGAAAAACAAACAATCAAACATGTCCCTGCAGCCCTTAGCAAGCATTTCAATTGCAATTTGTGAACAGAAATCTTACAACGGCTGTACTGAAGTACTAGTCCCATCTAGAAATGTTTGCTGTGTTCATTCCTTATGTCAGAATAAATTTAATGGCAGCCAGATGAATCCACTGATGGCTGCCTCCTTGGCTTCAATGAATTTACACCATATTACTCCAAGTGGTGAATTAATCCAAACTTATAAATTAATAAAAATATTTTCCATTAATTTGCTCTCTGATATTTTAGCAAAAAGAAATTAACTAAACTGCAGTATAAATTAGACTTAAAAGTCTGCACATTATGAAACTACTTCCTCCCTGTTGCTACTAATCTCTAAAGGTCTCACTTGAGTGTTTACTTGCCTTGGTGTCATTCTGATTTATTTTGTTCTGTAATTGATTGTGACATTGCTCCAGCACAGATTTTCTGTTAGATTTATTCACTGCAGAATACCATTGTGAATTCCCTAACTCACTCTGGAACAAGAAAAATCACCCACTAACCTGAACTGGATTTTAGGAGCAGGCACCAGGTTCTTAGCTTCAGTGCAGAGGATAGGTTTGTTGCATGCTAAACACGATACATTCCGTGTTACAACTAACCCACAGTCCTTTCAAAGTCCACTGCAAAAGACTTTCAAAATAAATATTTTCAAATCAGACTTTTGAATGAACGTATGTTGCATGCTAAGCATGATATGTTCTGTGCTAGTCTGATAAGCTTTAAATTTCTTCCTTGTCTACTTGGAGGATTCTTAAGGTAAAGCAGGATTCTGCTGACTCCCACAGAAATGTCCAATATGATCTTAGAGGACCATCTCTGTGCTATCTCGGGAGAGGAGCTCAGGAGAGCAACAAGGTAGAGCAGTAATGACATACATACCTTTCCCCTCCACTCCTCTGCCCTGCCCAGGCAAACCATGCTTCTAACTTTCACCTTTGTTTTTTTGCTATTTGTATGTTCAGGATAAATTGAATATAGGGGTTTTGGGCTGGTTTGTCAAGGTTTTTTGTGGTTTTTTTTTGTTTTGGGGTTTTTTTCAATTTAACTGCAACTTTCCCTGGTGAGGTTTCAATTAGTTTGTCCTGGATAATAAAACAGTGAATACAATGTAACCCTTCCACAATTTTTATCTGTTATTATTATTTATTTATTTGAATCCTCAGCAGCTACGATGTTGGTTACCTATTACAATTAGTAATACTGTATCTTTACTAGATTCAGCATTAGAATATCTCTGATGTCAAAATCCAACCTTTGCTTTTCTTCTGTCACTCCTACCTGTCAAGAATATTAATCCTGAAATAAAAACCCAAACATTTTAACTTTTCTGGTAGCAATTCCAGAAGATAGAAACTTATGTCTATAAGGTATGCAGCAGTAAATGTGTATAAATTGCACTGCAAAACCAGTCGAAACGTGGGCTTGTGGCTGATTCAGAGCTGACTCTAGTATGCCTTGGCTGTAGTATACTCAGGGGAAATATGAGTGACCCAAACATTTATGTTACTCTCACAAATGCAGTTAATCATACAAGGTGAATCTGGCACACTGCGATGTTCAGGCATCCATCTATTCTTGCTATGGTAACACTGTATAGAGAAGATAAGCCAGTGCACTTCCCTTTAGAGATCTGAAATACTTCCTGTCCAGTCACTGTTATCATCTGCCACAAGACTAGGAGAGATTTGTTGTCAGTCTGAAAAGATATTGTCTACAAGGGCAGAACAGACCTATATTCAAGCAGAATGTGAAGTATAGCTACCAAGAGATTTCCGTTTCCAGCTGTTCAAATTTGAACTCTAAACTTGTGAATATTTTCATGGCCTGAGCCGTGAAAAGTTGAGGTAAAATCACTCTTAGCTTTTTAACAGCTGCAATACTCTTTGATATACTGTGTTATATGATGGTGTCAGCATTACTGCTGAGAGGGAAATGGCTCACCCCTTGTGTGAGACTTATCAGTGCTAAAAAGAGGTTTTGTATCAGATCAAGACCTGTTTTCTCCCTCAAGCTGAAAATCCATAAAAATTTCCAAAAATCCAAATCAGTTTAACTGACTAATTTGATTGCAGTCTTTCCAAAAATACTTTGTTTCATTTATATGGATAGCTAGTTCAGCATGGAAGGGATCTCAGGTCTCTAGTCCAACATTCTCCTCAAAGAAGGGTCAGCTGTGCATTCAAACCTGGTGTCTCTGGTCTTCATCTATGAGAGTTTGAAAGATCTGACTGGATAAAGAGAGACTGCACAGTCTCTCTGGGCAGCCTCTTGAACTTCACTGCTTTCAGAGGAAAAACATTTTTCCTTTTACCCAGACTAAATTACTTTTGTTTCAATTTCTGTCCATGGATTCCTGCTCTCCTACAACCCCCAGTGTGAAGACATTGGCTCTATTCTCTCAGTTACCAAGATACAGGCACAAGGAGCTGCTGTTCAGTCTGTCCAAAGCTGTCTCTGCTCCAGGCTGAACAAGCCCAGCTTCATCAGTCTCTCCTCACAGAGCAAGCCACTCCAGACACCAACCATCATGATGGTCCTTGTGCTGAACTTGTTCCAGTCTATTGCTGTGTGTCTCGGGAGGTACCGGGAGGTCAGTATTTCAGATGTCTCCTAATGAGAACCAGGTAGAGAGGGGTAATCCTTTCCCTCAATTTATCTATCTGCTTCTGTTAACAGAGTCTAGAAGGCTGATGGCCTTTTTTGTGACCACGGCTCTGTTAACTCATGCTCAGTTTGATGTCTGTGAGGCCTTCATGGCCTTTTCTGTGGAATTTCTCCCCAGTCAGTGAGTTTTCACCCTGTAACATTGCCAGGTCTCTAGCTTTCCATGTGCCAAACTTTGCATCATGCCTTGTTAATTTTATGTGGTTTCCTGTTGGTTCATTCCTCCATCCAGTCTAGGTATCTTTGTATGAAAACCCTTTCTGTCGCTGTTGAGCGGATGTCGAAACAAAGGGAACTCGAGATCAAGTGGCAAAAGAGGTCAATTTATGTATTAAATTCAGCTTTTATATACAAAATGGATTCTCACTTGATTGGCCATTAGCTGTACGCCCCTCGCAGCTAATTGGCCACCTGGGTCCATGAGAATTCCAATGCCTTTATCTTAGTTTACACAAACAAATAGATTCTTTCTCACGAGAAAGAGGTTTCTGTGCTGTCACACCTTTCCTTTAGCAAATAAGCAACTATACCCCAGTTTGCTACTATCTACTATTTGGTCATTGGTAAAGATATTAAACATGTCCCAGAACACACCTCCTGTGGCCTTCAAGAGTATGACATAGATCCATGACCCTCTGATCCCTATTACCCAAACTGACACTTACCTACCTGATGTATTCTGACCAAGACTATAACATCCTAAACTTAGGTACCAAAATATTGCAGGACACAGTGTTAAAAGTCTTGCTAAAATCAAGGTAAACAACATCCCCAGCTTTCCTCTGATGCACAAACACAGATGTCCCGTTGAAGAAGGCAATCAGGTTGGTTAGGAATGTTGACTATTTCCAGTAACTTCCTTCTCCTTCATGTGGCCAGAAATATGTTCCAAGAGGGCTTGCTCAATGATTTTTCCAAGGACCAAAATGAGACAAATTGACTTGCTTACATACCTAAATGTTTTTAGCTTTTAAAAGTGTTCTTAAAATTGAGTACTACCTAGTTATCTGAAAATGCGGAAAGAAAAGGTGTCACCACAAACCAGATAACAGTTGTAGTTATAATTAGGAGGTGTTACTTCACAAGTCCTACAGTAGTGGTAATAGTAATTAAGACATTGCTGAATTAATTGCAATAAAAAACTGAGTGGTGTTACTGAACAATCTAATGACTTTATTAATCCTTTTCTTTGTCTCTGTGGTATACTTGACATTTTGACCTTCCTTGTTCTGTCTTATTGAAGAAATAAAGAAGATTGAGATAAGGACCATATTTTAATTGGCTTTAATTTGACTCAATTTGCTAAATAATGAATTTTTAAGTAACCTAAATAACATCTCAATAAAAAATTAGTACTGAAAGTGAGACAATGAAATGTGGTGAAACTTGTGCAAAATACGTGGGATTCTGATCAGTTTGATTAATAAGCTGTATTTTTATTGTATATCTTACTTGAATGCTTTACATAAATTAAGGGTTTCTAGTCCTCAAAGCATTTTATAGATGTTACTTATTAATATAAAGTCTTTTCTTCAGTACCGTATATCCATTGCTCAAAGCCAACTCAGAATTCAACAGATTGTAAGTTTTAAGATGTTGCCATTGCTTTAAACAGAAAATCGCTTTGGTTTATATTCCTATGTATTCAGATTGTTGTTGCACAGCTGCTGTAATGATTAAATAGGACATTCCATCTCTGGAGGAAAACCAGCTCAATTAAGTGAAAGAACTAAAAGGTAGTTTTCCTTCCTCTTCCTTAAAATAAATTTTAAAAGGCAGTTCTAGTTTTATTCTACTTTTAAACTATAATTAATATCTGCCATTGTATAACAAAATTACAAAGAGCAGTTGCATGCCAAATGGAACATGACCATGCGATTACCAGTCTCTAGATAGTGGTTTTCTGTCATTAAAGGAAAAATAGGACCATCAGTAGGTTTGTTAGCTATGGTTCCAATGCATCTAAATACAGGGACCAAAATCGTTTTTTCTTGCAAACTAATGAGATTATCAATTTGCTTTACTTTCAGTGAACCTGATTCAATGGGTGGAATACAGCCTGCAGCCTGCAAAATGGTGGCCAGACAAAAGAGCCAACCTTGTTGGTTCCCTTAACTGCTTTCTTGGACTATTCTGATTTAAATACTTTATCTTGCCAGATCACCCATTTTTCAATGCAAAATTTAATGCTTGTATAAACTAAAAAGCCTCTGCCACTAGCCTGTCTGCTGGGGCTGTGCTGTCAAATCCCCTCAATGTATGCCAAAAAGAGATACTCTCCTGCCAGCACAGTTACATCACCTCACTGAACGACAGATGCAAAACTAACGTTAGCTTTCCTCTTTTGGCATAACCACACATTGGGATTTTGCCAGTGTAACTATATTAGTCAGGTTTGGTATGCTAGTGTGGGTTGGTTAACTTTATTTTCTGCTCTCCAGATTTGTTGGCAATTCTTTGTAGACATGGCCTAAGAATGCCACTATTAATGATCAAAATGGCAGCTGACAACAACTGCCATCTATAATGTGTTTAACCAACTAAAATGTCCTAGAAGATTAAAAAAAGTACCCTTAAGGACCACAGATTTCTGCTTGTTTTGATCAAAAACAAACAGCTCACTGGAAAAGTTTCTTCCAGGTGTTTGATGAGAAACACCATGGTCTTTATCTGAAGATTTTCCTATACTGGACTATTCACAGATTTATTCTTCAGTGGAGGGATAATATCCAATAATATATTGTCAGGTATAGTTCACACCACAGCTTGTTTCTCTCTTCTTTAGCTGTCAGTTTAGGAACTCTACTTCTACATAAAATTTGTCTGAAACAGGGTGCAAAGATTTTTAATTTTTTTTCTTTTTTTAAGTTGTGGTGGAAATAAGATAACTGGGGCTAATCATATGTAAACTCTACATGTTTTTGATATACATGTTTTTGATAGTTTGATATACAACTGCATATACAACTGCAGAATAAAGTACATACTTTATTCTGTCTGGCAGAACCTCACCAATCCCTATGTTAGACTCACAGATTTTATCGTATTTCCTTCAATCATTGATATAAACCTGAAGAACCAACTAGCTCTTGCTGTTATTTTATCAGTGGTTAGTAAATCTCGCCTGTACTTCAAGCATCTACAATATTATTTTTCCAAAAGGAATAGAGTCGTTTTTTCATGCTTTGGAAATCACCATGAATAGCAAACAAAGAATAAACATGGTGCAGTAAGATGTATGCAGTTATTTTATTCATTATTTAGCTTTATAACTGTATAAATAATCTGGCCTGGAGTAGGAACAGTCCAGTCAAATTCAGCACACGATTGTTTTTATGCAGTAGTAGTTTGTGTAAATTGTGTTTGTGACAGACTATTATAGTACTAGGTAATATTTTGTATAAAAGCAACAGATGACCGATGACAATTCTAACTAAAATATACTTTTGCTGGAGTAACACAGCTAATAAGCCCATCAGATTCCATCTACTGAGCTTCACTAAGAGGTTAAATGATATATAGTGCATGATAAAATATCTGTGAAAAGGAAAGCCCTATTATTTACCAGCTACACAAATCCTCTCAGTCACAAGTGATCCTAGCCACTGTCTCCCTTGTGAGCCTTTTACAATGAACCCTTAGCTCAGGACACTTACTTTGTTTCCCTGTGTCCTACCTTGTAACCTTTTTGCTTTTATCTCTGAAGGCATTTTTAGATTGTTATTATCTGATGGGTTGTCTACATCACTGACATAGTATCCTGCCTTCACTGCCTTCCCTGATTGGAGGGCCTAATTTTTGCCAACAGGAGCACTGAATGAAGTCATTATTAATGCCCTGAGACTGTTCAGGTGAATGCTAAGAGTACTTTAGAATGAAGGATATAATAGGAGACAGGAAGCATGGGAACACTTAGAAGACTAAAAATAATTTCCTGTCCTTCCCCACAGCCTCTCCCCCCAACCCTACAACAACAGTTTTCTTGCCTTTTTTGGGCTGCAAATAGGAACTCTAGAGTTTATATTAGGTGTGTTTCTACCTTTGAAAGGCAAAAAGGAGAGTGAAATCTAAATCAGACACAATATTTTGCAAATTTTGCAGACCCTTTCTCTTGTCATTTTCTTACCAGTCAGTTGCTATTTCTGCCACCATTCTCAACCTTCCTTTTCCAGTGTTGTTCACCCTAATCACAGGCAGCCCCTGGCTTTTACTCATTGAATATTTCCAAGGCATGTTTAAAGGCTAATCAAAAGTGTCCATGGGGCATTTGCCCTCAAGTGACAAGTTCCTACACCATAATATTGAGGAAAGAGGTGGTATACAATTGTTGTCTTCACAAGTAATTTTTCTATTGCTCATACATACAGAAAACTTATTTGATGTTGTGTTGCAGATATTTTACATTAATGCACCTCTTTTATCCATATTACTCAACATTTTCCTCCATTTCCATGAAAATACAAAATCTACAATAAAGAAGGAATGCTAAAAAGGGGTTGAAAGCCCCTTTAGTCTCCATATATATGCTTCAAACAAAACTACAGTTTCTGTAATTGTAATAGAAATGTAAGAAAATAGGGAGAATGCTTACCGAATCACAAGTCGAACTGTATAAACAGAACCGTAAATATATTATTCCACTGTTTACTCAGCTCTAAACCTGACACTTAACAAGAAACGTTTAGCCACATGAGACAGGAAATTGAATCTTCTCACTTATCCACATTCATGCTCTGTCTCTTGCATTTGATTTGTGCCAGATTAACAGAAGAGAGTGAGGGATGAGGCTAAATTGTTCCTCCCTGTGCAGAGGGAATGCAGAGATCTCCCAACAGCAAGTGGCTTTCCTCACCATATGTGCTTCTTCGTCTTGGCCCAACAGGGCAGGAAAATGAATTTGAGAATTTTTAACACAACACATTATGTAAGCATTTGCTGCAGTGCTTTGCTCCATTTTTGCTTTCAGTGGCTTATTCATGTGCATTTCACAGAGAGTGGTTAAGCTCAAAAGTTGGAAAAGATTTAACACTGTGGCAAGATCTATGTAATTCAAGTTAAATTTGCCACATGAGAGTGAAATTCAGGTTAGTACTTCACATATAATCATGATGTAGCTCAGTAAGCAGGGCTCTGTTTTCGTAGACATGCAGCATACTTAGTCATCAGTTTCCAAGTAGTCCAAAATCAGCCTTGCAAAATGGGAGAATTTCATGCACTTGCTGAAGAGGTGAATCTAGGAAACAAACAGTTCAGGGAGTCTTATCCAAACCAGCTGACAAGGACCTAGCCAGTGACAAACCATTCTGTTTGAAAGACTGCATCTCTACATGAGCATCACCCTATGCAACATATTTCAGCCAATTAGTGGGTTCTTTAGCGAGCATTCTGTCTGCGAATATTTGCAACACATGAACCAGACACTCCTGATTTTTTTTTTTTTTGATGATAGACTATCATGTTGTAATCTCACTTTGCCAACATATATAATCCCCTAGTTTCAGCATTTCAGATGCAGCATTTAAAGTTGTTTCTTTAAATGCTGACTGTTCATGTCTACACTGTTTACACCATGTTGCATGATGAACAGCTTTGAATGAAGCACAAATGAGGTCATGATCATCCTTCTTTTTTGATTTCATCATATTGAGTATTGATCATCCCCATTACAAGGGTATGTACAGTATTGATACCAAAAGGGATGAGATCAGGAAATGGCTGTAGTTTTGCTGCCAGTTGTGAGGTAAATGCAGCTCAACCAATGTCCTTAAAAATACATGATGTGCATTTGCCTTCTGGAAAAAAAATCTGGAGCACTGGTTAGACAGTGTGATGCATTTTACCATTGTATCCTGATCCAGGACAAATCAACCTGAAATAGCAGATGCTGAAGCCTGTAAATCTTACCTCTGAGTTTCTGAGGAAACAGTAAGCTCCTTGCTACCATTTTTATGAGGGTGTAAAGAAAGTTCCTGAGAACAGATCTAAGGGAATCCATAGTTTAAAATGTTGGCTATAGGTATTTTTACATTGACATATCTCTGTACCACTTCATTCTTAAAAAGCAAAATGTATTTTGTAAGTGGACCAAAAGAGTTTTCTTTCATATTTCATCAACACAATTTATAAAGTAATCAAATGTTTGAAAAAGTCTTTGTTCCTAAGCCATAGACAGAGTAGATTCAGGCATTTCATTTCTTCATAATAGATTTAGGGCTTTCTTCCAAAATTTAGATCATATTATATCAGATGATCATAATCACTTATAAACAGGTCCATGAAATAGAGACAAAAGTACAGTTATGTTTGGAGTAAAGGAATTTACACATTATATTTGTGGGTTTATGTTTTAGGCTACTAATACTTTATAAATGATCTCACAAACAATGCCTCCTCCCCCAGATAAATAATCCATCTACGTCTACTCATATTTACACTTCTATTCAAAAAGAGAAACTAAAATTCAGACAAACAGCAGTACAAAATAAGTCTTAACTAGCTACATATGCCTACATAACTGCTAAGCTAACTACATATACCCCTTTAATTAGGGTTTCTAAAGTTATACATGAAGATTCTGAAATTTATTATTTGTAATTCTGGAAAACACTAAAGATTTTGATGGCACTAATTACATGACTGAAGGGAGTGTGAATATAAAAGTTTTTATTTGCACCAATTAACTGAACATTGAAATCAGTTTAAATAAAGCAATAAAGACAAAGTGTATCTCAGAACATTCTGAATCTCAAAGTTTCAACAGAATAGTGATGCTATGTTATCATAAAACTCTTTAAACTCTCAATCGTGGCTCTCAGTGTACTTTAAAATCACAACTGTCTCCTTTATTCTCAGTGAAAACCTTTCAAGTTAGCCGTCATTTGAAGTTTTTATTTTCCTATGAATATCACACTGTGAGGGTTTTCTGACAATGCCTTTAGGGGTGAAAAGTTGCCTAATTTTCATTCTTTCAAAACCTTGTGACTCTGCAGCAATCAGGCCTTTTTGAATACATGAGTAACAAAACTGGGAGTTTACTTTCACCATCCCTCTCTGACAACAAAGTATCTTCCCAGTGTTCTGCCAAAGCTTACTCATATTTCTGTCAGCAGAGTTCTTCCAGTATTTCATACATTTTTCATTTTTCTTTCTTGTCAATACTAAAAAGTCAGATAACTCACAGCTACAAACTATCAGAAGTTACAGGTTGTTAAAGGATCTGGCAATAAAAACAGGATTTTAACGGGACAGATTATATGTGTGCAAATATGATTGACTGAACCCGTGTGTGAGATAAACTACCAAAAAACTTATCTTATCATAGCAAAGTAATATAGTATCAGAGACATCCAAAGACATAATAACGTCTTCTGGAAGTCACATCAAATCATATGTCTTCTGATAATCAAAAAAGGAAAAATTTGAAATATTCCTTAAAGCTAATTTTTTTCCTGTAAAATGCATTCCATTTCCTCTGAGAAAGAATTCAACAACCACAGTAATGTAGTCTATATAAAAGAGAAGCTACAGGGTTGATGCTTATGGTTTATGGCTAATGCGAAGGTTAAAAAATTGACATAGCTAAGACATTTGGTAAAATTATGGAATAATTTAGTAAGTGTTTGCTTGACTGAAGGTCACCATTTCAGACCACTAAAGTACGAGTGTAAGGACTCCAATTATTATATATTTTTCTTAAATCCCAAGGAATTAGTATTTATTAACCATTTTAGCAGACATAAAAGGGAAGCTTCTGTGCTATTGTAACATTCATTTTTATATTTGAAAGCTTCTACACAGTGCATGTTCAGAGACACAATATTTGATAAATACTGCACTTGTAAATGTTAAAAGATGGCAGACAAGCCATTGACAGGTGGACACTGACATTTCTGTGATCATTCTAAACACAATTTCTAGTAAGAAGCTGGACTTGGAACCCAGCATATTGACTAGAAGCCTAGGGTGACTATGTTCACATACACTGCATGTCTGTGTACTGTCAAATAAATCCCAGCTTATCTGTCTGGAAACAAATATTGCCATACGGAAACTGCATTGTCCATCTCCCTTACAACAGGCTCACTCTGATCTTGTATTCCTTTATTCACTGAGTTCTATCCACCAACTCTGTACAAATACCCATGTGACCAGTAAGCACAGGGGGGGTTATCTCATTTACCTATTTTGTTGAAATATACTGCAAACTGGTTTTCCTACAGTAGTTATATATTTTTAATATTTTTGAAAAACACAGCGCTGTAACGGCTACTGAGAAAATATTAACTCTACCCTAGCTGAAACCAGGACACACGCCCTTTAAGAAAAAAAAAAAACCTCTGTGAGACAGACACAGCCAGAAGAGAGGCCAAGTGAGACAGGATGACTGTCCCCATTTTACTTCCAAGGCAGTAACTAAGAAGTCTGTTCACAAGCCGCACAGCATTTTTCTGTCAGAACAGGCACCCTGTAGATCAGGAGACTCCTCTAAAAGAAGAGGTACTTTTTAAACTGTTGATGCCACAACAATTATGTCAGATTAGGAAATTTCATGAACTGCATAAAACCTAAAAGCTTCCACTAGGATGAAAAGTCATACATTATGCATTCGAAAGATATTAAACACAGTGGTTTGCATTATCAGATGAAAGCATCTTGGAGCAATCACAAATAATAAAGCATTTGTTGTCTCCACTCAAAAAGTATACTGTTGCTATGCAAGTGGAAAATCACAGCATGTTTACAGAAGCATTTTTTTTTAGCTGCAGAGAATTCTAAATTCAAATTTCAGGATGAAGACCTGAAGAAATGAAGACATGATTCTACATGAAGGAATATTTTTCATAACCACAGCTACCTAATGATTGTGGGCAAGATGGTGGTGTTTAGTTTTACTATATTATTTTTTTGTATGGAATGACTGACCAGATCTCTCACATAAAGTGAGGCTGCAAAAAACAGATAGGGAACAAAAATTCAAAAGCTCATAAAAGCTTTTCAGGAGCTCACAAACACTAACAACAATGCCATGTAATGGGAAACTGGTAAGAAGGAAAAAATGGTGACACAAAAAACCCTACACATTTCTATTCTTCTACTGCAAAAAGCTATTTTATTTTTACAAATATATACTTTAAAATGAAACATAACTTATTTTTTAAATGTTAAGGTATGTAGAAGTTACCAGAGTAGATTAGAAGTGTGATCCATGTGGTCAAATATCATGATTTAAGAGTGGCCAAAGCAAAGTACTTTAGAGGAAGGTATAAAAGAGACCTAGTCACAGAAAAAGCTACTCTCTGAAGCCCTTATCTTCATTATTAATCAAAAGATTGTATTAGAGAGCCCTCAAGTATATTTTATCCCTTAAAATTTGTTTCTAGCATTAAAAAAATGCTGCTATGCATTATTTTTATCACTATAATTTAATTATTTGTGAATATTGTTAGATTCTTGGTTTCTAACAGATGTGTGAAGGCTTATCTATGTATCTGCAGAATTAGTAGTTGTTTTGGGATCTACCTCCACACTTTAATGAGTGTATAACATACCACAGTGAAGTGCATTGGCACACAAGAGTTTAACCTCTTACTTCTCTGCGTTCGGGTCCTGTACACATTATAAAAGTAAAACACATATCCATTGGATAGATAAAAATCCTACCACAGCAGAGTCCCTTCAAAGTTCACTACAGCTGAGCACCCATTCTCTATTTTTATATTCAGGTACATCTGGACTTTTGATCATGAAGCTTAATCAAACTGTTGAGGAATGTAGGCATTGAACTGCTTGTGAATGCCAGGCAGGGTAGGGGTGAACAAGTGCTGCCCTGGGTACCAGTGGGTTCAGAGAGGGCTGCACTGAATCCTGCATGGAATTACCAATAACACAGACTATTGTCCTACTTTTTAATGTCACTAACAGATTCAAGGGCAGCAAACATTTCAGTGGAGATATCCTGAGATATTCTTTATCTCCTGGGAAAGGAGCTGTGCAATTTTTCTATGTTAGTCATCAGTTCCCATTTACAAGTAACTGTAGCTGAAGGCTGTGTTTCCCCTAGGGCTAGTGTAGAATATTGTGTACAGCACTCCATGAAGGAAGGATGCAAGATAATGAACTTAAGTCAATGACAATTTTTTTTCCTCTGGTTTGGAAGCTATCATTTAAAAGCTATCATTTAAAGATTGGTTGGGATTGAATCAGATGCATTTATTCTGGTTTTGCTCACAGAAGAAACAAATTCAATAATGCTAACAATTTTAATTAACAAGTATTTTATTTATCACTGCATAATATATTTTCTTTTCAGGCCCTTGAAAGAAAAACAAATTAAATCAAATAGAGCTATGACAGACAGAAGATGTGGTGGCATCCTTTTACATCATAGATGTTGTTAAGATACTGTTGTTTTGCCTCATAACCATTCTTGAGAATGGAGGGACTTTGTCTCATATTTCCCAGAATAGTAGCTTCATAAACTTGCTACAGAGCATCCTGGAATTGTATTTTTCCATACCTTCAAATTGAAGTTTTTTATATGAATTAACAATTCTAGATTCACTGAAACTGGAATCCACTGGAAATATAGATTCACTGAAACCTAGTAGGTTCCTTGGCATAATTAGCTCCTTTACAGAGCATGATTCTCAGAGACAATGTTCAGCAGTAGTTCACTGATAACAAACATTTCCAAAGGCACTATTGACAAAGCCTTGACAAATATGCCTCTCTCCATTTTATACAGTCACTATCCCAGCAGGAAATGAATTCACAAATCCTACATGCTCCTATGGTAGAGGACCCATATTCTATCCTCTTCTATTCTCTTCTATTCTCTTCTATTCTCTTCTATTCTCTTCTATTCTATTCCATTCCATTCCATTCCATTCCATTCCATTCCATCTATTGATGAACAGCACTTCTGATGATTCTGTAGTAATGGCTGGGCAGATCATGGAATTAAACACAAATGTAAGTAATATTTGCTATACAATTCCCCTGCATGCCTTGGGTATGCAATTGTGTCATGCATGTCAAATACATGGATATAGACTCAAAAAAGTGGCTTAACATACCTTAAACCTACATGGAAAACTGTTAATTAAACTGAAATTTGAAAGTAGAGCTTCATGCCTGGGCTTGGAGGAATACTAGCAAAAAAAGGTGAAGACCACTGACCTGGCATTCTCAAGCTGTGAAAAAAAATGGGATCTAGATACAAAGCAGCAACCTTTTCTGTACAGTGATCATGTGAAAGTCTGTCCAAATGGCAAACTTTCAGGACAATGACTCCACCAAATGTCCTGCCCACCTTAATTAACATTATAAGCCATCCAAACACCATTTGCTGAGAATTAATTCAATATTCCCACACATAATTTTCCATCTACTGACAGCTAGTTTCTCCTCATTTGCATAACCAAATCAGAACACAGAAATAAAAAGGAAAGCCATAACTAAAACTTTCACCCTGTGCGGTCCTAGAAGACCTCTCATGACAATCTTGAGCTAGTCAGCCATTTGAAAAAAGTCTTGGAAGGTTGTTCAGTGAAAACAGAAATCTGCTGCCTCCATAAACTTTCCAGAACAGCTGCTGGATACTTTGTTTCCTCTCAAAATGGTTCGGTAATCTTAGAACAGAACTGAATATATCAATACAGAAGCAAAGAAATATGTCATTTGTGCATATTGAGTCAAAATATAAACACAGCATAGATAAACACGATAAAGGAGCTGGACTTCACATGAACTAGTAGATACAAAATTGTCAGAATTAGGAAATCAAATGCTAGATGACTGAATTTACAGCATATCTTGGGCATATTACAATATTAGACTTCTAGCCTTTCCAAGAAAACTAGCTCCTTTTGTTAAGATTCTCTCCAGCCAGAATGACTCCCTAAGCACAAAAACCTGTTTATTAAAACATTTCCTCAACAATTGTTCTGTATTTGTGAAGTAGCTACATCTCCTATTAGCTGTTTATTCATCTGAAATAAGTAGACATGATATCTGAAACTGCAGACAAGTATATTTTTAATAGACTGCGTCAGGGGTGACTTGTGTAAGTGAAGAAACAGGACGAGGGCCCATCTTTGAAAATTACATGTGCTCTAGTTTCCTCAATGTTCTTTGACAAATCTAAGTACTTGAAGCTTCTAGGAGGTAACAGAGGGAAGTATCAGCCTTTTATTTTTCTCCTTCTTTTTTAAACACAGATATTATTCACACATTTTAATTAGATTGTGAGCAAAATACAGTCATCATCTGAATAAGAAAACATGCATACTTAAACTTCTTAAGGAAAGAGAGTGTGATTTTTCAAAATAAGTCAAAGACACCTTGGTTAAGGGAAGAAAGAGAGAGATGAGCTGTGAATATATTGAAAAAGTGATTTCAACAAGGCATAGAGTGTGGGGCATCCATGAAATACACTTCACTCAAGTGGGTGGATTTGTAAGAGGAAGAGAGTATTGTTTACCAGAGTTGAAAAAGCTAGAATAAAAAAGGAAAAAATCACTGAGAAAATAAGCACTCTGGTGATCAGAAATGTGTCACTGCTGGCTAACCTGACAGGTTAGATCTAAGTTACTTGCTAATACTCTGTCATTTTAAACAGCAGGGTAGTGCTAACGACAGTAAAAAATAGGTCTTGGCACTGGCTCTCAGGCATTACATGTGTTGCAGAGGTGCTGATAGTTTCATTTTACAACCATAGGGCTCTAGTCTTCTGTCAACATGTGTGCACAACAACTTTAAGAGGAATGCCTGTGCTCATACATGGAAAGAGACCCAAAGAGCTTGCGTTAATATTCAGATGACAATTAAAATCAGCTTTAATCCTTTCATTCAATAGATAAAAAGTCTAGCATAATTTTACAAAAGCTTTTATTTCAGTCATATAGAGGAGACAGAAATTACTAATTAGGCTTATAGTCAAACAGTGCTATGCAAGGTATTAATACACTCTGCAAGATGAAACTGACAGTACTTAAAAATCTCTTCATTGCAGTTAAAAAAAAATTATATTGAGTAGATCTTCAGACTACTGTCACTGTTTCGAAGCACAAATAACTTTTTCCAGCAGTGAGGTGTAGAAACCACATTAACTTATGTCATATAGAAGAGGCTTGTTCAACTGCAGTTTTGACATTTCCTTGTATATTCTGGTGACCCTGAGAGAAATTGAATATAGTCAAACCCTAAAATGTCTGGCTCTGAACAACCTTCTCAAAGCAAGTGCAGCTGGAGCAATGCCAGCTGACAGTGCTTCCCTCTAGCCCCCAGTCTGGCATGAAACCTGCCAAACTACCATACAGAGCTACATGGGTGCAAAGAGAAAGAGAAAAACTAAAAAGAAAAAAAAAACCAAAGAAACAGTCAATCAACCACATCTGCTTGTTACATCCCTGCCTAGGCGATAGGAGGAAGCACACCACATATTTCTCTCTCCTCGTTTAATGCCTCCCTTGTGCTTAAAAGTTTCTATGCTAAAGCAATGTTTAAGGACATAATGTACTTAACATTCTCCCTGTTTTGGGTGCTTGGAAAACAGAACTGCCTGTAATGTACTTTTTATGCCATTCTTCTTGTGTGCAGGAGAATTCAAACACACATGGGCTGTTTATTAAAAGTACACAAAAGTAGAGGATAGCCAGCTCAAGTTAAAGCCTAGTCAAATATGACCTACATTTTAAATAAAAAGTGAAAAATACATCAAATTCTCCAGTTATATTCTTATATAACACAGATGCACAAAATTCCAACTTACACAGGTCTCTTTAGGGAAGCTTTTAGCAGCCTGAAACATAGATGGGATGAGCACAAAGGAAGTATTAAAGAAACAGCTCAGGCATCAATGTTTCTTGACATCACTGGCAAAACTCTCACTTGATTGTGGCTTTACCTGAACCTTTCAGCTGTAGAGCACTAAACAAAGGAACTAGAACTTGGACAAATTTGAGAATGAGGGACAGAGGCAGGAAAGGAGGGAGGGATGAGGAAGGACGGAAGGAAGGAAGGAAGGAAGGAAGGAAGGAAGGAAGGAAGGAAGGAAGGGAGGAAGGG
>VZTJ01002440.1:1967228-2243117 GCA_013397795.1 Orthonyx spaldingii
GGAAGGAAGGAAGGAAGGAAGGAAGTAAGGAAGGAAGGAAGGAAGGAAGGAAGGAAGGAAGGAAATGTTTGTAAAAACATCTAAATTCAAGTGTGAAAGTAACAAACATCAGTAACAAAATGCCACCATTGATGTCAATGAGGGAGAGGAGAAAGAGATACAGAGATAAGTGGAGGGTCTAAGTCCTAAGTCACACAGAAAGGAACTGGGATTTTGGATATAAGATGTTATGGATATAAGATATTTGGATATAGGAAGAAAAGTAACACTGGCTGCAATGACTGCTCTATCTTGGACAAACTATCAAGTAAGAAGCAGGGAAACGAGAGGATTTAAACAGCAAAAAATTGAAGGTTGAAAATGACAAAGGTTATAGCTTTGTTGGTGGTTGGAAACAAAGAAATTGCAAGCCTCATTGATAATGCAAATAGTGTGGATGAACAGCAGAGAAATTTCCAACTTGGAATCTGGAAGTCTTGATGGAGGTATGTGATCTTTGTAGGTCAATAAAATTTTATGCAGTGTGATGGCTCAAAGGGATAGGAGGTGATGTGTTCTGGAGGAAGCTGCTTCAGTTTGTACCATAATCTAAAGCACCCTTTCAGTAGACCAGTTCTTAAGGAAAACATATGGTGCAAACAATTCCCTTACAGAGACTGTTTGTAAAGCAGTTTTGGGCTTTGGGACCAATCTCAGCATCACGCCACATTGGTTTGTCTGTGTCTTTTTGATGACTAGATTAGGAGATAGATACTTTGCCTGCTGTGAGTTCTTCTGCTATACCTCATCCAATTATGAGTTCTAACTTTCTACAAAAGACATTTGCAAAATGCAGTGTGTTCCTCAGCATCAGAGGTAAAAATCTTTTCTTTTCTTTTCCATTGAACACTGTCTCATAAGCAGTTCCCCTCTTCTAATGTCCTTCTGACTTTGCTATTTTGTAATTGGGAAGTGTTTTGCAGTACTTGAATGAATGGCATTCACAATACCTGTGAATATCTGCTCTTAATCTATTCCATCTGAGTTCAGTGAAGCTAAAAAATGGAAAATCAAGTGCTCAGCCTTTCTTCCCTTCATTGTTCAGTCATTCTTTTTGTACAGTGGTAGAAGTAAGGATGTGTTCTGTAGAAAATAGATTTATGTGGGTGCTGTGTCACCAGTTCTATCAATGAGCCTGATAACACCACTACAATCCCATCCATATGCTTCACAATATCAAATGAACACGACCCTGATAATCACTATGAAAACAATCATTTGACTGTTCTACTGGGGTCATGTTTCTGGTAAATTGGCTGATTATGAAATCATTTTCAAGTCTGGAAAGCATCATTTTAGGAAAAGAAAAATTCAAACTCTATGTACACACTGAAAATGAATGTCTAAACTAAAGAATATATATCATAATTCATCTATTTTTATTTGGATTACTAAAAAAAAAAATTATAATGTTCTGCTACAGTTAAATTTTGACTCTCTTGGATGAGCTTACATGGATCTCTCCATTGCCATTTTATTTCCTGTCAGGAAGCTTCACTATAAACTGAAAGATAAACTTAAAATATAGATGTATATGACCAATTAAAGACTTTTTTTTTTTTTAAGAAATTTCTTACATATATTAAAATTATTGCTTTTACTGGGTCTTTTATACTATCTATTCTGGTTTAATGTAAGAAAGAGCTTACAGTTATGTGAAAATAAATACTTGTACACATAGAATCACATGCATATTCAGTATTAACAATCTAATTAAATAGTTATTCCCATAATAGACTTAGTTTTGCATTTTAAAAGTAAGTATAAAGCTCACCAATCTGTGTGAAATCATATTTCCATCATTTTTGGTTCCTGGTATTTTTACCTTTGTGAGACATGAATTTAGAATTCACTGTCCCTTGCATGAAATTTTAGAATTTTATCATATTTATTAATTCTGTTACAAATTTTACTTAGCTTATATCTGATTAGATTTTTTGTTTGGATCTTGTATTTTGATAGGGTGTTCAATTTACTGTCATCTTCTCAGCTATATAAATTATGACAATTCTTTAACAGAATGGTCACAAGGAGCTGAAACATACATCAACCTACTGTGCTTTCCATAACAAATATTTCAGTTGAGTCACCATAATTGTGCTTCTAAATGTTATTTGTCTAAAGGAAATACAAGGTAACTTGTCTTTCATTAGGTGCTGATCACCTAACAGTGATCAAGTTCACCAGTGTGGTGGTGAACTGGTGTCAAGTTGAAGATGTGGTATATGATAAGCTTGTATAAGCTTTGCTAGTTAGGCCGAGCCTATACATGACAGTTTAGCAGTCCACAACATTTTATTGTATCTGTAAGATCAAAATATTGATACTGTTATGAAACCTATGCAAAATTGGAGTTCTTGTAGTGGGAGATAAGAAAGACAAGAAGCTGAATATCTACTCAGAGCCAAGCTAAAAGCCTTTTTATTTTGTTTCTTCTGTCTTTCATACATGTGTTTACTTGTTTTCAGTAAGGTAACAAGCCTTGCTAAAGCTACAGCAAAGGCTACTGATGTACTGCTTCCAACTTGGCAAGAGCTAGCAAGGGCATGAAGACCATCCCAGCATCCCATACACAAGACCATCCCAGAAATAGTTCCAAAACAATTTTTAAACAGCGTTCTATTTAAAGATTTTCTATTTGTCTTAACAAGACTATCAGTGTAAAAGATAGTTCCAATTAATTTTCTCTTACCCATAGGGTTTTTTTTTTCAGTATGTGGGTTTATCATATCACTCTTAGCTGAAAAAAATCCCTCTTCCTGTCTACTTACAAACATTTTTCAGTAAATAATAAATTTGCTTAAAGATGTTCTCAATACAGTTTGTGTTATCACTACTTTTACTTTATGCAAATTAAACCAGCCCTTACAGTGCCTCAAAAACCTAATGTTTTTTAAATGCTGGAAGGATTTATCATAAACTGCACTTGAAGAAAACCAGATTTTTGGCACTGAAGAAATCAGAGCCAAAAGATCAATATTTTTGTGAGGTGAATCTGATTTCTAGAAATACAGTAGGTAAGGCATATTTTTTTCAATATTATCTCTATGAAACATTTGTGCTCTGTCACAAACTGCTTTCTGTGATTATTGATCATATTTTTTTACAAAAAGGATGCAGAGTTATTTAGCTATCTGTGCTTCACAAAATTGTTTCTGCTTCTCAGAATTAATTACTTATCACAGAAGCCAGCAAGTTGCCAAAAAGATCTATTTAAAGTTCTTTAGCACACAATTCCATCTTCATCTGCATGTTACCAGCTCTCTGACATTCCCCAGGATGGGGTAGGAAGCTGATCACAGGCAAATTTAATTCTTCTGGCAGCTCTTTCCTGACTTTGGGAGAAAAGCTATCATTCATGATGGGGCCAGAAGCAAACATGTCAGACAAGCAAAATGCCAGTGTTTTCCTTTAAGTGGCAGGTGCATGTCTTTTCAATGTATACAGCCAGGTACGCCAGCTCAATGCTCATGCTGGAACAGACATGCAGCTATGCAGAAATGAAAAGGGTTTGCAGCCTTCAGGTGCACACATGAGCGTCTCACTGGGCTAAAAATATATTTTATTAAATACTCCACTTCTTTCTTGGAGGAGCTGACATTTTCTCTCTTTGTGTTACCTCCTAGAAAACTCAAAATTAAAATCAGTGTTCAGTGTACATACTCAAAATCTTAGTAGCTTCATTAATATAAAAGTAAACAGGGAAATGAAATTTTGAACTTAAGGCAATAAGCATACCTTAAAACAATGAAGTCCAGTCTTTAAAATTACATATGCATTAACTTTGCACAAAGTCAGTCATTCAGCAAGAACACTTGCTGAAACTCAAGTACACACTATGCTGAATAACAAAAAAAATCTAAACAGGGGCTAGAAATTTTAAAAAGTCGTATTTTCTAAAAAAGTCAGTACTTGGTCTGAAAACTCATAAAAAATCTTTTCATAAGTGTTTTTTTTTTAAATGCAAGACTGGCGTTACAGTCCAGACATTTTTCAGTTTAAGAAAGTGGAAACAGTTTAAAACTTGTGAAATTATGCTCTTTAAATATCAGAACTGCTCTGCCTCCAAAGTTCAATTTAAACTTACAAGGATAGAAAAGGTTAAACTGAAAAAAAGTTTTCAAAATGTCTAGAATATTTTAAATGACACAATCCATCAGTTTTGTCTCAGTTATCAGCTAATAAACTTTAAAAAAAGAAAAATATAATCACATGCTTTTCCTAAGAAATAATTTTTGGAATGGGTTCCCACAAAGCAACTTTTGAAAGAAAAGAGGATCTCTGTATTTAACTGGTTTCTCATTAGAGGTACCTTTTGCAGTTTATGCTGCCACCCAGAAGAAGTATGACTGCTCCTTTGTCCTCTAACACCAGCTCATGCGATGCTGGGGAGGGAAAACAGATTTGGGGGCTGCTGAAACCATTTGTTCAGCCAGTGGGTGGACCCAGCAATGGCCATGGCCTGCACTGCAATGAATATCTTCCAGCTGGAGGGGAACATGCTACCTCAGGGATAAATGAGGAGCAAGGAACTTCCTCTCAGAGAATAAAGGGACCAGAGGAAGATTGGGCAATAAATTGCAATTTGGTCATACTCTTGCTCAAATCTTTTTTAACACTCTACTTCTACAGTAGAACAACAAAGTCTTTATTTCTGCCAAGGATTAGGTCAAAGCTGGAGGAAATTATGAAACATAGAAATAATTTAGCTCATGAAATTTTGCATTTGAAAAAAACATGAAATGAGAAAACAGGACGAAAAGCTTCTCCATTATTAGCATGGTTTCCAGTGAGAGGGAGGGATATTTCTATCAGATAATCTGGTGAATTTTAACTAATTTTCTGTTCCAAAACATAGAATGATAGAGTCATTTAGGTGGGAAAAGACCCCTAACATCATCAAGTCCAATCATTGACCTAACATTCCCAAGTCCACCACTAAACCATGTCCCTAAGTGCCACATCTATGTGCCTTTTAAACCTCCAAGGATGGTGACTCCACCACTTCCCTGTTCCAATGCTTTACCACCGCTTCCATGAAGAAATTTTTCCTAATATCCAACCTAAATATGCCCAGGCACAACCTGAGGCCATTTTCTCTTGTCCTGTCTCTTGCTACCTGGGAGAAAAAACAACACCCTCCTCGCTACAGAAAGGTGTAGGAACAAGGTAAACAAGTCCAGTTTTCTGAGCCCCTCTTTATAAATCTCGTACTTTAGACATGTAAAAATTCAAGTACTGATAGTTTGTTATAATCTTGCAAGTCCTCCCATATTCTAAAGATTCTGGATAAAATACCATTAGGAGTACAGAAATTGAGTTTTGAACAAAGAAAAACTGCTGAATGTGGAATGTATCACTTCAGCAGTCTTCTAATTTTTGCTCTTGTAATAAGGCAAATGAGAAACTGTTTCAAATATCCCTCAGATTAATCCTCATGCTATATACAGTGTTGGCAGCAGAGATTCTAGTTTAAGCCAGATATTATTTAAAAAATGAACGAAATGCTAAAATTATAAGTTACCTCTCTGGACTTTTTCCTATGATATGTATTGCATGGACTGCGTGCAGAGCTAGATCTCTGAATATGATCAGGATTAGAAGAGAATACTTTGAGGCGAAGAACAAGCTCAGTTCAGTTCCCTTCATTAACACAGTCTGAGGAGTTGTTAAGATGCTGTTTTCTTGCAGTCACAGGAATATATTTAGTCAAGAATTCATAACATAAACACACACACGCAAAAGATCATTTCTGTACATTTTTTAGAAACATGGGAGAAGTAAGGAGTCTCTACTTGAACTGTCATTAGTAGTTGTTTTCTTTAAGCCAATTATACATATATTACTATACTGATGGAACTACCTCTTCCTCCCACTGAGAACTGAATTTCTTTATCTTGACAACTACAACAGTAATTTATAAGTCAAATTAATAGTGGAATACTTTTAGTATTGTTTCTAACTTCTTTTAGTGTTACTAGCAAACAGATGGATATAAGCATAAGATCTTCACTGAACAATAAATCCAGCGTGAAAACAGCTGGAATAGTAAGATCATAAGGATAATAATTCATAAGATTTCTACTATAAAATTACAATTTGTTTTGCCTATACTGCAGTTATGAAAAAAGAGGTCAGACTTGTCAGAATAATTGGAAATACATTAAAATTTATCTGCCTTGTTAGATTACACCTTGCAATTGCTTTCAGTTGAAGGACATGGAAGAAATTATTCAGTGCTTTTTATGGTCTTTCCTTAGCAGAAAGTGAAACCTCTCTTCTTTCACAGTATGGGAAATAATTATTCATCTTCTTATTCAAAGAAAAGTATTTCCAGATTAATATACTAAATTATGTCTAATAATAATGATGTGTGATAATAATCTGTGACTAAACATGATTTATCCACCTGTCAAGAATGTTAAAAGGAAGGAAATTTACAAAGTTCAGTTTATCAAATAGGGTTATACTTTAGACAGCCATCTATCCTCAGAAGGTTTTAGTGCAATCTGCCATTTTAATTTAATTTTACACAGGGATTCATATACCTGTTTTAATCACTCCGCTATTATATGTATCGTTTCAGTGGCATTCTAGTCATCATGACGTTTCAGACATCTCTATCCCAGATGATTCCAGTACTTCCAGTGTTTTGCCATATACATGTGCATGACATAGAGGAAAGCTATATTCACAGAATGCTTTCTCTCAGAATTTCTGTCCTTTGCCTCTAAAACACCTTACCGACATTTTATGTAAGTGCTAGAAAATTAGTGGTTTATGTCTCAAGGGTCCATTTTTCATTCAGCTTAATGGCACACTGGAGTAATTTAATTTTTTGTTGTAGGTTCCTTTCATAAAGAAGGAGCTGTCAAAATAGGCATGAACATGAATGGACAAAATCATGAACTGGACCAAAAACAAAACCAAAAACAACACCACAAAAAAAACAGGACCCAAAGAAACCCAAATCACACCAGACCTAAAGTCAATGTTTATACTTTCTCTGCAGAACGTCTGTAAAAATGACAATCTAAAAATGGCATGTTTAATACCACATGGGGTTTATATTCTGCTGCTTGAAAGTAAGGACAAATTAGTAAACATGGAGATCAACAACAACTACCAAACTTGAGTTATGCCAGGTTACATTGGATTGGTACTTTAACCTTTTTAAAATTATACATATATATAAATATATATATATTTAATTTCTTCAATACTATACAATAGTTTTGTCAATTTTATGTTAGTTTCAAACTTACACATTAACTGATAATAAAAATTGAAAGAAATAGCATCTGTTATAAAGGACTGTTAAAAATGTTGCAAATGTCAAGAATCATAAATCAACATATTCCCACTGTATCTTGTCAAGTTACCTTAACTTTTACTATGTTTTTTCTTACGGATATGTCACCGCATGCAAATTCAGGCATTTAACTCAGCTGCATTCATCAGCTACAGACTCAAGGTTCCTCATGAGCACAGAGGAGAGAGAGGAGTTTCCCATTCTATGCTTCACAGCAAGAACATATCAAGATTCCTAGTCTGTCGGCAGATATATACTTATGCTTATTTATATTACCTTCATCATGCATATTTAAAGTTTGATTAATGTCAACACTCAATTCATGGACTTGTGCTGACTCTACAAGCTTACACTCCTCTAGACTCCATACAGACTCTTTTAGCAAATTTATACTTTCGGGAATTGATCCCCAAGGCCACTAAATGTAAAGGTACCTTTTGAGTTTTGGATCTAGACATCTATTTTCAGCATTGATAGTACTTTTTTTTTTTGTTTATCAGTGGAAGTATATTGACAGTGAAATAAAAGCTGTTCAATGGGTTTGTTATATAATTAGCATTAATTAAATACTTAACTAAGCACAGCCTCTTTCAAGAAATGCTTAGTAACTTCTGCTATTATTGTAAGCACTGCTAATGTATAGGAAAACTGAAATTCCTCAAAACATTTTGGAAAAGTTTTAACTACTCTTTATTTAAACAGAAGTGTAAAGCTAGTAATTGGAAGTACCCCTGGCAAGTAATGAATGTCATGATAAATTTTATTACTGTCAACACTTCATAAGGGGAAACTGCTTTAAAATAGCACTTTAAAATCCCCAGGTTTTTTTGCTCTGTTCTCTCTGACTAAGCTCAAGCCATAAAAAAAATAATTTCCTGATTCTAAAATAACTGCAATGTGAGTAAGCACCAGCAAGAAGTCTAAGTTCTTCATTTGTGTCATTCTCCAAAAAGATCACATCAAATTCCAAATAAAATATTCTAGAATACATTAGCTTGTTTTTAAAACACTTCTTCTGCTGTTATGCATTAACTGAGAAACTTTAAGTTTATTCAGACCATGTATATGTGTACACTAAGATATTACATTTTTATCCCATTCAGAGAAGTATTTTAATTGTATGGAATATGTAAACTGTTATGAAGACGTCTGTAAGACTCTGTGTTGAAGTATGTTTTTACTTGCAGCAAAAGGTAGAAGCACTTTGAAAAGAATTATTTGAATTACAGAGCTACTGTATTGCCATTTGTCCCTCCTTAAATCATTATCTGAAGAAAAACAAATCATTTAGAAAGAAAAAAAGGCAACTAACAAGTGAAATTTAGTGTTAGAAGCTCTGTGATTTAGCATCATTTGTGTGTTCAGTCTTGAGTTTCATAAAAGAAATGCAAAAGAGATGTTCATCAATCTTGTCTTTAGAGGTTGAAACCAAATCATCGTTTACTACAAGCCAAGGTGAACCAATGGTGTAAATCAAAGTCACAGCATAGTTGCCAGCTGAGATATACTTTCTGTTTCAAAACTCAATTCTTGTGGTTCAAGTACTTGCCATAAACCTGATTTTGGACCAAACTGTTAAAAGTACCATACATTTGCATAACAAAGCATTTTTGTGACTTAAGCCTACACATACAAAAGAGTCAGAATTTGAAAACAATTTACCAAAACATGTTTTCCTATGTCAAATGGGATTTTTTACTTACTCTGTGATAAACCATTACCTTGGTACTCACTTCCCCTGACTTAATCCAAAAAGAAATGAAAATAAGCCTGATCCAATTCAGTAAACCTGCTTCAATTTTTAGTGAGGAAAATATTTTTTTCTGCCACACTCTCTCCCCCATACAATTCTTCTGCTTGAATTAGAAAGTGTTTTATCAAGGTATACAGAACTGTTTTTTAATTCTGCAGGTGAGGGTGCCCTCTGAACTAGAGACATGTCAAACCTTTGCACAATTATGAATGAACACATTCTGACTTTTCCAATGAAATTAAAATGTATATTTGAAAACATTATTAAAAACACCTGCTAGAAGGAAACACAAGAATTTATGTAAAAGATTGTTGACTTTAATTTCTTATTTTTAAGATTTTCCATATATCCAATATTTGTAGTTTTGAAGATTGATGCTAGTATTATTGCTTTTCCCTGCCTAACTTGTCATTTTCACCACCGTCAGCTCAATAAAAAACTCACACAGTCGACATTTACCTCTGCCTTCCCAATAAAGCTGAGAGGAGAGTTACATGTCTGACATATTTTGCATCCAAGTATGAATAATTTCATTTCTTATTAAATTATCAGGAAAGTGTTTTCTTTTTGCACTGAGATAATAATTAGTGAATTATGCCTTATATGACTTTATACACACTTCTTTCACCATTCATTCCTCCTATTCTACTTTTAGTTATTTTAATTTTTTTTAAAGTTTTGTGTGTCAACCAAAGTAACTCTTTTCATTCTGTCCCAGCATTTTTCTTCATTATTTTTGACAAATGTAAGTTGATCTTCTTAGACTTGTGGAATGCAACCAGTTCTATCAGATCTGTGGATGATAACAAAGACTGATAGTGCTTCATGTAACAGGCCACAGCATCACTGAAGGGCAATAACAAACGTTAGAAGAAACAGTCATTTAAGGTTATATTGAAAAATCGTCGAGATTTTTATGCCAGTCACACAACAACCACAATCAGTTTCTTGTGTTAATGTGTAGGAAACCTACCTTTTGAAACATATACTTTATTGTCTGTGAATTCTGACAGTTTGTTTGCCATTATCATTCAGAATTACTAATTCATAAGGGCAAAAATGTTATAGTGCTGTAACTATTGAAGATGAAAACAGAAAAAGACTAGTGTTTTTATATGTAAACGTATCATCACTTACCTTCTCTGCTGATTGGGCCGTACCAAAAAAGATTGGAATAAAAGCTAACCAAATTATGCAGGTTGTGTACATAGTAAATCCAATGGGTTTTGCTTCATTGAAGGTCTCTGGAACCCCTCTTGTTTTAATAGCATAAACAGTGCACGTGACCATCAAGAGAATACTATATCCAAGGGAACAAATGAGAGAAAGGTCTGAAATGTCACATTTGAGAACTCCTCTGGCATTTTCTGGTTCAAGTGTTCTCTGCTCTCCATAGTCTACGATGGTATGTGGTGGATCGATAGCAAACCAGATGAAGACTCCAATAAGCTGCAAGGATATGAGGCTGAAAGTGATCACCAGCTGAGAAGCTGGACTAATAAATTTGGGAGCTGTGACAGATTTTTTACCTTGTTCAAATATTCTGTGAATCCTGTTTGTTTTGGTAAGCAATGCAGCATAGCTGAAACACATGCCAAGTCCTAAAAAGATCCTTCGAAATGAGCAGACCACTGTATCAGGAGCTGCAATCATTAAAAAGGTGATGGAGTAACAGAGAAAAATCCCAGTCAGGAGCACATAACTGAGCTCCCGGCCAGAGGCCCTGACGATCGGTGTGTCGTTGTACCGGACAAATGTCACAATCACAAAGGTGGTGGCAATTATACCGAGAATAGCTATGAAGACAGGCACGATGGCCCAAGGAGAATGCCACTCCAGTTTGATTATAGGGATAAGCTGGCAATCCGTACGGTTGGCATTTGGTCTTTTATTAATGGGACACAGTTCACAGTTGAATTCATCCACCTGGTAATGGTACCCCTCACAGCGCTCACAGTGCCAGCAGCAGGGCACTCCCTTCACCGTTTTCTTCCTTTCCCCAGCTTTACAGGGCAAGCTGCAGACAGATGCTGGATGTGTGCGTTCTCTGTTAGCCCACTGCATGTCTTCTACCTGTGGGTATAAAAAATTAATGAGACTTCTATTTTCCTTCATTTATAATTTCCTAATCCTGGCCACAGGTTTGTCATAAATCACTACATGCTGACAGCACAAATACAGTATACCATAATAAGAAACCTGTTTCTTTCCCTTGCACTGACTTTAAAAAAGTGTTAAATGATTGTGTCCAATAAATCATTCATGCCACAGGCTTGATGAGTGTCATTAGTTTCTATTTACCTCTTTACTGCTGACCAAATTGACATCTGTAAAGATATTTATTGACTCCAGGCTAGTTAAAAAGAAAAAAGCACCATACGCAGTGCTGTAAAAAGTTAACCACACGCAAATAAAAATATCAGTATTTCTCAAACATTTAATTACAAAATAAGTCTATTTTCAGAGTGAGCTTCAGAGCAATTTCTGGTACAGTAAAGAAATAGATTAAAATCTTCATGCCTCAGCTCTGGAAGAACAAAGAGTGCCAGAAAAGAAAGTTTGTGATGCCACCCCTTCCACAAATGTCAATATTTTATCTTTTTCCACCTTCAAAGCTTTGAAATGCTCAAAAGTGTTTTGTTTACATTTCTAGAAGATTAAAATAAGTATATATCGCTTTCTGAATAATAATGGAAAAAGATGTCATGACTACTGCTTTAGTTCTCCTGATATAAAAAGTCCAGGGATCCTTTTGTAGCACAGAACAATGCAATCTTGTTTTAGAAATTCCCGCTTTCTCCACAGCAGCACATTAACAAAATATACTTTTTTTCATCCACCTAACTATTCTTCCTGCATGCCCTGCAAAAAATATCTGAATAGGAAAGTCTTGGATTTAAAGAATTTTCTGCTTAAAATTATCACTCAGTTTGGTGCCAGCTGTTCTCAACCCACCCTTAGTAAAGCCATGTTCTGCAGAGGTCACTGAGAGTGAACCAGAGCTGTGGGCGGAGCAGAGACACTTGGAGGCACCAGAACCATTCCTTGTTGCTCCAGGTCCCACCTTTCATTCATTTGTGAGGTTGTGACCACTCAAGGACAAAGGACTTCCCTTTTTCTTCCCTATTAAGTACTTAGCACTTTTATTTCATTTGGAGGCTTTATTTATAAGTGAAATAGCAGTAACAAAATTCAGGCGTCAGGAATGTTTTCAGTTCCTTCTGGAGGAGGACAGAATGAGGACAGCTTATAAAAAGGGATAATTTTGGCCTTTAAAGTTTATTTTTTCAGCAATTTTTCAACAG
The DNA here is from genome assembly GCA_013397795.1 of Orthonyx spaldingii. NCBI lineage: Eukaryota > Metazoa > Chordata > Aves > Passeriformes > Orthonychidae > Orthonyx > Orthonyx spaldingii. The sequence continues at coordinate 1,979,638 of VZTJ01002440.1, forward strand.
ATTTGAGAGGAAATCACAATGTAGCATTGCTGACCTTATTTGCCTTCCCCAGAGAGCCAGAGCACCAGTTACAGCACTGCACAGGGTGAGTAAAGCAGCAACAAGCGGCCCGGCTCCTCATCTCTTCTGTGCCCCTTCAGTGTAGGACTTTGAAGTTGTTCTCCACTCCAAGGGGCAAGCAAGGGACCACACAGCAACAAGGAGACAAGAATCACTCATATATCAACCCTCAGAGTCACTCAAGAACTTCAGTGGGATGGAATCCCGAATCCCCTGAAGTCAACCAGATTTTATATCAAGGATTGTGATGACTATGCAAAATACATCATCTGGTGACTATGGAAAAGAAAATAATTTAAGCAATTAGCTTCCTATAAAACCCAAGAATAACCTAGTTTTGTATGAAACAGCTTTGATAGAGCTACAGAAGAGCACTTGACACACTAAGAAAAAAATCACCTCTGTTACAATCTCCTGGTTTTAATCACTGAAATCCTCAAAGCCCACATGACCCCTATTGTTTCACCTACAAGATGTGAGAAAAAACATACTATGATGAAATCAGCATGGTAGGAAAGACAATTCTCCTTCACATTGTTGCTAGGAGAATAAATACAAAGCTTGTGATTTAGTCACATACTGCAATAACGGGGGCAACAGTAGGCCATGGTCATTAACCCAGATCTGTCGATAAGTTTGGATGACTCAGAAAAGAACAGTACTGCACATTGGCTATATTATAGCACACAATACAGAATCACCAGGAGAGTAGACAACACCTTATCCAGCACAAACTTAGAACATCATGGACAGGCAATATTTCATCCGGCAGAAAGCCTGACAGGATAAAGCTTAGGTGTCCAATTTTTACACACATTTGAACTAGCAAAGTGAGTTTACACCAGATCAGTATTTAATACCATGAGGCTACAGTGATTCTTATCTGGCATTAAGCATCTTAAGGTCACATCTGTGAATCGATGGCTTAGATAGGTACAGAGAATTCCCTGTCTTTTAAAGCTTCTACTTTACTTACAAAAAAAAAAAAAAGAGAGAGAGAAAATACTTTTATTTTACAGCTATTTATGATTTCACATACTTTTGTCTTGACAGTATTTTAATTGATTAAAACATGCTTAAAATCTCTTCCTGTTTGGCAAAATATTAAAATGCCTCAAGTTACACATTGCATTGGCAACCACTAACAATACAGTCCTACTTCTGAAGTTAACTGGTAAAGATTCATATTATGTTTTTCACTCTGGTACATCTGACACAAACTACAAAAGATATAATTTCCAGCATAAAAACTTATATCAAGTTATGAATGGTGAAAAACTCACTGGGTAAAGAAATTTTTTTTCTAATAAATTAATTATGAATATAAGCACTATTGACTGGTTAGTGATAGTAAAATTTAAACAAGAACAGACTCTTAAAGTATAAAAAAATCTAAAGCAATATAGAAAATAACCAGAAAGAATGGCTGAGGCAGGTGGGTTTTACAAGGTATAAATTCTGTTTTAAAATCTGGATTGTCTGGATTTATTTTCTAGGCAAAAAAAAAACACGTTTAGGGTGACCTAGATTTATCAAAAAGCTTTTAAAAAAAATGTTATGAGTTCTTGCATATTAGTTTTGTATTTAATTTTCTATTTAAGAAGAAAGAGGGGATATAGTCCCAAGAAACATTGGCCAGTGTTTGAAATTGAAAATCCCTTCAAGATACCTGTACATCTGAGAAAATTCTGGCATTGTAGGATGTCAATTCTGGAAGTTTCTGAAAAGATGGGATTATCCCACGAACACAACCATCTAACAACTCAGTTTATAGCTGTATTAACAAGCAATGTGCCACAGTGGTAATTATTAATGAAGATTAACTGTCTTTCTGGAAAGCATATTCTGCTTTCATTTCAGCCGAAAGCAACCCAGTTCACACAGCCCAAGATCCACACCACAACAAGCAAGTGTGCTAAGTGGGAATAATTAGTAGATTCATTTCACAAGCTGACTCTTGGTTGAAACCAAAATGCTGATGTGTCTATATCCTCAGACTGCTATTTAGACAATACTGTAGTAGAGACAGAGGATAGGGCAGGGGTAACTATACCTCACTGTGTGCTTTTATTACATTTGAACAGGTCTGTTAAGGATTTCTGTATATGCAGCAGTTAATAACTGAAAAGCCACGTTGATTCTGGTCACGTGGTTCACTCCCAGCTGTCCACAACCTGCAGCAGTCTTTGCCTGTAATGTATTTTTGAGCTATTATTTTGCATAATATTAAAGTAATAAATAAATGCAGTACAAAACATAATTACAACAATAGTCTTAAAGCTCTCTCAGTTCTTTCACTGATTGTATGTGTGTCAAAGATCCCAGTTTCTTGAAATTGTGCAGAAGATTCACCCATGTCATTACTTCTCTCTCTTTAGGAGCTAGGACTATTGATCCCATGTCTTCTCTGAGATTAACTTTACACCATAAATGACATCAGGAACTGTTAAGAAACAAGAAAACAAAGGAGGATAATTTGGGAACATAGAAGCAGGGACAATTGTAATTTCCAGAACTCCTGAAAACATGTAATAGTCAAGCTTTAAAGGGAGTTGCTGGATACTCAGCCTATTCTGAAAAGCATAAATTTTTATGTAGACATAAACAGTTAGCAATGGAACTTTCAAAAGTGCCAAGGGGAACTTGCTCAATACAGCTAATTAATTTAAATGAGAGTTAAGTGCCTTGTGTGTTTAACTGCTTTTGAAAATTCCACTATGCTTCCATCTGCAGTTTTCACAATATAAATACTTTGGAAACTTGCCCTAAAGTGATCCAGAAGTTCAAATGTTACAAAACTAACTTCAGGGGATCTTAACTTTAGGCACACATTTCTAAAGAAGATTCTCATGGGGGAAAGAAACTGACAAAGAGCCCAAAGTGAGACAAAAGAAACACAGGAAATAAGGTGCTTTTTAACATTGAAAAAGGATTAAGTTCTGCATCTCTTCAGCTCTTACTGATTAAAATGTCTGTGTCTGCAGCACTGTTTATACTGCTCAGACCCTGCCAAGGCTGAGCAGGTCTCATGTTGTTAAGTAACCTTGGGTAAACATGGATTCTGGAAGACTTACTTTGTCACCCCATTTTCATGTGACATCTTCTAGATGCGGTTCACTACAGTATGATATATTACAAGGCAAAGTTTATTGCTAAATGTATCTGAAATCATCTAGATCAGCTGGATTGGGATAGCCTAGCTCTGTACCTATTATTAGTAATGGTTTAAACATTATCTCAATTTTATTTGAGTAGCTTCTCTGAATTTGGAAAGTGTCTGATAGATTGATGTGCTATCATGAAATACCTCACATTTCCCTAAGATGTGGTTCCATTTCCTACTATTCCAATATTTACCAGAGTGAAAACATCAGAAATACTTTGACAGGATGTCTGTAAGACATGTATTTCTATGAAATGCATCATGATACAAAAAGAGAATGGCTTCATTGCTATTTTAGTGGACGTAAAAATCATCTCTACATGAGATATCTGCCCGATGGAGCTGCAATTTGCTTTAATGTGCAGCATTAAGATTTACAGTTCACTAAACCATTAAAATACAGACAAAATGCCATTTCATATCAAAACCAAATAAACACCTCTGTCCTTCATGAACATTACAAACACAGTTCCCTCTAATATCTAATAATAGAGCTAAAAAATTAATGAGAACTCAGCAAAAAGAATACAAGATTGTCATGATACAGTAGGAATAGCACATTCACATTCCTGGAACCCACATTCTTTCAATAATCAGGCAGCTCATTCATTTAGCAACACCCTCAGCAACTGGAGGAGACTGGTCAAAAATGCTATTAAGAAGTCAAATACAATTTCTGAATTATGTGTCCAATATATGTGTACAAAACCACTCTGTTTCCTGTTCTTAATCATCGTGGAGAAACTTATCACTTACTTGTTTCAGCAGCCTGTGAACAATACAAAAACATCTGGACAACCTTCAGAGAGTCTTTCAGAGTATACTGCTTGGGTAATATTTACATGTTTCTGATTATGTTATAATATCACTTGCAAGAATTTTCATTTTTCTTTCAAATCTTATAGCCAGATATTCATTAAAAAATGAAAAATAAATGTTCAATTGTCTTATTGTAACAAATGGAATTATGTGAGTTCTGGATAGAGTAATGCAAGCGGTAATTATAAGAAGTTGTGGGAGCAGACAGACATTTTGTAGCCAGTTAGCCAAGAATTTCAGAAGCATCAGGAGTCTTACATATTAATTCATATGACTTTTAATAGATATTCAAATTCATAGTTATAATAACAACAAAGAACTGAAATATCACCTCTATCACCAAGATTTTTTCTTGTTTCTACCTTAAGAAGTATTTACCTTCTGACAAAAAGGTTCATCAAAGGAGCACAGCAAGTGAGTGAATTAAGGGAATTTTATCTAGCATTTAGCTTTTCTAATTGTCTAATATAACTATTATCTCAGTAAAAGTTAAAGTATTTAATGTACCTTGTCCAATCAAGTCATCTGAACCATTAAAATCCAAAATTAAACTGGAACTAGTTCAACGAAAGGAATTCATTATGAGTCTAAATATAATGATCATTGCATTCAGTCTGCCAGACAGATTTATTCCTCTAGAGAAAAGCTGGGTATACCTACAGACTAACCTCACAACTAATTATGCAGGCATGTGGAGAAGGGAAATAAGACAATGACAAAAAGTATGATTTATATTAAAATAAAACAAAATAAAACAAAACTCAGAATTACTCCAGATTGCCATGGCAGTATAAATTCAGTATCATTACCAAATTTTCCATAATTGCTGTAAATTATTTACATCATTCACCCTATATAAACATTTTTCCTAACAACTGAGATTCATTGTCTGGGATTTTAGGCATAGATATTCCAAGAGTTCTGCAAAGAACATGGAATTATATCTTTGGTTTTACTGTGTACTGGTTGAAAGTTAATGCAGTCTAATATCAGTTTGAGAAGGAGTCTGAGAAGCCTGGTGAATATTAAGGCATCAGTCTGAAATACAACAAGACAAATTCTTTTTCTTTAGGATCAGAAGTACAGGTTGTTGTTAGAATCCAGATGGAAGCTGATTTCTCCTAGCTGTAAATCCACCTGTCCAAATTTCCTCCTAGGCAAAACACTTCTCTCACAGCTTCCTTAAAGGAAAAACAGTTACATTTAATGTATTTTTTATTTGAATATTTAAATTTGATTATTTACATTTACATGCTATTTGCATGCATGTATATATAATTATTTATATGCAAGTATGATATAAAATTTTCTGGACTATGGAAAGGAAGGAAGGAAGGTGATTTTATTAGTGGTGTAGCTTTGGTCTTTAAGCTAAAACTTAGCCCATATGGCTGTGATGCAGTTTGACTCCGTGACCTTGGGCAAATTATTTAACATTCTTGAATCTCACCTTTTCAGTCCACTGGAGAGAAGCTGTAATGCAGACAGGAGGAGTGGAGACACTGTAGCTGAAAATGTGGGTAAAAAGTTCAAGTAGGGATATAACTGATGTCCATCTCTCAGGACTAGAAGGTAATTGTTTTGCCCAACAATTATTTGTACTTTAGAAAATTCTACTAAAACAACTTTTACTTTTAAAACAGCAATATATTTTCAAAGAATTAAAACAAAAAACATCATAATAATTCTGTGCTTTCTGAGCATGCCAAAATCTTTCTTGTCATCTCCAGTTTTCAGAACTGCAATATCATCAATCTCTGGAATGACTAAAATAGAGAGAATATATTTTTATTGTTCTGAACATATTAACAAGTCATTCTCAAATAGGCAAAAATACTTATAGGGAAGGATGCTCTCAGGTAATACATAAAATTTGAAGTTTCTTATGTTCATAAAGAGAAAAGTTTAAATACTTGTCTTGCTTTATTAATGCAAGTATGTTATTTAGTGGGCTGATACTGTAATTTTACCTCAAAGAAACCAACCCTACTAATTAAGTCATATAATTCATGACTGCTGAATACTTACATAGCGAAACACACTGTGCTAACCTAAAACAGGGAATAATCATACCACTGTATCACAATATATAGAGAGTGTTTATTAGGGCTATAGTCTTAAAATGTTTGCCTTTATATGGCTTGGGATCTATCTTTTTTCTTTTTGGTTTTAATTTTTTTTTTTTTTTTACTTTTCTCCTCCCATGATTTGGTTCCTTCTGATGGAGTACAGAATTGCTGGCCCTAGCAGATACTTGGTACAAAGGCAGAAGGAGCTGCAGTGTAATACCTTCTTCAATTTGCCAGAAAACAAACATTAATGTGGATGGAATACTTGGACACCATCATTTTATTCTCAAGTGCCTTGGGGAGTAGACAGCACAAAGTGTAATGATTAGCAGGTCATCAAGTAAACAGCTAGTGTTACTGCACTTCATAACCACCAAATGGAATTTTACAGAAATCTAGTAGGCACTTCTATTCAATCTATGAAATTTATTTTTTTCTTTGTTGAATGCATGAATCACAATTAATTTTCAAGCACTTGCTTCTGAAGACAGCCTCTTTATTTACAAAAGAGACAAAAAATCACCCCCAACAAAATCAAAGAATCCAAACAGACAAAAATATGCCACCACAGAAATATCCTATTCTAGATGACATCGGCAGACTTCAGATTTTTTGAAAGCACTTTCAATGGTCTACTTTCTATATTTTGAAAACATATAATTAGTACCAATGTATCAGACTCAAAATCAAGTTTCCAAAGTTGTTCTTTACGCAGACCACTTTCACACAGAAAATCTCTGTCGCATATCCTTACCTAGAGGTCCTTACTGCCCTTACATGTCCTTGACATGCACTTGAAGAGAATTTTATGAGCATTTATAAATAAACTCATGGTGTACACACAGACATTGAAGTCATATGCTACCAGAAGCAGACTGTGCCATAACTTTGCCTATATAATTAAACAGATGTTTAAGAAAAGACTGAATGTGGCACTAAGTGTCATGGTCTAGGTGACAAGGTGGTGTAATGTCATAGGTTGCACTTCATGATCTCAAAGGTCTTTTCCAACTTAGATGGTTCTGTGATTCTACGTTCACAAACACTCAAAAGAAAAACAAACAAACTAACTCCCCCACAAAACTTGTCAGATTTAGATTTTGAAATAAATGGGCTTTTGAGAAGAAACTTTCTACCATCACACTTTTTTGGTCAAGTGATTAGTTTTGATCAGCTCTAGTACTAAGGCATGTGAACCATAATGCTTGAAGTACTTTTTTTCTTCCTGCAGTTGATCATGCAGAAATAGCCTGCAACCATACCTTAAAAAATTTAGTGCTTTGAGAAAAGAAAAAGAGCATAGTTCTGGCAGAGTTTTTAACATCACTTTCTTTGTGCCTGGAGAATCTCATCAGTTCTGCCCAAGGCCCATTACTAGTTTAATAGCTTCGTTGCATTTCTTGATGAAACTTTTAATACCCATAACAGACATGCTCCCTCCCAAATCCATTTCTTTTAGCTACAGTTACCTAAGTTAGAGCTGGCTTGTCCCAAGCCCAGTGCTCCATAGCTACTGTATTTCCCTCCAATCTGTTTCAGGTGCCTTTCAATTCCAATGGTCCTCAGATTCTTCCCCACTTCACAACTCAGTGTAGACAGAAGGAACAGAAGGGGTTCAGCACAGTTGCCACTTGAATTTAAAGGAATATAGTATAGGTTATTTTGTTTAATTTTAAGACTATATCATTTCATAAATACCATTGTTTCATGAAGAATATTCATCATGGTATGCCTTTAAGTATTGTATTGGTTAAAGGTGAGTTTATCAAAACAAGTGCTCTTCCCCCAAACTCCTTCATAATGTCCTGCAAAAGTACTTCTGGGCTGGACCTTCAGCTGATTTAGTTCAGCCCAGTAACTTTAGTACAGTTATGCTAACAAGTTATTATTTCTTAGGGGGGTGACCGGTCCCAGTTATTGTTATCTTTAATATTTAATTATTTTAAAACTAGAAATTAGTTAATCACAAAAAAACTCAGTTCAATATGAAGAAAAAGATGCTGATACGTTTGTTTTAGTTTTAATCCTACTCCATTATTTTTAAATGGTTTAATCTATTTCCTATTTCTTGATCAGAGCAAAAGGCACTGTGCACATGAAACTGAAAAATTAATGCTTCTAAATTCCATCCTGCACAACCTACAAATTAATACCAACACACAGATAATATATTCTTTTTATTCCCACACTGCTTACAGACCAAGATGTCAGTTCAACTAAGGGCTATACATATCCGCAAGAAAAAAGTTATGGTCTCAATCCTAAAGAATTCACAAACTATAAGATAAGGGAGAGCAGAGTATTGACAGAATACAGAACAGAATATCCTAAAACTAATAAGGCAACAGAGCTCAGCATGATAGTCAGCAGCTATAGCATGCTTCCAAACAGGGGCTCTTTGAGGAAATTTTGCCAAAAAAGATTTTTAATGCGGGAACTGAATGAAGAAAGGAGGGCAATTTTGCATCTATTTCCTGAGCGTTCCATCCAAGCATAAGCAACACCAAGACAGACAGCACAAAGGCATTGGCTTCATCATTGACCTCTCAAACAGTAGCATAAAAGAGAGCTGAAATATGCAGTGCAGCTTAGTTTTTATAAAATGTTTCAGCAAAGTGAAGCACTTGAAATTTTGGGAAAAATAGCCCTCATCTCAGTAACCTTCATTGACTCTGACAGAGGAACAGACGAAGTCAGCTGAAATACAGGGATCAAATTTATTTACTCGTCTAAAAAAAAAGAGAGGCATTATACCTAAATTGCTCCTGACATGTTTGTCCAACCTGTTTGTAGGGAAAAAAAGCAGTTAATATGTGAAGTACATTCTACCCTGAAACATTTCTAAATCCTAAACACCAGAACACTACTTTAAGATGGTTCCCCACTATAATGGCACATATCTCATTTACAAGCTCCTCTTCACGAATAGTCAGATTTTTTCATGGGCTAATGATTTTGAATTTTCAGCACTATGTAAACAAAAGAAATCACACTGGCCCTTTAAACACAGTTCCAGACAGGTAGCAAAACCACATACAGAAAAAGTGTGAAAGTCTGAACTAATTCAGCACAGGCAGAAAACAAACTGTATTTTATACTGAGATTTCCAGCAGCAGGGGAAGAGCTCTCACTGCCAAATCTGTGCTGCTGCTTAGAATGAAGAGTCAATAATTAAATTGAAAATTCTGCAGAGAAACCTAGTGATCTGGCAGGAGCAAAAACAAGCATGAGGAAGAAGTTTAAGCTAGAGAAAGTGCTACACAACACATTTAGTCAGGGGGGAAAAAAACCAAACCCAAAGCAAAAATACTCCTTACTAAAGAAATAAAGGTGAAGATGTTCAAAATGAGAGGAAGTGAAGGGGTTTCATATGGATTGAACATATTGGGATTTATTTTATAATATTTACAGAACTGAGTAGATAGAAAGCTCTTGAGACTTTATGGGGAAGTATGGAGAATCGCAAATGGGAAACCTAGTGCTTACATTCTGAAAAGGGAGGGAATGAAGAAGCCAGGGAATTATCAATCATTCATTTTGAATTGGATTCCAAGAAAAATCCTGAAAGAAATAAACAAACACATTTCAAAAACAGAGAAAACAAACAAGACAAGTAACAGCCAAAAGGGATCTGTCATCAATGAGCTGTCACATTTCTTTCAGTGAGAGGGTAACAGGCAATGTGAATGAGAGACAAGCAGCCAGGTGTCATTTATCTTAACTTTAGAAAGAATTTTGACACCATCTCAAATTACACTCTCAGTCATAAGCAACCTACTGAAACAGATTTAGCCCCTAAGGTCTAGGTGCAAATTATATCAGAAAGCTGTAGAAAGATAAAATTTGTAGTTGATTTACTGTCAGAAGGGAAGGGATGGCACAGGGTGTGGCCTGGAAAGGTCTATTGTTAGACTGCTATTATTCAATTCCTGTAATAACCACTCATTCGGTTTGGATAATAAAATAGAGTACATGGTGATAAAAATAAAATAGAGTATATGGTGATAAAAATAAAATAGAGTATATGGTGGGCAGTAGCACTGGAAAAGGCTGAAGCTATGCTGAAGGTCAGAATACTTATTTCAAATGATATTGCAGAGTCTGAAAAACTGGAGCACACAGTTTAACAGGGACAACTGGTAGTGTATTATGGGTCAGGAAGGACGGAGGTAGCAGCTCTTCAGAAGAAAAAGAGATCTCGAGGCTCTGGCAGATTGTGATGTGTTGAACCAATGCCATACTGTTGCAGAAAGGGGAAATGCCAGATAAATACAGATAGATACAATAGTCCTTCCCCTCTGCTCTTCATTCATGACTACATGAAATTACATTTCTCCTGTACTCTGTGCTAGTGAGACTGCAGCCAGAACATTTTCTGAAGGTTAGATCATTATGTTTCACTTTGAAGGAGAATCAAATGGGGAGTCCAGAGGAAATCAGCAAAGATCAGAAGCATGTCTAGAAAACATGATCCATGTGACTAAATTGAACAATTTTTTGTTGTATAGCCTGAAGAAATAACATAGCCTAGGAGGTAAAACAACAGTCTTCAAATACATGAAAAGGATGAGGATGTGCTCAATGCACACTGAATAAAATGAGCTATAGGCTTAAGTTATAACAATAAGGAGTAAAGTTATATATTTATAAGACACTTCAGAGAGATAAGAGTAGCTAAAAAATGAAAGATAATGCCTTCAGAAGCTGCAAAGTCTTCACCCTTGGAACAACATAAACGTAGAAGATGTTAACTATGCAAGGGCTAGAGAGTCTCCTGAGATCCCTTTAGCTGTCTTCTGTAATGCAAAGGCAGATTTCAGGTACTAAATATTTTGAGAACAAATAAAAAAATCATAACTAGGCTAGATAAATAGAAAAATAGAAAAATGTCAATGTAATCTCATGACAGTTAAATTCTTTAGACTGTCTTTTGCAATTTTACAGAATACCTATTTAGGAAAAAAAAGTGTTTTTACAAGAATAAAGTAAATAAGAAATGGTAACGATCCTGTTTTTCCTATATCTTGTATAATTAATGATATATTTTAAATATTGTGTAGTAAATTGTTTTGTTTATAGGAAAATACTTCTCTAAGTGTTAGGTAGAGAAGGTCTAAGCAAAAGAAATCACCACTGCTGCAATAACAAACTGTTTTCCACATAAGGGAACTTAAATCAGTTTGGGAATTATTAAGCACCTACCATGTAAAAAAGAAGTCCAAATTGGAGTCCTAGATGTGAATGGAAAACTCTCCAAGGATTGATAGAAAAGTTGTCCTTACCCACTAAAGTGATGCACAACCTCAAGCAAAAGATGATCCTAAATAAGTAACCAGGTGTATAACTCAATAAATCTTTCATGGCTTTCTTCTTGCTAAAGACATAGACTGTCTTGTATTCACTCACAAAACTTCGAGTGTAAGAGTCCAGTTGCTTGTATGCCTCCCAGCATTTGCTCAAGGCATACAGAACATTGCCTCTGAGGGAATTATTAGCAGATCAAACCCACCAAACAAATGAAAGCCAGAAAACTTTAGAAGTGATGGCCCCATCTCTGAATCACTTATGCAAAATCAATCTTTACAGCTCACCTGCTCCAACCAGCCCACAGTGCTGGAGATTGTCCAGCCTTCCAGGGCAGCCCAGTATTTAATTATCCTCATCCTTAGAATCTTCCAGCATGCCTGCATTAGATATCTCTCACTGTAATTCAAATCCACTCTTCTCCTAACAGCCAAATTAACTATGCCTAACAGTTTGTTCTTTTCCTCAATAATCCTTTCTGTATTGAAAGAGATTAACGTAACTCCCCTCAGTGCAGTTTTCTTCAGACTAAACAACCCTAGTTTGTTCAGTCTTTCCCTAAAGGCATACTTTTAGATGGCTGATCATTATAATTGCTTGCAGCTGGACTCTCTCCAGCTACTTTACTTTTCCAAGTGAAGTCACAGACGTGCTAAGGAGCTCACAGCATTGAGGAAGAGAACAGATTAATTACATCACAAGTCTGGGAGCTCCTTCTGCAATGGCCTCTGGTGATGCAAACCATTCCAAAGCTATTGCTCAGCTTTATGCCTAAGTTTTCCATCAAAGGGGTTTCACTTCAATTCCTGCAGTTACCAGAAAGAGTACTGCAATTCTCCTTCTTTGACTCAGTCATTTCAAGCATATTTTATTGACATATCCAACAAATCTGTTTACTGCGAGCTGAAGTTACTATTAAATTAACTATGCATTCTTCATTCCCTGCCTTAAGATGTATTAACATCACCACTAAAACTAGTGATACTATTTTGGATATTCAGAAAATAATTAATTCTCCATCTTTAAATAATTTCTCTTTTTTAAAGTGTTTGAGGATTTATCAGGATGAAAAGTCCTGGATAAATATTAGATGATTATCCTAAAGTAAATAAAGATTTCTTGTATTTTTTTGTCTTGTCTCCACTTTGCATCTACTGTAGCCTATTGTTAACTTATCTCTTTAGTCTAGCATTGGTCCTTAGCAGATACAATTTTCTTATTGACCTCAGACACTAACAGTACAGCAGAACAAATCCTGAGTCATACTACTTGACCAGTTCTAAGATCAGGACTAGCTTTGTGGAACCTAACTAGTCTAAAAACCATAACAGTCTCTTCTATTGTCAGCCTCGTGTAGAATAAAGCTAGGCAGCAGTATAATTTTAAGAAGAGAAGAACATAAAAAATTTTTGCTTGTCTCATTGAGTTTTACTTTTAACCCAGCATCAACAATTTTCAGTCAGATAACATGGGTACAGTGAAAGTCTGAAGTCTACTGCCCTATTACATGCAGGCAGAACACCCTGAAGGCCATATGATTGTCATATTTTGTTTATAGATATAATCATATACAGCACTAAGTGCTTCTGTTGTGTATTTCACTTTACTGTGTTCTTTTGTTAAACACAGAGCTTTGGGTCAGCATTTGAAAAACATCTATCAATTATATAATAGCTACTACAGGAAAAAAAGAGGCTTTCTGACTTCTTTAATGAAATATAGTGGCCTACAGCAAAGCTTGAAATTTATTTAATGCAGTTACAGAAAACATCAGAAGTTTTTTGAGTCATTTTCTTTTACTATGTCATAAGAAAGGGAACTAATGCATTTTGAATCTTTGACTTCCGAAAAGAATTGACAAATTTCAGTGTTGATGGCTTTGTTCAGTATTACATACAAGACATGAGTCCTAGAAAAGAAAATAAATCAAATACTGATTCAAATATCTCTGTGATCTGGCTGCCTGAAGGGAAGCTCACTGTCAGTGTGAGGTTCCCAATTTTTACGAGTTCACCAATCACTCTGCTTAAGGCTGATGATGGTTATGGCAGTCTCTCTGATAGTTAAGCACATCAGTGTAATTTTAATTTATGGGTTTCGTCACAAATCAAGATCATTATGGAAAAATGGATGCCCCTGAGTCATTTATATCCTCAGTACATACACTCCATAAATCTGAAAGATTATGCATCTTATTATTTCTGAAAGAACGTTAGAAATCCGTTATTGTAAAATATCTTTTTTTCTTTTAACAGAACTCTTGTGCTCTAGTAAAAAAACAAAACAAAACAAAACACAAAAAACCCAAACCCAACAACAAAACAAATACAAGTGGATTCTGTCATTAAAATTCACTGTTTTCACTTGAAACACAGAATCATAGAAAGGCCTGGGTTGGAAGCAACCTGAAAGATCACCCAGTTCCAACCCCTCTGCTGTGGGCAGGGACACCTTTCCCTAGACCAGGTTGTTCAGACCCCCATCCAATCTAGCCTTGAACATCTCCAAGGAAACATGCAGGGTTTTCATATACTTTGGATTTTTCTTAAGGAGTAGTATCACAAAATTGGATATCCACTCGATCATTTTAACTGCATCACCTAAATAAATGTGTGATTTTGAAATCACCAATAATTGTCTCTGCCTGAAGACTCATGAATCAAAATCACTGACTTGGAAGAAAATGGATTTAGATCTACATGTTTTTTCATACTGGGATCTTCAAACACAGATTTTGGTAGACCAAAGCAATGTATAAGCTTGAAATACAATCTGAGAATGTTTCAAACTGTTTTTAAAAATATGTCGCTTTTTTTAAAAAAAAAAGTCAAATATTAGATTTTAAAATTCTTTAACATTTCAACTTTTCTTTTTCCAGCTGGTAATTAGCTTTAAAAATAGAGCATTTTTAAGAGGAGAAAAAAGTATGTTCAGAAATTAACCAGAACAAACTGAATGGGTTTCTATGGAAAGGAGTTCAGGAACTTCTTATTAAAACTTTAGGACTGGGACTATTTCCATCTACTGCCACTGACAAAAGCCACCACTCGATATCTCATTCTATCCTTAATAACAACACATGCCATACAGAACACAGTTTCTAAGAACACAGTTTTTATTAATCATAAAAAGAACTTGATTTCAAATCATAAGTGCCAGGAAAAGCAAGCTTGTTTTTAACAACTTTCCTTGTACAGAGATTACATGGTTGAGAGCTCAAATTTGCTAAACCCACACATTTGTAGAGAACTTTTACATGTGACCTGGTATGCAAAATACTGTTGCAATATGAATAAAACATAACTTTTGCAGGAACAGCTACCTTTGCCTGGATTTTTATTCATTATGAAAACCAGAATATTTTTTGGAAGAAAGCATTTTAACTATCGGACTTCCCTGAAAAATAAGTTAGCTTTTTCTACTGAAAAAGAAAATTAAGAAAGTAAACAACAGAAAACACTGACAGTTAATGTATTGTCAATGATCAGACATTCCAAGGCAATTATTTTTTCTTTTAAAATGATACTAAAAGGTTTAAAGGTCTTTAAAGGTCTGGTTGTTTCCAGTACATTAAGATCACTTAAAGTCAGGAAACTTGGAGAGTAAAAGGACTTTACTAAAAGAGGCGTAAATTTACATGGTCAGAATCATCAGACAATCACAACAAATTGTTGTTTGACATTTCTAAATATAAGCTTTCAGAGTTTCCTTGTGTCTGTCAAAGACTGACACACCTTATTCAAACTCAAGAATCATTCAAAAATTTAAATTTGGAAGATCATTATTGTTTCTTAATTTAACTTCACTACTGTATCAGTATTGTCATGCACGTGAATTTTTTGTAAGAATTACATGAGTAGTACTGATCAGTAGTCATGAAATGCCTGTATCTGGAAGCTATGGTTGCTTCAGAGGAAATCTAAAAGGTCAGTCAGCCTAAACGAGACCACTAATGTTCCTGAAATCTCCATGAAGAAACCAGCATCAGAGCTAGAAGGGTCTCTGCAGCTGGTGAAGCCTGCTGAGAAACAGCCCCTTAGGGAGCATGATACAGAGTCTTTATCCAGCCAGAGTCAGAACTTGCTGCCCAAAGGGAAAACCAGCACTGCAGCACGAAAAGAACAAGTCTGAAGCTTGACCACAAGGACCCTGCAGAGTCAGTGAAACTTTGAGGAGCCAGAGACGTCAGCAGAGCAACCCTGAATCCTGAGGATGCTGGTCAGAGACAGACTGGGACTGGCTACCAGGTGAGAAGCCACAGCCCAGACAACAGACTTGCAGCCAAAACCTGATATAAATTAGCAAGGAGCATCCTAAGGAAAAGCAAAATGGAAAAGGAGGGGGAATGAGGAGATCAGAAATAGAAAAGGGAAATATTTGATTAAGCTGTTTAGATGGAAGGTATGTTCTAATTTAACATTACATTCTTACATTAATTGTTCCAAGGGTTGAACCATACTAAAACCCTGATAATTTCATGATTTATTTTTCTGACACAGAAAATAAGCAGATGAATAAAAACTATAAATTTTCTGAAGCACAATACCAGTTGTATAGATGAACAGAATCATAAACACATCATAGGTACAACATGTTACCACACAATTTGAGGAAGAAATATCTGTAAAAACCAGGGTAGGAGTATCTATAGAGGCTATCTAGCTTACAAATATTCACTGAAAATCAGTTATATGAATCTTCATTAAAAGGAAACTGCAGGAGAAAGGATACAGAGGGAAAAGTATTCTATTTTAAAAACATCTCCTTTAAAGAACAGCAGGGTAAAAATTGCTCTGCCGTCTTAATACTGCTTCACTTTCAATAAATATAGATGTTTTCACAGAAACTAATGAAAACATCCACTGTGTTCCCTATGATTCATTGGCAATCAAAAGCACTACCTAATTTGCAATATGATCTGGAGTATTGACAATCATTCAAAAAGATTACTTGGTTTTAATACATTTTGTCTAGTGAGAGGAGGCAACAGCTTTGCCACAGTAGATCATCATCTGTCATAACTGCCATCAGCACCTGCTAAGAGTTTAGTGAATGCAGAAACAGGGGGACTGAGCCCTGTGTGCCTGCTTGCACCCTGGTCCGTGTGAGCAGGGGGTCTGCAGCAGAGCAGGGGCGGTGGAGCAAGAGCAGGACCCTAACACAAGGCTGGGAGCAGAAGCATCCACTGAAGGGCACTGTGCCAGCCCAGTCACATCTCCACAGCTCCACGTACTAGACAGAGCTTGCCTGAGAGTTTGAACAACCAGTTGTATCCAGCATGTGAGCTCATGGAGGCGAAAAAAGAGAGCCAAGCAACATTCTCACACATCCTTAACTAATGAGAGTCAATGAGGGGCATTCTTAGATAAATCATTTCCTGTTAGATTTGTGGCCAATGTGGTTAACATGGTGTGGTTTCAGTACTAGAATGTAGCCATCAATCCAATAATATTTCAGAGTTCCTCTGAGTACATATACATGAGGCAGAAATAATGCAACTGAAAAGCTACAGGCTTAATAAAAAATTTAGCAGTCTAGGGGGAGATAGAAAAAAGCAGATCAGAATGGGGCTAAAATGGAAGCAAATTTTTAGTAGCTTTTAGATATTGCTATGTAACTGCTACGTTAGTATTAGCATTTGTGCAAGATGTGTGTATCAGTTTTTGAGTTCATTTAATAAACACTAACTTTTCAAAAAAATGTAGCAATTATGAAAATCTGGAATGTATTCCATAATAGTCACAATAAGGGTCGAACTGTAGTGTTTTTCAGAAATAAATGTTTAATATTAATCTTAAACTTGTTTAACCCTTTTGTTTTCCTTTCATGCCTTTCAACAGACAGATATCAGGTTAGTGAAGGGAAATAACAATGCCACACAATAGGCAACATGCAGCTTCTGTTGGTAGGATTTTATCTATTTGGGCAGAAGATTTAAATAAATGAGTTCCTGACAAGTAGTTACAAATATTAAATGGTAGACATGCCAACGTGGTTTAACAGCCGTGGCTGAAAATGGGAAGCTATCATATGTGTTATTGTGGGTAGCACTCAGACAATTATTGCAAAACAGTCTGAATAGGAGAATAATTTGTAAATATTTCCTACAGTGTCTTTGTTACTCTTCATCAGGAACTTCTCACATGGAAAATCAGAGATATTTGAAACCTGCTTTTTGTGGTTTGATTAAATTCACTCCATAAATTCCCTTTGGTGGATCTAGTCATCAATTCACACTGTTGCCCTTCTCGTCAACCTTTAGCAAAACAACACTGGTATTTCACATTTGCAGAGGTACCCAAATGGCTAACACAACTCAAGTAAGACCTGTAAATATTGCATATCTAATAAGGAAAGGGATTAACTTCATTTTTCTCTTCTCTCTTTGCATGAAGACATCTTCTGCCAGAAAGATATGCCTTGGACCCAAAAACTTCTCAAGTTAAAGCTTGATGCCTCTCACAAAAATACTACATAATATATCCTCTGAATTTTGTTGGGATGGCGATTTTCAACCCAAATATAATTCCATACACAGGTGCAACTTAACTACCCCAAAATTTGCAAAACACATTAATACAGCAATTAGAAACACCATCTAAGGATGGGTAAATTGTGTCTTTTTATTTCTCCTGCTATGACGTAAAAAGGGATAATACAAATCCTACTTATTCATATAGAAAAATACCAAAGTCCCCCTCTATATTCAAGGAATATTTTTATTGCAGTAGTTCATCACCTCAATGTTTTAACTAAATCAGAAGTGGTTAGAATCCAAACTTGTCTTTTATTAAATACATTTCCATCCTCTTATATTGTTTGAAATACCTGGGCATTTTACCTGTCCCTATCATTTTGCCTGATACCTTTTTTTCAAGGAAGAGTTATTATTTTCCTGCCTAACTTATTAATCATTCTGAGGAATAACAGATAGAAAATGTTTTGAAAATATCATCTAAAGGAGCAGATAACTACACAACCCACCTGACTTGAAAATATAAAGAATTTGGTTCAGACTATTGTGCTATCTTTTACTGATTTCTCAAGAACAGAGGAGAAGAGCTTTATTCTGCCAACTGACAGAGAATAAATAATCAATATTTTTAAAGTGTTTAAATTAATTTAATAGATGAGTGTTCTCCAATGTCAGTATCATAATCAAATTAGTAGAATCATAGAATCATTTAGGTTGAAAAGATATTTAAGATCACCAAGCCCAACCATTAGCCTAACATGGCCAAGTCCACCACTAGACCATGTCCCCAAAGGCCACATCTACATATCTTTTAAATACCCCCAGGGATGGTGACCACTTCCCTGAGCAACCTGTTCCAATGCTTGATCACCCTTCCAGTGAAGAAATTTTTTCTAATGTCTGATCTAAGCCTTCTCTGGTGTAACTTCAGGTAATTTCCCCTGTCCCATCACTTCTTTCTATCAGGTAGCTGTAGAGGGCAATAAGTTCTCTCCTGAGGCTCCTTTTCTACTTAACAGAATAACCATCACCAGCTCCCTCAGCTGCTCCTCACAAGACCTGTGCTCCAGACGCTTTACCAGCTTCATTGCCCTTTTCTGGACATTATCCAGAACCTCAATGTCTTGTACCATTCAAGGGGAACCTTATCACTCTCTACAACTACCTGAAAGAAGGTAGTATACAGGTCAGTCTTTTCACACACATAACAAGTGATAGAACAGGAGGAAATGGTCTCAAGTTGTGCCAGGGCAGGTTTAGACTGCATAACAGAAAATTTTCTTCCACTGAAAGGGTGGTCAAGCAATGGAATAGGCTGTCCAGGGAAGTGATGGAATCACCATCCCTGAAGGTATTTAAAAGACTTCTAGGTGTGACCTTAGGGACATGGTTCAGCAGTAGTACTGGCAGTGTTAGATTAATGGTTGGACTCAATGACCTTAGAGGTTTATGCCAATCTTCATGATTCTATGATTCTATCAGCTGCAGCCTCTCTAGTGCCAAGTACAGAGGGACAATCACTGCCCTGGTCCTGCTGGCCTCACTATTTCTGATACAGCCAGGATGCCATTGGCCTTCTTGGCCACCTGGGCACGGGCTGGCTCCTAATCAGCTGAGTGTTGACCAGCACTCCCAGGACCTTTTCCACTGGGCAGTTTTCCAGACACTTTGACCCCAGCCTGTAGCGCTGCCTGAGGTAGTTGTGACCCAAGTGCAGGACTCCACCTTGTTGAACCTCATGCAATTGGCCTTGGCAATCAATCCAGCCTGTCCAAAGCACTCTGCAGAGCCTTCCTACTCTCCAGCAGATCAACACTCCTGTTCAGCTTGGGTCTTGTCTGCAAACTGACTGAGGGTGCACTTGATCACTTTGTCCAGATCGTTGATAAAGACATTAAACAGGACTGGCCCCAGTACTGACCCTGGGGAACACCACTTGTGACCAGCTGCCAACTGGATGTAACTCCATTCACTACCATCTTTGGATGGCTTGGCCATCCAGCCAGTTCTTTACCCGGTGAATGGTGCATCCATCCAAGCCATGAGCAGCCAATTTCTGCAGCACGATACTAAGGAAAAAGGTGTACTTACATTTAGATGAAGTTGATTACTCCACTGACCAATTACTTTGTATTCTGTACTCTTGTTGGTGATTTGATACTGAAAAATATCATAGCGTCCAGGAGCATCTCCATTTTCATTGAAGACAACAGGTGTTCCAGCACTCCCTGAAAAAAAATTAAAAAGCAATAAATACCTTTAAAGAAATTAAAATAAATATATATCAAAGCAAAAGTACTAATTAGAGATTGACCAGGTTCTGCATAATGCAAGTCTAGTATGATAATAAATTCAAAACCTCCCAAAGACAAAATGTATGTTATTATCATCATCACAAAACCTACCCTATGATTCTATGAAAATAATTTTAATATATAATCCTTTGCAATCTTTTACTCTGGTTGTTTGGTTGGGGGTGTTTTGTGTGTGTATTATAGAACATTAGGAAATTCTAGGATAAAACAGAAGTGAAGAAATTCCTTTTGACATGAAGAAAGACATAATTTCACTTTAGGATGTGTATACTGAGTAGTACGCACAAAATAGCAACCTTGTAATGAACTACATTAAAAATTTCCCTGTTAAGTACAAAAATATTAATATCATCACCTTAGGAGACAGTACTGATAAAAGACCTTGAAATGCAAATGTTTAAATTGTGCCACAGTTAACATTAATATGCTAAGTTTCTAGCACTGATCACCTATGCAAAAGTGTTTTATCGAAATAAATTAAGGACATCAGCTGTGCTTGTTGCTCTCTCCTCAATACATGACACTGTCTGATAGAAAAGGCCATTGCTGAAGCTGTCAAAAGTTATAAATCGTCACTCTGTTCTTACTTCGATCAACAAAATGTTCAAAGATTGAAAACTACACATCTACCTTGGCAACCAGGCCAGTCAAATTAGAACACATTTTGATGAATTCCCTCAAGGTGACAAGGACCTACACTCTTACAGAGACTTTTCAAAATCTACACCCCTTCCCCAAACTTATATATATAGGTGAATCATATTTATAGTTGAGGTCCATTAAAGAAAATTTCAAGTATGCTAAAGTTTCAGTGACTGGAGATGAAGTTTATCTTTACTGGGGGAAAAACCCAAACCACTACAAAATGCACCCCACAATGTTTTCATGTTTCTTCATGTGAACATTCAAGAAAAGAATATCCAGTTCATAGTAAATTCCTACACTATAACACACGTTAATGTATCACCTAGAGGTACTAAGTCCACTGTGAGTGGTTTCCAGAGAACGAAAAATAAAAGCTTGAAATTCTGGATACATATCAAGCAGAAGTAAGCTAGTAGAAGTGGGAACAGTCAACACACTCCAGGATTGTATGTCTGTCTCTTTCCCATAAAGTATTTTGTTTTCTTGTTTTGTATAACAGTTTTCATATAAAACTGATATCCAGTGAAATAAACAGTATTTTGAGAGTGACAAGTGGCACATTAAATACTGTGCCAATTTCACAGTTCTGCCAGAAAAATTCTGGCTGCAAAAATTTGATGTGAGAAACCAGGGAAGAAGAGTGTCAAAAATTATGTGTGGTAAAGACTTAAGATCCCATGAAGATAAAAGAGACTCAACAGAAAATTTTGGAAAGCTCTTCATGCTTTGCTCCCAATTCTTTTGACAGAATGAAGGGCAAGAAAAAATCCCAGTCTACAATCTTTTAAGCAATGAAATTATTCTTCACTTCTCACATAGCAAGTTGATGCAATAAATTTCTTCCACCCAATAAACACATACTCAGCTGTTGTTGGTATATAGTTATGGAGGTAACCTTCAAAATATTACTGTAGAATAACAATCGAATTCATCTTTCCACTCAGCAGCATTTGAAGATCTCATGGAAAAACTGTCATTTTTATGAACAGACAGGAAATGTCCTTTATAACCCTTAAGACCAATGGGAACTTAAAACATAAGTTTATAATATATGTCTGGCTTTAGAAATGTCTTCTTGTGCTGGTTCTGGTTGGGATAATTTTCTTCATAGTAGATTGTATAGGGCTCTGATTTGGATTTGTGCTGAAAACTGCTGATAACAGAGGGATATTTTAACTATTGCTGAGCAGCACTTAGACAGAGTCAAGGTGTTTTCTGCTTTTCATCCCGTTCCACCATTGGGGATGCTGGGGGTGCACAAGGAATTGGTCGGGGACACAATCAGGACAGCTGACCTCAATGATCCAAGGGATATTCTCTACCATATAACAATGCTCAGCATATCAAGCTGGGGAAGAAGGAAGAAGGGGACATTTGGGGAGATGGCATTAAGTCACTGTTATATGTGATGGAGCCCTGCTTTCCTGGGCATGACCGAACACCTGCCTGCCTAAAGGATGTGGTAAATGAAGTCTTTCTTTTGCTTTGCTTGTGTGTGCAGTTTCACCTATTAAACTGTCTTTGTCTCATCTGTTTTCTCAGTTTTACCCTTCCAGTTCTCTCCCTGATCCAGCTGGTGGGGGAGGAAGCAAGTCTGTGTCAGGCTCAGCTGCAGGTGGGGTTAAACCACAACACATGTACAAAGAGACTGACTCATCCAGACCAGAACCATCTTTCTTTTTTGGTGTAGTGGTGTTCTCAGCTAGAGCACAACAGCATCTCATGCTGTGCAGCACAGTAACAGGGACACAGCAACTTGCTAAATGCAGCAGCCTCTCCAACTGAGTCCAACAAGATCTTTCTCATGTGGCAAAAGTCAAACAACCTTTGTCAAGTTAATAAAATCAGTCTTGTAAAAGCTGGAATAAGTCACAGAAGATTTAGACTTACTAACACTGGGAAAAAAACACTATCCCTTTGTTAAACGGTAGATTTTTAAAAGTACAGTAACAATCACAGTCCCTGCTGTAAAGTATATTTGATTGTTTTACAATGATGCCATAACTTGTATATTCTGTTAACAAGAAGACTATTATTTTAATTCATGTCTTATATCTTAAGATATATATATATATATATGTATACTTATATTCCATTGTGGATGAAACATTTAATGAACTATAACAAGGAGGTATGCAGGACCGGATTGTGCTAATAAGCCATTAGCTGCATAACCAGGAAAGCAAGGTTAAAGGCATTTGAAAAAACTTGTGGATTTTACCAGTGCTTTCCAAAACAATGAATGCAAGATGGTAGCAGGAGCCTTGAAAGTGTAAGGACAGAATGAAAGTGTAGGACAAAGTAGATGTCTCCCTCAGGGCTATAATCAAACCACCAAGGGTTAATTAGTATTCTTTAAAAATGTTAATCTCAGCTGAAGAAAAATATGTCCCGGTGAATGATCTGGATGAACAGGTCGTCTGAGAATGGATAGTTCTCAAACTGAAAAGGTTTTGTAAGAAAATATACTGTGTTGGATAGTCCATCAAAGTGCATACTTCTGTGGAAAAACTGATTAACACTGTATAGAGATCAGATAATTAAACCATGTGGAGAAACACTGTAGCTCACCATAACAACTAATCTCATGTGTGGAGGCAGACCTGGATTCGGTATACAGCAGTCTAACAAATGCCATGGAAGTATACAAGTGCCTCTTTTTCTGACAACCAGATATACAGAACTGAGCACTCTTAATATCTGGTACTGCGACATATACTGTATCATTAACACTGCAGGGAATTGCATTGTAGTTCAAGTTTAAGACAGCGAATGTTTAAATGCTCCTCTTATTGATCATTGAAGTCTGCCTGCTAAACTTAAATTTAACACACTGTGGAGAGAAAGTAACACAGAATACAACAATGACCTGAGGTAGTGAGCCAGGACTCAATAAATTCCATCTTAGATAAAAAAAATTTCAGGAAACCACAACAAATACTTCTTGGACAGGGCATTTATGTTAGAGAATGAACTTGGCTAGCTTCATCTGGAAACCACATTCATTGGAAACCTTCATAGGAAAAATGTTACTTTTGCTTAGGATAAATGTTCCTATAATGCTAGTGAAGACCACTACAGGGAATAGAAAGCAGGCTACTTTTTAAAAAACAATTTCACTGATTTAAACTTTTCAAATATTTTTAAAGTAATCATTTAATAAAAGAACTAAAGAGAAGTGAAGGAACTATGTCTGAGCTTTTTCACATTTTATTCTATAGGTGGTTATGTTGCCATTTTAACTCGTGAGTGACTCAGGTAATTGTATTCAATCTGTCACCATTTCAACTAAATTTTTAATTTACTCTGGATGTCTAAACCAGAAGTACCTGGTAGAATTTCCAGACTACATAATAAGCTCGGCTAACTATGGAAATTCATGTGTGAGCTTCCACCTTCTACAGCTCTCCTTCATGCCAATCTTTTTCAGTTTGGTTTGGCTTGGGTTGGGGTTTTTTAGCATAAAAACATAGTTACTAATTTATTTTGAGATCTCTTTCTGAAGTGTCTCTTTTCTGAGAAAAGGACATATTTACATTTTTTAGGTATAAAGTAAGACTCTGGTACTGAAAGAAATTCTTATTCCTCCTTCCCATTTTGCAGCAATAAGCATTAAACAACTCTGGGTGTTAAATTTGCACCTCATCTTTTCAGAATGTGTCTGTGACCTCAGCTGTTTACAAACCTTTCAAAATGCAGGTTAAACTAGCCAGAAAATTATTTAGAGAAGAAAAAAAGTAAAATATATGAGGTTTTTAAATCCAATTCAAGGTTGTAATGGATCCTTGTGAATTTTCAATACCTTACACAGATATCAGGGAGGACCTTTCCTGATAAGCAACCATTGTAGTACAGGTCCTTTGTGCACTGGACTTGAAAATCCACATTCTTCTGAAGAAATCTTTAAACATGTACTTTGATATTCTTGAGATGCTGCTCAGCATCTGCCTTGCCCTTCATGTACCTACTTTGTCAAGTTACATTTCACATGATTCTGAAACATTTCCGCTTGTAGTGCAGACTGTAATAGATCCCTGTGAGGTTAAGGGATCTTGGCCAATACCTTCCAGTGAAATTCTCTTTACGTTTCAGGAAGTGGAAAAGAAGTGGATTGACTTGTTAAACACAAATTCATGTATAGTACTGGCCAAGTGCTATAAAAGTGATTAATATATAAAAGTTCTTAAATTAAGAACCGTGTTGATTCTTATTTTAAAAAAATAGTTATTTTAAATTAAAACAACACCCTTGAATTCTTCTTATATGACTATCTTAAAAAAATTATTTATTATAAGGCCCTGCTACTTCAGTACCTTGACAAAATTATGGAAAAGTGGTGTCCTGATAAGCCTCATAATTGCCATTTACAGAATATTCCAACTCCAGTAGAGCTGATTTCATTATAAAGCTTGATACCAGCTACAAATCTGTTATTTCAGAAACCAGATTTCTGTGGATTGATATTAATTTCTTTTTTTTTTTAAAAATCTGAAATTAAAATTACTTAAGCTGAGTCTTTACTCTTTAAGCTGTTCCAATTAGGCTACTTTACCTGTTATGAATCTAAAGAAGTAAGCCTGGATTCAAGTTTAGGCTTAGAAGAATGGAAGTCAAGCAGTTATGTAGTGCACTATAATACAATTACCTATTGTGAATCAAAACTTCAGAATGCACCATCTATTAGCATTCAGCTTTCTGGAAAGACTCCTCAGATGTATGGGATCAACTCTTATTTCATTAACTCATACAAATAGCTTCAAGTACTAGAGTGAAGGGTTCAGATTTTTTTTAAATTATTATTTCATTCTAAGTAGCTGTTAAAAGGAAAAAGTACTACAGAGATATACATGAATTAAATTGTTCTCAGGAAAGTAAAAAGAGGCAGGATGACCATTTGAACTTTCAGTACCAAGCGTTCTCAGTGAAGAATGCATTTACAAAATTAAACAAGATGTTTATCAATGAGACTAATGAAATAGAAAGTTGAAATGGAAAGAGCAAATACAGGCTGTTATAACATTTAATACTTGAAAAAAAAAACCCACAGAAAGTTATAAAAAACTAATCAGAACTAGCAAAAGTTAATTTGTGAATGTCAGGCTGTCAGAGAAGGAATACACACTGTATCAGGCTATGTAAAGTTTGTGATAAATGAAGCCATTATCTGCTCAATCGCCACACAGCAGACATTTTCAAACAATGAGCAATGTGGTTACTAAAATAATAAACAGTGATTGTCTTACACGTATTCAAAATCTGAAAAGACTTCTTTTCATGCTTACCCTATGTCTCTGTTCAAGATTAGGACAATAAAATAGGATTTCTTTCAGTTGCAGCAAACACAGACCTTTACTGACATTTTAAATATTCTAAGATATTGGATACATCCACGCAGATATGCAGAATATGCATATGACAGAGAATCTGTGCCTTTCTGAGGCAGCAGCTGGAGGCCAGATGGATACCCTGGGGTATCTTAAATGGCATTCAATGCCCATGTTTAGGCAATTTATCTTACTTACCACAGGGCAAATTCTGGCTGTTCATGTATGAATGCATAAAATAGAATGAAAGAGAAACTAGGAGTGCTACGAGAAATTAATTATATACAGATTTGGGGCATATGTAATACAAAATTATGGGGGTACCCTTTACAAGGCTTATAGAGAAAGTAAAAAATTTGGTATTAAAATAAACTGTTATAAATCAATTTCAGGTCAGGCAGTACAACTTTACATTTTTAAAGCTGATGAACAAGAACTTAAGCTGTGATTTTGCACAGAAAGGTATATTTTATTAGATATCCTGGTCCTCAGCACAGTGAAAAATTAAAATTTTGTATTTCTATGAAAGGACCAGTTCATTCCACTCTTGTATAAGAACATCAGCCAGGACAGGTACCACGAGCATATGGTATTTAAAATAACAAATAACAAGTAGAGCTTTTTTTCTTACAGAATGTATTAGAGCTTCTTGCCACATCAGGCACAGAGACCTGTCTCATAAAACTTACCTTGAAATGAATAAAATTCAGAGATGAGACTGAACTCTAGCCATCAATAGTATAGGAGTATTAAAAAGCAATTTGCCCCATCATCAATGAGTTGGTGTAACAGTGGTTATTAAAAGCAGTGATCTAAATGCAAACTCTGGTTCACATGAATCTACTAACTTCACGAAGAATATACAGGAGAAAAATTCATCTACATTTTCCTTGTTCCCTACAGTTTCTCCCCCAGCATCTGGTATTGCCCACCCTCAGCAAATGTACTACCGTGGTGATATTTTTGTTCTCTAACAAATAACTCAACCAAGAATATAAAAACACAGAACTCTAGCTCCTCTCCTTACAGCACCTTGAGTCTACTATCAGCAGTATGTATACCTGTAATACAACTACATGACAGATTAAACTTTGAATTTTGCCAGATAAAGAATTAAAATAGGTGGACACCAATCTGTCACTTGCTGTGGTGACACAGAATTGGGAAGGCAGCCTTATATCTCCCAGTCTGGACTCAGTCCATTCTCTGCTCAACAATGCTATGCCGTCACATCTCCCAGGGGTGAGGCAATGCTATGTGAATTACTTTCCCTACTCCACTGCTAACAGGGAGGGGTAGGAGATGTAGATGAGCTGCTTCACAGGTAGGTGCTACAGCAAGGCAGGAATTATCACTGTGGCCTTGTCAGAAATATCCATCAGTCCCAGGAAAAGAATGTGATGAAGGAGGTTCTGATGTGGAAGGAACTACTGAGGAACAGAAAATAAGCCCCTTTGAACTTCCCCTGCCACCTTCGCTTTGTTCTTTTCACCTCTGGAAAAGAGACAGCTCTGTCCACACATGGGAAGGGGTTTTGAGGAGAAGAGAGGAGGCAGAGAGTGAGACAAAAAGCTTGCTATTCCCTACATGTAGCCAAAAAGCTCAGTGCTACCAACATATTTGAAAGAATCCAGCCTCTTTTTATGCTGTGCTCAAAAAATCCATAGGGACAGGTTTCATCTTAAAATCTGCAGCATACATTGTGTGCCAGAGAAGATTGATTCAGTTCTACAGCTGCAGAATCCAGCAAGTCAAAAAAACCAACAGGTTCAAGAAAGGGATATTGTATGCAGTGGGAACAGATCACTCAATCCCCTAAAGATCAACACATGGTATAAAATTCAACTGAAAGATAAATACTACTCTAGTAACATACTAAAATAGTAGCAGGGTGATATGACATTATCTAGTACAAGCTAACAGCTTGCACCAAAAGAGGAAGTTATAAGAGGGTGGCTAGGTTTCTCATACAAAAATGTGTGAATAGATGCATAAAGTTTTGTTTGCATGGTATTATAGATTGGATAGTATCAAATGCTCTTTGGTGGAAAATGGTCATTTTAATTTTAATACATGTGGATTTTTTATTTTTTTTTTAATATTGTGGTTGGGCATACTTTCTTTTTAAGTATATTTTGCAGCACAGGTAATAGCAAGCACATTTCTTGTAGTCCTTCTGAGAAGAGTTCAAGATTATGATTTTCCACAAAAAAAAAAAAGGTAGCTTACACATATGCTGGGACATAAGTGGGAGTGAAAGTGTGAGGAATCTTTTCCACAAATGCAACCACAAGTAATTTGTGTTGGTATTACCAAAATGAATACACTTTAAGTAGACATGAAGTTCTCTATTAAATCAGGATCACCTGCAGCCCCAGCAACACAACCATGTTATGGGCACAGTATATGCCCAGATTAAAAAAGTTTTCATACCATTTATTTATGTTGTCATGATTCTTCTGGCAAAAAACTTCTTTCAAGAAGCTGTAGCTATATAAAGGCATTCCAAGAGATCAGAAGAGATTGAGGACATCCAGGAGTGTCCAAGACCTTCTCCAACTTTGTCATCTAAAACTCTAATTAGTATGCTCCTAAGAAGCACAGAATAATTATCTTCTGACCATAAATCATCAGTCTATCTCAGTGTATACCAGGACACACAAAGACATATTTGAGAACTACGTGGCATAAAGAGCTTGGGTGCATCTGGCCTGTATCTGTCTTCACCGCTAACTATCATAAGATACTGAGGATCCTCCTTATCCTACTTGTTCCATTTTTCGTGCTGCGTGACACGATTTGGTAAAGGTGTTGTTGTGCTTCAACCACCCTCCCTTTTATTTTTTGGTGGGATGGGGGGGAGGTTGGGGATTTTTTTGGTTTGGTTGCTTGGGTTTGGGTTTTTGTGGGTTTTGTTTTACTAGTCCCAGAAAGATGTGCTTATTTCAGCACTGCTGACTTCAGTCACATTTTTTTCTCACGTTTCAGGTGAGGGCCTCTCAAGCTGACAATTGACGGAGTGTCTTTCAGACGATACCAGACTTCTCTCATCACGTACTGAATATGAGAAGGCAGAGATGTGTTAGACCTGTCCCACTTCAGACTCCAGTCTAAGCATTTACTTCATGCCAGGATGAAAACATGCCACGCAGATACATACATATCCCTGTGAATTCCAGAAGTCAAAAGACACTAAGATAAAGTGTTTCAGATAAGGAAACAACTTTTGTGAATATTAGTAACTCACAAGTGCCTGTACAGTTTCAGAAAGAAAGATTTCTTCCCTTTCCACTCCAGAAGAATACCCCTGCTACTGAACCACATGAGAGAAAGGAGATGTGGAGCTCAGTGAAAGCTGTGCCCAAAAGGTAGTGGGGCTCATACAAGGAAGATGATCAAAGAAAGCCACACACTACTACAGGAATCAATACAGACTGTGATATGCAGGAACTAGTTAAGCTACAAGGGCTGTCTGCAGAAAAAATAAGCTTCTGAAGACACATCTATATTTCTAGGTGCTTTTGGACAAATGTTTTAAGAGTTTGTCCAGCCCCTCAAGCAACTCCTCTATATTAATAGGTTCCTGAGGCCAAGGAAAGGCTAATAAAAGTTCTTTGCCTCAGGTAATAGCTGCCAGGGGAGTGAGGCAGCATTCTGGTGAGTAAAGATAACAACCATCCTTAGAGTAATTGTTAAAATGTCATCAAAATGGGATAGGGTGTAAATGGTCCAGCTAACAGGCTTCATTCCCAACGCAAGGATTGCCATGCCAACTCCAAGAGACCTTTTATTTGTGATTTTGCTCCTCTGTCTCCAGGCTCTTCTCTTGGAAGTCCTAGACCATGGCCATAGTTCTCAGATATCATTACTGACATCTTAGGATTCTGGTATTTCTTTTCTAAGCCTTCATTATTTTTCCAGATACAATATATTGCTAGAATACAAATTATCAAAAAACAGGCAAACAAAAACCAGTGTCACATAATCATAGTTGAAATAATGGACTGCAGAGTGAATGAAGGAACAGAACAATTTAAGGTTAATACAAAGTGTAGTTAGTTTACCAAAAAAATCCAACATCCAACATACAAACCCACAGCCAAAAGCAATTAGTTATAAGAATGTTCTGAAAGCACATAAATAATTTAAGATTTCTCAAACAAGACATATCTGCGTCCTTAACACTGTCTCTTTGGGATTGTGATTATGTAACAGGCATTAGTCCATTAACATTTAGTTAACAGGCACCTGAAACATAAATACCATTTCCTTCTCTGTCTAACCAAGCTTCACATGCAGCTTATTATGACCAATGTACTCTCAGTCACCCATGAGGATAGTTCATCTTGCTGAACAAGATCCTATTTGACATTGAGCTATTTCATGTTTTTCCAGGAGTGTAATCAGCTGTGTGTTAATTAAAATAATTAAACAGGTTAAAAGTATATCAGGGCATTTCCTAATATTGATTTCTATCAGTTGTCAGGGATGAAAACCAACTTTCCTTCCAGTGCTTCAGCTGGGGCTTAAAATCTGACATTTAGAGAGGACAAAGCTCCAAAGAGGAACTGTTAAATATCCATAAACCATTTTGTAGCTCGATTTCTTTTATGCAGTCTACATCAAAAATGAACTGTCACACAACTCTGCACACATGCACACACACAGAGCTTCAGGCCACGCTTCAATTACCACAAAAAATTTAGAGAGAGGCATCAAGCTGAAACATCACTGTCTGCATCACAGTTTTAGATTTTCCAAAGTATCCAAGGTAATGTTATTTCAGCCTTATGACCTTGTCATATCTTATTCTCTGATGTTTCTAGAATGCAAAACCATCTAATACAATTCTACGTTGTAGACAACAACAAATGCTACGTTATTCATTAAGGTATTACCTTGTGCCAGAAAGAGGGAAAGACTACAAAGAAGTTATTGATGTGCAAGGAAAAAAATGCCTGAAATTCCTGAGTCCTTCAAGTCTGCACGGCTATAATTAATATACTGAAGTCAAAGGATAAGTAATTTATAGGTTTTTACTATCTTGTTTCTTTGTAATTACAACAATCATCAGTAAGCAACTGATGTCCACCGAAACTTTACTCTGTTGCCATGGTTAAGGCAATTGTAAAGCTACTAATCTCCAAAGACATAAAACTATATTAATGCTGTAAAACATTTAAGAAGTAATTTTAGTTTACAATGTTTTACAAGCAGTTTATGGGTCACAGTCTTACTGAACAACTTACTTAAATTTGGAAGTAATTTAAAACACCTACAACCTATATACTCACTTCCATGCTTCCCACTTTTTAAAGACCCTACTTTAGAGATCATACTGACTATCTGTGGGGTCAGTCCATTGACTCTTTCAGTATTAAATTTTCAGAAACTTATATACCAATGTCTATACTAATGTTATACCTTTATGGTTGTTGTTAAGGAGTATAACTGGATTTTTTCACTGACTCTTGCCTAGGATACAAGGTTACTCACCTGTTTAAGTGGATCAAATTAGGAGATGTTGATATCTGGGGCTGTAATTTGCTTTTACTGAAGACAAATGAGGACAATTTTTTAGCAAGAAAACAAACCTATATTAGAAGAACAATATAGTCTCTGAACAGCTGATCTCTCCATTCAAGGAGACTGGTGATGAGTGCTCTTCAGTGACACTTTTACAGGTAGTGTTCTGTATTTATATTAGTGAACACAGGCCATATTTTTAATGTAGTAAAGCTTGAGTCTGTACATCTCAATCTCATCTACTGGTACGCGAAATTCACATTCCAAAAACTGTCAGTAGAAATAATAACTACTAACATTTTTAATATGACTGAAATTTTATGGCTAATCTCAAAAAACTTCATTTTGGATACTAGATACTTGATTCATGTAATGTGAGAGAATCTTTTTAGCTTACTTTAAAAAATTCTGAATCCTCAGGACTATGGAGAAAAGCTTTCATATGCAGCCAAACTTCTAGTCAAAAGAACCGCAGATGGTGCAAAAGAAATTCTCCAAGAGTATTTTTAATCTTAATTTTTAAAGGCTTCTTTGCGGACCTTGCTGAAGACATCTGAGCTCATGGTATGGGAATGTTTAGTTATAGTAAGCGATGTGATGAAAAATTATAACAATAGACATCCTTCAAATCTTGGCATTGTCTTCCCTACATAACTTAATTATGTAATGACTAAAAGGCATATACATCAAAAAATACTGATTTCTTCCTTCAGTATCATAAGGAAGACAGTTAAATTCTGTTTAACTAGCTAATTAGATTAGGTTTGCAACTGATTTGCAATGTGGAAAAAACCAGCAAAGTTTAAAAAAAAATCTCAAACCCAAGAGATATATTTTATAGATGTGTTGTTTGGCTCAAAATTTCCAAAACAAATCTTTCTAGTTTATCTCTGTACGATGAGATTAACATAAAAACACACATCCACATTTTTTTCTTTTGCCACAGTTATCAAGGTTTTTAATACTTAATATGCTGGATTGGTTTGAAGTCCTTAAAAAGACACTATTTTCACAGTTGGGCAAACAAAACAGATGCCATTCTTTTTTAAACTCATGCTCAACCATTGTAAAGACACTGTCCTGGTTTCTGCTAGCCACAAAGGGGTTGTTTTTATCTGATTTAAATGTCAGCCTGTGGGAAACTCATGGAGTGCAGGGACCTGTTGAATTGCCAAGTGATGAAATCACACACCTTGAGCTGGCAAAAGACATGCCTGGCAAACAGGCTGAACCTAGCAATACTAGGTTGAGTAAGAGACTCACACATGAACAGAAGTTAAAAACGAAGAAAAGAAAAAGGGTATCATGCTTCTGTTGCTATTCACAATATCAAAAAATCAGCTTCTAGGACTGACTTCAAGGTAGTGTTAATTGAATTGTCAAATTCATTTGATTATGCTCAGGTGTCCAAAATTTAAGATCATGGCATTTAAGAATAATTCATAATTTAAAGTTTAGTACCTAGATTCAATGATAGATTCATTGCAGTTATTGGAACTCATGTAGCCATAGTTTTTCAGGTATTTAGTATAAGCAGTCTTGCCAGCTGTTTGAAGCCTTGTGAAGTCTCTAATAATAGCAACAGAAAACAGCACTGTGTGCTTACTTATCCTCATGCACAAGTCAAATTTTTTAAATGTCAGTAAATCTAGTGTTTTCACTGATAACTATGATGTAATATGAAGATCTAACTGCTACCATTAAGTATTTCAAAGACCACATATACCCCCTAATTTGCCTATTGTAACTCTACTTGCTTAAAATAATTTAATCATTCTTGCAGGTGATTAGAGAAAATGCTGTACTAATTTGTTATTGCTCTAAGTACCTGGCAGACATAAACTGGAAAGAGCCTTGTATAGATTCTCATTTCCTTTTGCTATTTCCCTGTAAGAAAGTTGGGTTTATGTAGCCTGTAAGAGTAAAAATCAATATTGCCTGTGCAGCCTTCAGAGCAGAGCAAATCTCCTTACAAAAAAAAAAAAACTGTCCAAATTTTGATGTGATTAAAAACACAGTAAAAGTAAGGTGTGATAGTGGGCATCTCCGCTTGCTGTAGCCTGAGCAATTGCAATGAGACGCAGCCTGTGTTAATTGCTACAATTTGAACAAGCTTCAATCACAGTTACACCTGTGTATTTGTAAGGTAAAGTCCTAAGAGAAGAAGATTTAGGATTTGATGGTCTCATTGTGCAAACTACAGCAAACACTCTACATAAGCAGTATTTGGCATTTTTAATCCTATTGAATGATTTCATAAAAAGATGATTTACAGACTAATTCCCTCCCAAATACTTACGAAGACATGACTCTAGATGTTGATCTTACAGAAACCGCCAAAGAATTACAAAAACTATTTCAAGAAAGAATTCCACACAAGAGAAAGAATACTTTGCCATTACCACAGCCTCTCAAGATTTCTGCTGCTTTCTCTTAAAGTAAAACCTCCAGCACTTCAGCCCACTCAGATATTGCCTGCTTTCTATGCCCATATCATACCCCCATTGGAACAATGGTTTTATCATCCGTCAAAATTTCAATAAAATTAGAAAAACAAAAGTATGATTTTTTATTTAGAAAAATATTACAAAGCCTTTTCAGATTCTTAACTCTATCTCTGCAGTTATCTGGAGCCCTTTCAGATTTGTTTCCTTTAAGGATAAGTTGACATATGAAACATGCAGTTGCAAACTTAAGTTAGTTAAATAAAAAAGTAATGCACATAAAATCCTGTTTTCTTGAAACTCATCTGATCTTTTTGCTATTTCTACAGTCCGGGGAAGTATTAGGTCATTTTGTAGTTGATTGTCCCAACTCATCTAGGCAGGAAAGACTGCAGGAAGGTATCCCTGAGCTTCTTCAGAGGTGCCAACACACCCACTCAGTATAGAGGACTGTACCTTGGCAGCACAACCTCCACAAGGAGCGCGGCTTTCTCAGCACCACGCGGGGCCAGGGTGAGGCACCCGCGTGTCGCAGTGCTGCATTCTCACCTGGACTCTGAGCTCTGAAAGCATTATATGCACTGCTGCAGAGTTTACATGTTTACTTTTTTGCAACCAGTGTGAATCCTCCAGGTATACATGTGCCAGACTGAGAATTTTCGCCTTTCTTCACCTTTCTTCTTGCAGTCAGAGTACATGCATTCACACACCAAGCTTCAGATGGAGTGGTCTCACCTGATATTTATGCAAGATGGTATGTCATACCTGCCCAATTATATTTCACATTTTGCCTTCTATCGCTCTTTTTTCACTCTCTTTCTCATTACATTTTTTGTTTTAATATTGTAAAATCCTGTTCTGGTCATTGAGCTCCTTTCTTGCTCTCCCTTAACATCTTGTTGCTTGTTTCTTTAGGATGAACAAAATCACATCATGGGGTAGAGTTCAGCTTCATAAAGAGTTCTTGAATAAATACAAGTAAAAATACAGGTAATCACCAAAATCATGAGTTGGTTTCTTGAGAAATAGTCTTCTGAAATCCATCCATCTAAACTAATTTTCACTACCTGATAATCTGATGGACTCCTTTGAATTAAAAGAATGGTGTTTTATTGAGAAAAGCAAAGATAATAATTTCTGATAATTTCAACCCTTTGAAAAGTCTGTCCAGAAAACAGTTTATTTACAGTATCATATTTATAAATTGTGTCCAGAGTTTAAACTATTAAAGTAAAATAAAAATACCTCAAACAAACCAAACCAAAACAACAACAACAAAATCAAACAAAAACCAAAAGCAAAACAAAACCAACCAACCAAACAAAAGGCAAACCTATTTTGCAAAAAGGCACTTACAAAAGTTTGGTCATTGAGAAAATTTTCTTTACACATATAATCCAACATATTAAAAAGGCTTCAGATTTTTTATACAGACTCCCTACAGTTACTGTAAGTTCTATAAAAGAATTTGCTTCAGTGAACTATGCATGAGAGCTAAAATCCACCTGTACACCATCTGTTCCAGGATTGAAATGTGAAGTAATGAAGAACATTTAGAAGCGCAGGATAATGATTCAAAACACCATGAAGAGAGCATCACAGTATCCATCTAAGTCTATAATGATCATTTCCTAATACAGTGACCTAAATCTAATCAGTGATGCATGGTAATATATGAAAACACAGTCTTTAACACCTGCAGCAATACATCTCACCTGTGACATGCTGCAGGTATTAGACTCCAAGTCCTATTTAATTAATCACATTCTGCTTATCTAAATATTCCCCCAGTGTTCATATAAACTATTTATTTCTTTCACATCAAAAATTTTATTGGCAACTAAGGAATTTTTGTCATTTACTTCTGCTGAAAAAATTCCAGCTTTTGTCTGTGAATTGTCATATAATGTACATGTTAAAGTACAAAATGAAATGCTCTTCTTCAGAATTGCATTATATCATGGTGAGAAAAAATACCCTTTAGCAGTAAAATTTAAGTCTAAAGCTCTCTAAGTTTAATAGCACAATTCAAATAATAACTAGATTTGAACTTAGGATGTTATTGTTTGATTCATATTTGCTAATATTTCTTGGTTTGGTTTTTTGGGTTTTTGAATCCTGTAGTAAATCTTTTTAGAGATGAAGGAATATCCATCAAATGACTCTTCATAACAGGACTTAAAAATAGATTTAAACAAAAGTATTTTTATTAAGAAAGCTATCATCCAGAAATCTTTTTCAATGGAAATATTTGTGGATTTTCACTGAAAATTTTCAAATTCTTTTTTTCAGTGAAAATCTAAAAGGCTTAAGAATTAAAAATAAAGTATTTTATTGAGATAACATTAATTAATATAAAACTGTATACATTTTAAGAAAAAGAAATCTGTTTGAGTTAAGGCTGGATGTACCTCAGAAAGCAAACAAACAAACCACATCCTTACATGCTTGTGATTTCTAGACCAAGCCACAGTGCAAAAGGTTGAGCTAATCTTGGAGTAAGCAGAATAAACTTTGGAAACTTTGTTGAACTACATACATCATCTAACCCTCCAGCTATTTACTGATTACCAGTTTTAGAATCATTAGGCAATTTGTGTGAAATTTTATCAGAGATTAGTAGCCAGAAATTGGTGTTCAGAGACATGAAACTCCATGGAGGCTGTTTTTCTGGCCCAATAGTACCCAAGGAATATATTATTGAACTGTGAAAGCTGTTTGTTATGACCTATGACAGTAACCTACTTCATTTTAATGTCACATGTACCATATTCTGCACAAAGTAAAAGGGAATGAATGAATTTTTACTCTCCCAGTGTTGAGCAATATAATAGAAGTCACTCGAACAAATCCCTTTTCACCATAAGAAAACAGAAGAAGGACATGGACCTGCTGGACCAGAGCAAGTCCAGAGCAGGCCATGAAGATGTTCAGAGGGATCTCTCCTATTGAAGACAGAGGCAGTTGTTCAGTCTGGAGAAGAGAAGGCTCTAGGGAGACTTAATTGGGGCCTTCCAGTACTTAAAGGGGCCGACAAGAGAGCTGGAGAAGAATGGTTAACAAGGGTATGTAGTGACAGGACAAGGGGAATGGCTTTAAACTGAAAGTGGATAAGGTTAAATTAGAGATTAGAAACAATCTCTTCCCTGTGATGCTGGTAAGGCACTGAAAGAGGTTGTCCAGAGAAGCTGTGGATGCCCCATTCCTGGAAGTGTTCATGGTCGGGTTGGATGGGGCTCTGAGTAATCTGTTCTAGTGACAAGTGTCCCTGACCGTGGCAGGGGAGATAGAACTGGCTGATCTTCAAGGTCCTTTCCAGCAAAGGACATTCTATGATTCCATGATAAATTCATAATTTTATTCTTAATTGAGAAATCCAAGGGTCTGATTTTCCTGGTATTTTAGTGTTTGGTTTATATGCAATAAATTATCAAATGCAGAAAATATATAATCATCAAAATAAAAAACTAAATAAAACGTTATAATTTCCAGGTACAACTTTTCAAGTACAAATAAAAAAAAGCCTTTACCTTGTGACAGCACAAGTCTGCTTCCCATGGAAAAAATAAAGATAAGATCATGTTTTGGCTGAATTGTTTTCAAAAGAGACAGTCAGAGTTCCATCCAATCAGCCCTAGGGGGCGGATGACTGTGGCCAATCAAGTGAGAAGCCATTTTGTATATAAAAGCTGAATTTAATAAATAAATTAACCTCTTTTGCCATTTGATCTTGACCTCTTCTTGTGTCGACATCGGCTCAACAGCGACATTCCCTGATATTATCTTTTAATGTCAGCACATTTAATACTAAATTGCAGAAAGAGGTGCATAAAAATCTCAGAGAAAGGCCAATAAAATATATCCTTGTTAGACAGACTTCAAAATTCAACATGATGGTTTGTTAAAATTTACTGCATATTTCCTCTTTGCAAAAGGATACTGCCAGCATAGTGCTACAAAGACATCCTTTTGGTTATTGAGCGGTATCAAAGACATCCTGTGGAATTTATCTGTGGTTATAGTAAGAGACAAAGCAGCACTCCTTAGACTGTGCTTTCCAGGGATTGCCCAATAAGCTAATGATTTTTTTTTTTTTTTTTTTTGCTAGTACTGTCAATAGCAGGGAAAAGAACAAACATGCTTTCCTGGGGTTTTAAAAGACAAAGAACTTTATACTGAGACTAGAATGCACTTCAGGTTCAGTGCAAAGGGGAAAGTGAATCCATATATACATGGAAATGACTGATATTCATGTGCAGCCTATGCTATGCTGACTAACACCCCTGTTCATTGAGCTGTATATATTTTGACAGATGAAAGACAGCTTTAGACCATAGCTGAACCAAATGCATTGTAAACAAAAACACAAAGAACAGATAAACTACCAAAAAATGTACTGTGATACAACACATGCGGTATAATTTGGAATAGGTAGGTTTACCCCAAAATTGTTATAATGGATAAATGAAAATGATAAAGCTATATCTTCCATCAGACGTTTGTCTAAATACAGAATTTGTGATAAATCAGTTTTTAATAAGGAGCTGTTTCTCATTTGGCAGCATATACTCTATTACACAGTAGCAAAAGATGATTTCATAACCAACTCCAGTCTGAGGACAACGCCATGGTCACTGAAACAGAAAAGTCAAACACAGCTATTTTTTCTCGTCTACCTCTGTAGCTCATGTAGCATCTGTATCAAATTTGTTATCAGAAGAAGTTTATCTAGGTAAAATGATCCTTCCCTTTTTTGCCAGCATTTCTTCTCTATGAACAGTCAAATGTCTGCTATTTAAAAATGAAAGCCATGATTTTTGGTGAGAAATTTTTGCATGCTTTCAGGGGAAGGCAAATTAAAAAATATTTGCTATAGATTGAAAAACAAGTAAAGAAACACTGCCAGTTTTACAATAAAGTTTGAAGTAACTGTAAAAGTAAGGACAAGCAGATGGGTAGAAAATTCACTATACACTTAAGGTAATATTAATTGCTGGAAAAATTGCTTAAAGACAAATACTTCGAATTATACTGGAGATCTCCACACTGTTGTAGTCATTTTAGATTCACATTGATGTTTATCCCAGACAAACTAATTATTTTCATACTTAAATGGACAAGTTGTAGAAATGAGGACAGAATGATACATCTTTTTCCATCCTTAATGCCTTTTTACAAATGTTTATGTTCTAAATGACAAATCATGTGACTAAGTAAAGCCAAAAGTTTTTGAGTGAAGAGTGAAGTGTGCAGTAAAGAATATTGCCAATAAAAATATTCTCAGAGTCTTTTAAAGTCTTTCATTATTTTATTTTCTCTTTATTTTAGCCTGACATCTGGATGTTGACATAACTATAGTTTTGAAATGCTTAGTTCAGTGTAGCTAACTTATGACATTTTCTTTTCAACTGATTTTTTTTACAGAAATAGGGAAGTTGTTGTCTCACCACCACAAAAAATATGCAGAATTCATAATTTTTGACAAGAAATATTAAGAACGAATTTAAAATTTAAAATGGAAAATTGAGGAGAGTTATTTAAACATTCCCTTGCATGAAATATTAGCTAAAACTGTTGAAAGTTTAGCTAATATATCAAAAAATTTCTCACACGTATTGAATAGATAGAAGATGCAGTTCATGAAAGTTCATGAAAGATTCTTGCTCAATATCAGGCAGTTCAGGATAGAAGTGTCATGATTTTATTTTATTTATAAAGCCTAAACCTCAGCATTTTAAAGTAAGGAATTTTTTTAAGTCCCAAGTTTCTCATCTGTATCTACAATGCATATTCATCATATGAATCAATTTATTAACCTAAAGGCTTTCACTAATCTTGAAGTCAACACAAACTAATTTTCTTTTTATTTATCATGACTATATTTTAAACACAGTCAAACATCTTGGACATATATAAATTTTACATTTAGAACACAGTGTAATATGTTGTACAAAACTGTTGTTGACATAATATAAAGTACACATCAAACACTAACCTGACAAATCATTAACATACAAAACATTAGCTAATAATTTTTTTTTTAAGCTGTCCTCCTGTTAGTACCCCAAAAAAAAATCCATTTTTTCAGAGTTTTCTTACTCATGCTTACTCCCTACTTAATTTTCTGTACACCTGGCAAAAATTTAAATTTCAGAAGTACAAAATATCTGACTGTGATGCTTGAATATATTATTTAAAATACCTTTCTGCCCCAGAAAATACCTATAAAACAGACAAAGAGAAAGTAGCATGGGAGATACTAGCATACACTTTCCCTTGTCCTTGCTGAACATATCTTTATATCTCAGCTGTATCATGGTAAGGTACTTTGCTTTCATTTTATGTCTTATATTAAAACAGGTGGTCCACCAGTTTTACCATGAAAACGGGTACATTTTTAATGCATTTAGGCAGTGCATTGCTATCTAAGGAATTTATGCAATTGCAATTTCCCACATTTCTTTCACCTCTCTGGCCATTCTGCAAGGTAGAGAACCTATGACATAAGGGGTATCATTAAGGGGTTATACCTGCCAGTTCAGGTTAATATTTGTAAGTCTGAAACACCATTTTCAGAAAGGATTCAAGTGACAAAATGTAAGCCCCTGAAAGCAGGGATTTGGTTTGCCTAATTTATTTAAAACACTAAAGACCCCTTAAGTCACACTCCGGTGTCTCAGGTCCAGATGCAGGAAGATACTTCATTGGGCTCACATTTTTACTACATGGAAGTAACTTCCAAGCTCAAACTTTGATTTACCTTTGTTTGTCTTAAAAAAATCGAAATTGAATAGAAGAATAAATGAGTAAAATGGCAATGCATTTGTCTTATACACAGCAAACTTTCTATGGACTTAAGCCAACTGCTGATAAATGGAAATGAACAAATGGATGCCTAAGCCATTCTTAATCTGCTCATAATTGAGTTAATCTAGTTAAGTGAATTCACTTTTAATTTATAGCAATGGAAGCCTATTTCCTAGCTGGAATACAGCTATTGAAATGATTTACCAAGCTTGAGATGCAATGTCACAGGATATACTTGACTCTTCTCTTTTAGCTAAAGATATCCTGATGAAAACATGTTGTCTAAAAACAAGAGCAGTGAAATTGTACCAATTTACAGTATCCTTGTCTTCTACTTGAGCAGCTTTCCACTGAAAATATATGCCACTGGGGAACATTCTGTAAGTGTCTATAACAAAAATTCCTTTAGAAATGCTCACGACAGAGAGCTGGAAGAGCTATAAACATCAATTCAGCATATGAACATAGTACACTAAACTCAGATATTCTGAAAGTGGCCCTGAGTAACAAGTACTAAAAGAAGGGTGACATCCTGCCTCACAAGTACCAGAATACTTGAACATGTGACTCCTGCCTCAAATCAGTAATTATGGATTGGAGTATGTTCCTTAGGCAGAAGCCTGATTGTGGTTAAGGAGTTCAAGTGGTAGGAAAATGCCTCTGTTCTCCCAGCCTTGTCCAACCAAGCAGAGCAAGATGCACCTTCTCACCTACCGAGCAGGCAAGTCCTTTGCAGTCTACCTATCCTGTCTCCACATGTCTTATCTATGAGTTTCTGGCAAACTCTGCTGATGTCTCAAGATCAGCTTCCCCCCTCTTCACCTGTGGAGACATTCTCTTTTCTTTTTCTGTTCCATTTTCAGCTTTTATCTAATTGCTTCCCAGGTTAACTTTTTTCTTGCTGTTAGGGACTTATAAGCAACTTCACACTCTAAAAATACAACAGCATTTCTAGTTTCAGCTTGTCTACCTTCAGCATCCAAACCCTGCCATGCTTGAAAAATTACAATAAAATTAAGTTGTTCTTTATCAGGGTCTATTTCTTCATGAGACAAGAAAGAATACAAAAGACCTCTTAACTTCTCATTAAAGGTTCTCAACTTGCTCATTGTACAAAGGGCTTGCTAAAATCTTGTAGCACCTTTTTTAATGTCTGCAATATGCAAGCATCATTTTTAAATAATGAGTACTCAAAATGGATAATGACTTTCAGTGATAACACTAAAATACCAAAGACAGTAATTTTAATTACACTTTTCATTCTGTTATTTATACACTCCAAATCACATTTGTTTCCTTACCAAAATTCTCTCCAATGAACTGAGATTCAGATGATTATCTACCCTGTGTCCTAAATAATTTTCTGGTTCCTCACTTGTTAGGAAAAAATTTAATGTTCATTAATTCTATGTTTGTGGGTTTTTTATTAACAACAACAACAACATAAAAGGTTCCAGAATATAAATTCATGGGCAAAAAAAAGCTAAAAAATTGGGGCAATTTGCTTATTTTTTGTAATTTTTTTCTTAAGCCTACAGAAGTTGATAGATCATTAAGCAATGTTAGCAATGAAGCAAAATTACTAATTGATTAATGCCCTGGTAAAGTGAGAAAAATGGGTCTTTTTATATCAAAAGATGCATAGGCATATTGCAAAAATGTTGATGAACTCATTAGTTTGCTTGCTTGAAAAGTGCTGTTAACCATACCAACATACAGTGTAATGATTCCACTGATGCATAATAGAAGAGCAGAAACTGAAAGGGAGCAAATACAGATACACCTGTTCAACACCCAAGGTGACCACTTAGATACTTTTGATTCTGTTAAGGGCATAACCAAAAATTCCTTCAAGCATGATTAAATTTTTGCATTTTCCTCTGAAATATAAATTAGGTTTGCTTTACATATTTTATCTATATTTGCAGTAACGGACTGTCAATATAATAATGTTTTCTTTAACCAGATAATGTAAAGCATAAAGAAAATTAAATTAGTAGGAAACTTAAAGTATAATCTCCTGATTTGTTTTAAAGTTGTTTAGAAAAGCAAACAGGATCAGTGCTCAAATTATTAAAAATGTCATATACATTACAGCCTAGGTAAGAAAGTATTAAAGGAAAGCACACTTTAAAGAAACCTGCTTCACATATGTGTCTGCTGGGCAGAAGAGGCATTTTCATCTGTATGGCATATGATAAATTAGTTACGGGAGCATGGACTCAATCAGCATAGGTAGGATTCATCACTTCATTTAACTATTTTTAATTGTTATATATAAAGTAGAAAGAGATAGCCAGTGTGATTCATGTTATTCTAAAATTGGTTTTAAAACAAGTGGGAGAATCACCCCTCTGAAATTTCCTAAATTTTTGATAAATTGTTGAAAGAGTCTAAATGGCTAAATTAAACTAAATGCCTGGGTTTGCTGTTAAAATTACATGAAACAAAACTGGTGCCTTAAATATTTAGGATATGTAAAGATAATTTTAGAAAGAGCTTATTAGACCTATATCATGGCTAATTTTCTCTAGACAAAAAAAAGGCCAACCTGAAAATGATAAAAATTAATCAACTTTTGAAATAAAGAGCTAATTTGAATTATTCAAATTAATTTTCTTTTCTGCAGATGAAAAAGAGATCTTCCATTCAGGAAGATAAAGTTCAAGCATACTATATTTTCTGATTTCTTTTTATAGGATTTAATTTCAGGAGAGTATTTTGAATTGAGCAAATTCCTTATCAGTTAAAGACTTTCCTTCATTATATATAGCAGTAGTTATCACAACATGAAAAATTCAAGTCTTGGTAATCATTAATGACAAATCCCAATTTCATGGTTCCTATCAATTTTGCTTTTTCAATTTAGCAGATTCCCTCCAGATATTTACTTTGCTTCTGAAAACCAGTTATTTTTCAGTGTAAGAAGAGACATTTGGGGCCCACAAACATTTTTTTGTGTCAAAAGGCAAACTTTCTGAATAAAAAAGCTAATAATAACTAAAGCCAATTGGTGCTGCAGTATACATATACATATTCTCAGCATACACTGTAAAAGCTACAGATGCTAAAAGGAGCAGGCAATCAAATGAATGTAACACTTCATGTCCAGTCTTTCTTATGTAATTTCATTTTGTACAGGAAATTTATTATCTGGGCACTGCAACCCTGCCAGCTAATCACCAGCCAATTGTTATTGCCAGGATAATTGACAGTGGAAGTTATGTCCAACAGCAGCTGCTTCCAACTCTCTGTATTGGATTTGCATGGCCAAGCTTTCCTAGTGGGGCAGATACGGAGGCAGCTTCTGTGAGAAGCTGCCGGAAGCTTCCTTCATGTCCAGCAGAGCCATTCCCTAGTGACTCCAAAGATAGACATGTCTCTGGCCAAGGCTGGGTTAATTAAAAATGGTGGTAACACCTCTGTGATAGCAGATTTAAGAAGAAGAATAAAAAAATGCTATTGCACAGTTGTAACTGCGGCCAAAGAGTGGAGTGAGAACATGTGAGAACAACTCTGCACACACCGAGGTCAGTGGAGAAGGAGTGGGAGGAGGTGATCCAGGCACTGGAGCCAAGATTCCTGTGCCATTCATGGTGCAGACATGGTGAAGCAGTTGTGCTCCTGCAGCCTATGGAGCTCCATGGGGAAGCAGAGATTCACTTGCAGCCCATGGAGGAGACTCATGCTGGAGCAGGTGAATGCCTGAGAGGCGCCTATGAACCTGTGGAAGACCCATGGAACGAGAAGTCCATGCTGGAGCAGCCTGTCCTTGGAGGATTGCACCCCCTGGAGAGTGACCCATGCTG
The DNA here is from genome assembly GCA_013397795.1 of Orthonyx spaldingii. Lineage (NCBI taxonomy): Eukaryota > Metazoa > Chordata > Aves > Passeriformes > Orthonychidae > Orthonyx > Orthonyx spaldingii. The sequence goes on from VZTJ01002440.1 coordinate 2,024,398, forward strand.
CAGCAGTTTGAGGGGTGCTGTTGCCCGTGGGATGGACTCACATTGCAGCAGTTTGCAGAGAGCTGCTGCTTGTGAGATGGAGCCACGTTGGAGAAGTTCATGGAGAACTGTCTCCCGTGGGACGGACCCCACAGTGCAGCAGGGAATGATGCCTCTCCCTGAGCAGTGAGAAAAACAATGGGTGATGAACTGACCTCAACCCCCATTCCCATTCCCTCTGTCACTGGCAGGGAGGATGTAGAGCTGGAAAGGAGGGAGAGGTGAGGGGAAGGTGTTTTTAAGGTCTGATTTTACTACTTCTTATCCTGCTCTGATTTTGTTAGCAATAAATTACGCTAATATCTCTAATTGGAGCTTGTTTTGTCCATGATGATATTTGATGAGTGATTTCTTCCAGTCCTTATCTCAACCCATTAACCCTTCTTTTTTTTTCCTTTCTCCCCTGTCCAGCTACAGAGAGAAGTGAGAGAGGATCTTTGGTATCCAGCTAGCACTGACCCACTGGTGCATCTAGCCAGCATTCACTCACTACACTCTCCTAGTTTTGTTGCATTCAACTTGACTAGTAGTCACAGGTCTGTTTTTCAGCACCCATGTATTTCTACTGTATGCATCTGTAAATTAAAATTAGATTTCACTTTGAGATTATATAAAAACAAGCAAGATCTTGTTTAGCTCATCATTAATGTTGCACTTTGCTCCTTTTTTTTTTTCTTTTTCTTATGGTGTTTCTTAATGTTTTAAAAATTATAGCTTTCCTGGATAAAATGTAGTAATAAATATAAAAGTCAGATCCACTGAACATGAAATTTAGGACTGGTGTACTGCTCTAATAGATCTCACTTTATCTCTTTTCTCCAGATGCGCTGAAAATGACTTCCCTAAGAAGGCAATAACTTAAACATTTGTAAAAAGTTATTAAGAAGGCACAGCATCCTAATTCCTTTAGGATACAAGCAAAGGTTAGTTCCCAGGCTGCTTTTAAAAAGAAAGCTTACATTACAGTATTTCAGGAGTGCATGTTTTCTGATCTATTTTAATAGCCAATAACTATGCCAACTTCAGAGCTGCCAGTCAGCAGAATGACAGCATACTTTTCCTTGTTGTTTACGAAAAAAGTTTTGGGTAATATTCTCACGGAATTTCCCAACTTTAAAAAATAATCTAAACATAAGAGTTTCAAGGTTAGTTAATGGGATCCAGATTCCCAACCTGTGCAGGAAACTGAAAAACATTGTTTGATAAAGCTCTGAAATTAGAGACTGGTAACTACCATATTTTATAGATATAATTAATTTTTATGTATATGTGTGTGTATAAGTATAGATATGTACAAGAAATTGTTATAATTGTTTATAAAATATGGTGAGTGAGTCTATACAGACAAAGAAATCAGTCTGATCATAAGCTAAGTACAAGTGAGTAAGAGAAGTATGCTCCATTAATTGCTGTAAGAAATATTGCACCAACCATGTATTATTGACATCGATTTAACTGGCAAGTGCGATTGCCAAAGAATTTTATGAGATTTTTCCACATTGCAAGTCATTTTTACAAAAAGGAGCTATGAAATTGAGCACTTCATTGAACTCTGATTCTAGGAGAATAACTACATAATTAGGTCTTAAATCATTACAGCACATATGAACACATATTTTATATCAACCATTTACCAGACCTGGAAAAATACAAGCATAACACATTAATATATATTTTTAAACAAGATCTGCTATCAAATTTATATCTATAAAAACCCCAAGTGTTTAAGCAAGTAATGAAGTAATGTCAACAAACCTCTATGCTCTTGCTCCCTCTATTTCTCTGGAGGCTTCTCTTACTGTTTTTCTGCATCATCCAATTCTGTAAATGCATGTGAGGGCCCTGGCTAAAGCAGCAGAGAGATCGAGAGGCCCAGCACAGGAGGCTCTTAGGACAGAATTCCATTAGCTTTGACATGAGCTTCCCAGGAGGGAGCCAGGGCAGCCTTAAGAAAGAGCAATGCTGTGGTTTGAATACCTTCTCTGTCAACCTATCAGAAAATATATTTACTTCTGTTTGATTTTTTTTTTTTCTCCAGAATTTCTTCTTGTTATTTAATTTTGTAAAACTACCGGCATGTAAGAAAATTGTTCTCACATTTATCCTGAATCTTCAACTGAATTGGTAATGATAAGTACAGCACAATGTAACCTGAATCCAACACAGGAGTGCTGCAGTTTTACCTCCTGACCTCACTTAACTAGAGAAAGGTTAAATTTCAGTGTAAAATAAAAATTTCAGTTAATTTCAATGACAAGTTGCACTGAGTTATACAAGAAAATAAGTCTAGATTGTCCAAAGTCAAAACTTCATTTCAGTGGTCGATTCTTGATTATTTTTTAAACTATCTTCCATTTTTGCCCATTCTGATTAGTATTTTTATATATAAGCATCTCTCATAGTTTCTCTGCTTAGGATAGCAGCAAACTAATTCTGACTCAAGCAAAATTTGCCATGCAAAAGCAAATTTTCAAGGCTCTGTCTTAAGCAGGCCTTTATCATGTTCCTCCTGGCTTATGAAATAAGCCTAAGAAATTAATTATTCAGTAATAGAATATTACCATATTTTTCAGGGGAAGCAACTTAAATATGTTTATTAAAAAAACAAAGCATGTACTGCCTGTCCAGAGTAATACCTGTGTTTCAGGTATTAGTTCTTCTGACTCGAGTTGTAAAACCTTGTCAAAGCAGGCTGAGAAGAGAAAACAGAAGGGTGGTTTATAAACATGTTTTGGTATTTGTTAATTAAAAAAAAAACAAACTCCTTGGGAATGATTGTGGGATTGCCAGACTTTTAAACACAATTTCCCTGATAGTAGTGTTAGACAGTAGTTAGAATGGAGTTAACAACCTCTTGAGGATTCACCTCACACTATTTAGAACATGATAAAGGAAAAGCTTAATGATAGCATAAACATTATCCATAAGGTTACAATTACAACTTTATTTCACATTTAGATCATAGAGGCAAATATCCACTGCTTAGATACACTATCCACATACTTATTTCTTTTCATAACACTCAAAATTTCATTCCTTTGTGTTCAATACTGCCTTAGATATCAGTAGATGGAGGAGCCATAGCAAAATATCTACCCATAAAGTAACTATAGCACAATTGCCAGTGTAAATACCATATTTATCAATCTTGCAATCTTTAAAATTTCCCAGGATATATAATTTTCAGCATTTAAGCAAGCAGAGTAGCCCAGCATACACTTTAGTTTATTACTGGAAGATAAAATTCCAATAAAGAGATCATTACCTTAGAAGACAAAAAGAAAACTGCAAGTATTGATCCTGATTTTAGTGTTGTTTAAGGTATTATTTGGGCAAGGAAGTAGCCTTCAGAAAAAAAGAGGATTCTTATTAGGAGTCAGGAAGAAACAGGAGAAGTGAAATGAGAGGGCTCATATTGCCATTGTTTTAAACTCACTGTGATGCCCAAAGGAGTATATCAAACCTCACATATTCAGGTAAACTGTCATAGCTTCAGAAGAACTAAGTATGATTGGTAAGTAATTTTCCACATTGTCAGTGAGTCTAAAACAGTAAAAGAAATTAATCACCTGGCATCTACTTCGTGCAAAGGACTTCCAGAATTTATACCACCATAAATTCCTTGATTTGGCATCCAAAGTAGGATCTTAGGTCATTAAAAGGGTTGACACTATGAGTAAAAAATGCATCTATCAAAATTGGCCTTAATTTGCATATCAGAGAGCACAGCCAATTTACACTGATTGCACAACAGTTGGGGTATTTTTGTATCCAAGCTGTCCATTGCTATAAAAAAAAAATTATCCATCTCCTTTGTGAGCTTTTCTGACATCACATAGATGAGGAAAGTAAAGTAATTATGATAGCTTATCATACCTTTCTCCATAGAACACTGTATCTTGGAGACCTCAGCAGTATTTAATAAATTGTAGCCATACAGATAGTATATAAATACAGCAAACAAGTAAATTAGGTTTGTGCAGGCATTGTTCTTATTGAAATCACAGGCAGAAATAGGACAAGGTCAGGCCTTACAATCCTTTAACAAGCAGCACTGACAAAATGTTGATATAACCATATTGATTTCAATAACTATATTTTTGATTTATGCTGGTGTCAGCACAGAAGCGAGTCTACACACATTTTCCTGTCTGTCTCAGCTTAAACAAAGCCCACTGACAGAGTTTTTGGCACCACCAGCTATTTCACATCTTCGCTGTGGACTGCTTACAGCAAGAGTGACCTCACTAAGCCACCAGCAAAACTTTGTACTAACATACTATCATACCAACATATGTCGGTAAAAAGTGGGTGCAATTTTTCAGCAAGAAGATGCTGAGGTAAAAGACAGTCTCATGCCTGAAAAAATGGAAGGGAAATGTGAGATGGCTGAGTTTTCTTCAGCAATTTCCAGTTTGGAGAATTTAAACCTCAGTCCCAGATGATGAATCATTCATAAAATTATCTTCATTGACATCCTTAACACCAGTTTCTAATATCTGTTTCTTCATTATTTATGCTATCTATTCAATCAATGGCTATTACATATTTCAGTTTGTTTTTTAAAATGCTTATTAATGACACTACTGACATCCCTTTTCCTATCTGTGACACCAGGCTTTTACGTTCTGTGTGGTGAATTAATGACAGCAATTAGCTCTGTGCCTTGACAACACACAATTTCTGCCCAAGGGCTTCTTCAAACATAAAGGAGAAGAAGATTGATTAAAGCAAATGCAATTAATTTAATGTCTCTTAAAGATAAATGGTCAGATGTAATACATATGACATCTTGAACATCTAGATCACACTCTTGACTTGAATAATATCACTTCAAGTTTAGATTCTCATGATCAGAATTAGGCCAGGTATATGTTTTTAGGCTCAAGAAAAAAATTGGGTGAAAAGTACATATTTAGTTTGGAAACAGATCAGTTAAATCAATAATACTTTTTTTTTCACTACCAAATCAACTAACCCTGATAATCCATGATGACTATGGGGGAAATCTCTGGATTTCCTACTTTGAAAGTGCAGTTAGCCACCTGTTGCTAAAGGCCTCTAAAGAAAATGGACTCTCAAACATCAGTTTCTATATTTAAAAGCACAGATTTTGTGGGATGTACATATGCAAACATAAAGTATTTACAAACATGTGTGAACCTGAGTGTGTGCCATTTCCTCTGAGAAACACACATCAATTTCAAGTGTGAATTCTGCAAATGCAAAAAAAACCCACAAACAGGCATTTCTAAGCAACAAGAGGCAGCTTTAGAAAAACAGTGAGGAGACAGACCATGAAAATCAAGTCCAAAAAACACACACAAGTAATAATTTTATAAATTACTACTAAAACTGTGTTCTATTTGATCTGTAAATAGCAGTTGCAGCCTGAGAAGCAAACTGTGTCTTCCAAGTATTAATATCATTGCATAATAATGCATAAATGAAGATTTCTAGTACGCAAATCATGCACAACGCACAACTCTGTGCAGATGGATGAGAAATTGGATCTAAATGTTCAAACAGACAACAGAAAAAAATAAAAGTATGTTACGAGAAGTACAGAACTGTGATAGCATAACATCAGTCACACATAACCATTAAAATGTTAAAGGAGTGCTTGGACAATTCACATACCTCATACAAGATCAGAAAAGCTACTTTCTAAATTGGAGCAAGAAAATTGATTCCCCCCACCCCACTATTGTTTCAGACATTTCCTGTCTTGTTGAATTTCTGAATTTAAGACAGCAATGATATCCAGCTATATTATTGCTGTTCTTTTATGCAGTGTGACATAAATGATATGAGTCATCTCAACAACATACAGCTGAACACCAGAAAGCTTTACCATGGGCTTCACATGAACTCAGTTTCAGCTCCTCAAAATAAAATATATTTTGTGCCTTCTTTCAAAGTTTTTATATAATGAAGATGAACTACTTTATTGTTACACAAACACAAGTGTTGCACACCTTTAGCAATTAATATTTCATTAGAACTTGATTTTCTTAAAACCCAGAAGATAAACAACTGCATTCTGTATTTACTAAGGAATATTTACTAAGGAATAAGGATTTACTCCACCAATATGACTACTGGCACTGTTCAAACTGCACACATAGAGCTTTGATCACCTTCAAAATTGTACTAGGACTTCTAATATAACATTAATGTAGTGCCACGGTATTTTGAAGAGTAAAAGGGGTTGTTCTTACAGAGAACACCCTTCTGTCAAATACCAAGTAAATGGCTAATTAAATGAAGGTTCTTCTGGTGCTGTACTGACCTGAGCATAGTCTTTACTGTAGCATTGAGGAGTTACACCTCTGACAGTAAACTTGGCTAAAACTTTATTAATTTTATGAAAATGTTTTAGATTCCAGCATACAAATCTATCACAAAATGGAAACAATTTTAAGGGTTTGTGGATTCTTCAGAAAAAGAAAGATAGAAAGACTAAGTGTTATGGGATCAAAATACATCACCAATTCAAATCCTTCTCTGAACCAAGGTTTCACACATTCCAGTCAATGAGTTATTTTTCATCTGTACATCATGTTTTTTTCTCATCCCACACACTTCTATTATTTTGATCTGTCTGCATTTACTGTGAAGTGACTATACTAAAACATCCTGGGGAAACAGAACTTACATTTTTCGTACTAAGGTTAGGCAAGGATTGATGTTACTTTGCTAAAACCTGAAAGGTCTTGTAAAAGGAAGAAACACGCTGTTCTGAAACAGGAGCCTAAGGGTTCTTATTCTTCTCTGTCAATTTGAGACTGTATTGAACCAGACACATCTAATTAATGAGTTATTTTTAAAATATGTAAACTACAATGCTACCTTAATATCCTAACTGCTTTGGCTTCTGTAAGTCCACCTTGTCTCATTATTCTCAGGATAATAGTAAACCTAGCATAGAATGTTTTTAGGTTGTTTATTCTTCACATAAAACACTACCCAGAAGCCAAAGAAGAGATCAACAGAAATGTTGAGATGTCAATACAGCACTCTTTTTGTGGCACATAATTGGTGTATTTGGGTTTATCATTTCTTTTTTTTCCTCTCAAAAGATACAGCTGAATCAGATAGGTCACAGATGATTCAAAGGAGAAGCCTGTTTTGGCCAGCCAGAAACACAGAAACAAGAGAAAATACTGTTTTGGTGAAGATGCATATGTAGACTATAAAATTTATTGAGGAATAATTTTCATGGCAATGAAAAAACAAAACATGCATCAATGTGAGCAGCATGAAATTGACTTTTAAAAACAGATCTGACGCTGACTCAGTGTTGAGAGTACTCTTTTCCTCTGCTTGTATTTACAGGAGTCTTCCATTTAGTATGAATTAGGTAGGAAAAAATGCTTCAGTCCTTGGCTTGCTAGGGTGAGTCTGACAGGAGCTGCCCTAGAATTAGGAGCCTCCTGCAGTGCTAAAACACAAATTGATGCTAATACCTCCTCACCTCCAGCAGGCTAGCAAGTCTTCCTGTTAGTATGCAAAGCCATTTATTATTGGAAAAAAAAGGGTTATTCCTCCTCTTGATATATTCCTTCTTGTTTATTTGTTAGCTTTAGCAGAAAGTGGACTTGGCTTTTATCACTGTTCTTTAAACCTTTAGGAAGATTAAACCCTGGCATGCATACTGACCACATGCTCCTAATCCCTCCAAAACATTTTTGGTTTTGGACCACTTTTATATGTGCTATATAGATAGGAATGAAACAAGTAGAAGTCAAACAATTAAAGGATTGGGTTCTATTACTCTGACACATGTAAAAATCTAGCTGGCATATACCTCACACGTGTGATTTTGATGATGAGTACAGGTATATGCAAAACTTACGCTTTAATTTCTGCTTGAGATAAAAGAGCTAAAAATCTCTTCTATGTACATTTCCAGCAAACTAGCATTTTTAGGAGTACAAATGCAGTAAATCCTGTGAAAATGCACAGTATAAAAGGCAGTTAAGAAAATTATTAATGGTGATATCAGCTCAACAGTAAAAGTGTACCTATTATGAAGTGCTTCCTACAGAAATCCAATATGTTACTTTATTTTACTAAGTTCTGCCAAAAATTCAGACAATATACAAGCAAACTCTCCTAAAACATCCACCAAAGAATAATTTGCAGCTGCAAAAACTACCTGAAGCAATTTTCGGCCCTGCAATTAAACCAGGTTTAATTTCTTTCTGTTTTCTTTTTAATTCTCCTTTTGCAGAGACAGAAGGTTTATGATTTTTAGAGAAAATTAACAGGATAAAAATGAGATACAGAAATAAAAATGTATTTAAGGACAGTCTACTGTACATGGCAATGGTCCTTAGTTTCAGTTCCCAGTGCATCAGTACTATCAGGGTGACAGCCTAGCAAACATTTCACATGGAAGGTTTCACAAATAACTCAGTCATACTAATTCACATTGCAAACTCTCTAAAGGGTCAGATGTTATACACTTACATGAAATTCTAGTCAAACATGATCTAGATAAATAGAAATCTTCCGTTATCTTGAATCCTGTTAATATGATGAATTAATGCTACTTCACTTCCCCCCACCGGCCCCTCCCTTGTCCCTTCACCCCTTCTCACACATGTACATGCACAAGTAGGGTCTGATCTTCTACATTAAAATTCCCAAGCCAGAAGGGTTCTGAATATGTAAAATATTTTTGACAAAGGTATTAATTTTAATGATTTCAATTTCACAAACTGATTATAATGGTTAATAATAATATTAATAATCATCTATAATAATATATGAACAATAATAATCTTTTTTTTTTCTTTTCCTATTTCATTTTCTCCTTTTCAACCACAAGAAATATAAAAATAATTTACCAACACAGGACTTGCGATAGTGAAGAGCATCTAATAAGGAAATTTAGAATTAAGTGAGATTTAGAATAAATAGATGTTCAATTATGCAGGTCTGGTTGGTTGGTGGTTGGTTGGTTGGTTGATTGGTTGATTGGTTGGTTTTTTAAACTAGACAGATTTGTAATGGAATTAATTCATATGATCATTTAGCATTATAAATTTGCCTCAAAATATCATTGAGCATCACAGTTGAAAAGGAGTAACATTCCACAGCAAGGAAAGAAAACGGCAGTTGAAATCTTATTTTTCATCTCTACTAAATTCCACTTGAAATATTGCAGTGAATATGTTTCTAAATGTTACCTGAGTACACTGTAGAAATGCAGTACAACAGCACTGACCAAGTGTCAATCATTTCACTTGTTTGCTAACTCAGTGTACTCTCAGAATGTCTGTTACCAGCCGTGCCACCCTTTTACTATGTCTTCCACGATTCTTAGATTTCTCCTAAATATTGTATTGTTCTAAAACAATTCTAGATTTTCCAAATAATTTATCATATATAGCAATGTGCTATATAGAATAGAGACATTAGTTCATGCCTCCAAGTTTTACCTACATTTCTGAAGGGCACACTTTATAAAACTACAAAGGAATGATGAGTTTTAATGTAATTAATGACAGCTCTCGCAGATTTTAATGATTTTAGCAAATTTCAATAAATGACACTTTTCCTTCCTTTTCTTAATAGGAATTGAGGGAAGATAAAGTTCAAGGAAAATGGAATTAGATAAACATAGTTCTTATTTTAAAGTGGGAGAAGGAGGGAAAAGTTGCAAAACTCAAGGCCAGTTACTTCAATTTCAGTTCCTAAAATGTGGTTGAACAAATAATCAAACACTGAGAACTTACAAGAAAGTTGTGAAGATGAAGTGACAATGGATTCATTAAGAACAAGTCATGTCAAAATAATATTTTCTTTCCCTCATGATAGCATAATAGGCCTTTTGGACACAGAAAAAGCAGCCACATTGTCATTGTCCTTCCTTTTAGAAAGCTACCCCATGCTCTCTCTCATGACCTTTTGATGAGCAAACTAGGAAAATACTCCCTGGATGAAATTAGTGAATGTTGCTATTAACAGTTCACTGTCAGGATGGACAAGGGTTTGCAGGACTGTTCCACAGAGTGCATTCATTACATTCTTTAATAGTTTAGATAAAGAAATCAGAAGTAGGGTTATTACATCTAGAAGCTGATAGACACCATGCTGAGAGAGCTGCAAATGCATTGTTTCAAAATAATCTCAACAGATTGAAGTCTGAAGAAAATTAGGTACAAATAAGGGCAAGATCTGAATTTTCCACACTAGAAAAATTAACCAGTTCATTGCAGAAGGGAAACCACTGGCAGATAACAATAGTATCTCATTAGTACCAGTGGCTCTGTCACAAGCTGAAAATGACAACATTTTATGTAAAAATGGAATTTTGAAATTTATAAAGGTTGTTTTTAAACACTCTTCCATACCATCCAACACTAGCAATACCTTCAGTGCAATTTTATATCCAATTTTGAGAACAGTATTTTAGGAAAGATATAGAACAAGAGAAATTAAGAAAAGAAAAACTTCAGTAAGTGGTTAAAGGAAGCAGGTTCATTAGGTCCAGAGATGAAGAGACTGAGGGGCAATATGATAAATCAAAAATGTTAAAAAGTAGGAAAAATAAGAAAGCAAAAGTTCTTATTTTTGTCCCCTGTGGATTTGAGTTTAAAATAAGCTGAAAAAATTAGTTTTGGCTTGCGGTGAAACTTGGCCAGAGCATTTATTCAAGATTTGAAACTATAAAAATCATGAAATGAGTGTCTGAATTTTAAATATAGATGTGAGGAGTAATGATGTGAATTTAAAACCACATATAACAGGCTTTTACTAAAGCAGTTAAAAATGCCATTCTTCCTTAGACTTACATTCACACATTACTGCTTAATGTACTGTAATACTGACTCCATTAAAATGAGAGAAACAAACAAAAAAACTCAATAAAGCAAAAATAAATCCTCAAACCAACCAACCAATAAAAAAAACGAAAACACGAACCACAACCTAAACCCTCTTTTTTCTTTCAGTTTTAAATATTCAGAAACTCACAATATTATGTAGCTGGAATGAAAACAGAAATATTCCAATTCTCACATCATAACCGCAGAAACCTGTCTGACAAGTTTTAAAAGTGATTCTGAATCAGATTCAGTCATAACCAGGCTCCTAACTCAAACACCTCTGTGTCTGAGGTGAGCCCAGGGGAAATATGCAAGTCTGCAGAAGAAGTGATTTATTTTTGCATTAGAACTCAAGGCTAAAAATCACACATCAGAGATCAATAGGAATTTTAAATTTAATTATGTCATTTTTTTGTCATCTTTCTATTTTTTTAATGGGTTTAAGTGACTTTTTTCATTATCATTGTTATTAAGTATTTATATAACCAGAATAAATATTGAGTATTATGAAGATACCAGTTTGATGTTCTTTCTTTCAAGAACACAGCCCATGTCCTCTTTCAGATGATGAACTCCTCAAGCCTGCAGATAACAGTGACTGACAAAATATCCAAGAACATCTGAAACTGTCAAGTCTTCACTGCACTTAATGCCAGATTTGCACTGGGTAAGGAGTCATAAGACAGGCTGTTCAAATCAGCAACCGTGATTTACAGCTGCTGTTTTCCCTCCTTCCCTCTTTCATTGGGCTCTCTACTCTTTCTTCATGCTTTTGATGGTCTGCCTGTGGAAACTTCATTCCTTTAACAGCAAATGAGTACAATTCTGTTCAGTGATCAGCATCTGTCACTTCAGAACATCAAGCAAGTTAATAAAAAGGCATAATTTTAACTCTGACTAAAGTTCTTTAGTTGTCAGTAATGAGCAGATAACACATTTTTAAAAAAAGGTTATGTGTTTGTCAACTGAAATCATATAATGATCTCTACAACTTATGTGTCATCTCTAGTGCTTATACATATCTCTTTTGTTTCTTAAAACCTCCTGAAAGAAAAGATGTTCAGGTCATTGCCTCCAGAAAACCTCTTATATTGTCAAATTTATTTCTATTTGGTGTCAAAAGTAGTTATTATCATGCTTATAATGCATCTTAATCACATTTCTGCCAGCTGAGTGCTACTTACAATTCCATTAAGGTGGCCACTAACAATACAGTTAGACACACGCATAACTTTACAGGGATAATGCCAATAATTCAGTGCGTCAGTAGATTACTTGCTTGTTAACAACAATTTTATGCCTTAAGAAGATTCTTAAGTGCTTGCCTAAATGAAAGGTTATAACCTGGATTTTTAAATCTGACTCTATGTTATTTGATATTCCATAAGAAAAGCTTAAAATTAATTTTTCTTCAAGACCATTAAAAGATTTACCAGGTGAATTAATCCATCATGATACCACTGTAACACTCATGGACTGCACAACAATAATACTGTATACCAGCACTGCTGTGTCTCAACATTTCATCAGGAATATATATAACAGGTAAAAATCTGAATATCTTTACGCGTATTACCCGGTTGTTCCTGTAAAATAAGACCTCTGTCGTTGTCAATAAGGGTACTACTGAACATGAAGAAGAATGAGCTAGTTTGTTTCCATGTAAGTAAAAGTCCATTTAGCAATGTCCTGTAATTTCTAGGGGTGATACTACCATGTCCTCTTCATATACATGCAAAACCCAAATGCTTCAATAACACAGAAGAATCTTAAACCAGACACAAAAAAGGATACATTTTTTTCCCCTATCTATTTTCAGAGGGAAAAAAACAGCCAAGGGAAGAGGAATGACAAGGAAAACAGAGCTAACAGAGGCAGGCATCAGACACAGCAGGTTGCTCAGCATTTTTAGGGCTCTGCTTTTATATAGTCTATGAACTCCTTCTGGGATAGCCAGGGATTTCTGGGAACTCCTGGAGGAAAGTCAGGGCCCGTGCTTCATCAGGGAAAAGCAGCCACGGGGCCTGTGACTTCCAGCAGGTTGTAATGAGGCTATTTCTGATCAAAGGGTTCTTTGAGCTCTGAGCAAGGAGAGACAAGTATCTGTTCAGCAGGTGCTGGGAGAGGTGAGTCTAAGGGCCAGCCTAGCTTGAAGTTCCCAGAGAAGTGTTTTCTGCAGATGATGTGCAAAAGCCTTTTGGAAACCGCACTGCAGAGGGACATGTTTGCATGCCAGCAGTGTGGGGATGGGGCAGTGACACAGCATGTCCCCAGCACACACCACAGCAGCTACCCCAGCATTTCAGATACCAAGGTCCCAAGGGATGATGACGCACCTCTGCAGATCCCTTCCTGAGGAGGCATCCACCTCACCAAGTAGAGGGGAGCTGTGACAAAGGAGGGACATGAAGGGTCTGTGCCTATTTGGTGCAGAAATGGAGACTTGCAGCATGTCCAGAGACTTAACAAATGTAGGAGAAAAGTTTGTTCTCTGATGCAAAAGGGTCAGCGTGGTGGTAGCAGATGAGGTGCTGAGTCCAACCAGGACATTGAGGAGGTGATCCTTTCCATCTGCTGATAATTGGTGAGACCACAGCTGGAGCACTCTGTTCAGTTCTAGGCTCCACTTTAAGAGAGGTGGAGGTACTGAAGTGACTACAAAAAGTCACAAAGTTTCTTTTCAAAAAGAAACTGAGAAAGCTGAGACTTTTCATCTTGGAGAAGGGAGCACTTGAGAAGGGAGTCTTATATCAGTGTGTATAAATATCATACTAGGTGGAGGCAGACTCTTCTCAGTCATGTCCAGAGACAGGACAAGAGGCAATGGACACATAGCAAACCAGGAAAAATTATGTTTAAGCATAAAAAAAACTTTTCAGTGTGCAAGAAGCCAAACAGTGGAATAAGTTGCTCTGAGAGTTTGAGGAGTCTCCATCCCTGGAGATATTCCACATTCAACTGGATGTAGACCTGAGCAAGCTGTTGCTGTAGTTCAGTACTCTGAGCAGAGGGGGTTGCACTAGACATCTCCAGAGGACCAGCCTGGTTTTGTGAGCAGTAACTGTTTCTGAGCTCTAGCGATCCCAGACTTTCAGAGAGCTGCAAATGATCAATCACAATGACATGATATTTGAAACCATTGGGCTGCACCACCAAGCCAGGAGAAGTGTAAAACAACCACAGACAACACTTTTTGATGACCCCTTTCCTGCCAGTAAATACCAAACAAGGAGTATATGAAAAACCAGCCTAATGTGTTCCATGAGCCTTATCCTTAAAAACAAAGGGATATTGGGATTCTGTGCATGTATTATGTGTGAATCTGTGCAATGCAGACTACACAGTCCTGAATGAGAATGGAAGTTGACCCGTGAAACACCCACATTATTAATTGTTGTCAGTCTGGTGAAAAGGCTTCAGGAGCTCAGCCCTCAATAGCTTTATGTTGGAGGAACTAATAAAGGGTCAGGCATTTAAAAAATCGCACCTGTAGAAGGCACTCTTATGTGTGAATCTTACGTTTATCCTGGCATGGAAATTTAAAATACTTTCTCTTTAGAAGTAAGTAAGACTGAATAATAAACAAAATAGCTGCAGAAATGTGTAAGTGGAAACAAACCTTCTCTGTAAAAATTCAGCTCTAGATTATAACTAGAAACTAATAAGTAATTGTCTTCTAATTTTGAAAGTGTATAAAACATAGATATTATCACGGCCAAATGAAGTTTACAACAACTCTTGCAGTTTCAGTTGAGCCAACAGAGGAAGAAGCAGAAAACACAATACATGTAACAGATCCAATGAAATTAAGAAAAAAATGCATATAACACAGAGAGAGTTAAAACCTTTGTTATGATTTCACAGATCTTGTATGTTACAGATGGAGGTCTTTTCCAGCCTTAAGGATTCTATGATTCTATGATAACACACAAAATATTCCCAGAAATTAACATAAGTAATTTTAATTAAAAGAGACAAATTTTTTTGGAAGTGTTACTTTTTAAAAGACATGCTTCCAGGAATGAGATTGGACAGGTAAATGTAGAAAATTGTACAAAAATTATATAACTTTGGGATATACACAGTAGAATGGGCTACAAAAATCTTCTGTAAGTCATTTTTCTCATTCCTTGGAACTGCTCTTTTAGGATCCATTTAGCAATTAATTGCAGTCCTCACTAGATGCTAATATTGCAACAGAAATCTACAGAATAAATTGTGCCAGTGCAAACGAGGCAGTGATTGGCAGGCCTTTCTTAATTATGGCAGTAGGTTTAGCACTTGTGTTAATCTGAAATTCATTAACATGTCTCCAGATACCACTAGTTAAATCCAGTTTGCCAATAGGCAGAGTCAGCTCTGAAATTCGTGCTTCAGAAAACCTTGTTTATTGCTGTCCTCTGAAAAAAAAATTCACTGAGATCAGGTTTCCTGACATATTGTTTGATTGTTTTCCCAAAACAATTCCATGATATTCTCAAGAGGCAACTCTGAACACACAAAACCTTGAATGAGGTTTGTGCCAGAATCACTTATGTACAAGTAAATCTCTTATTTCTTCAAACAGATTCTTAATTCCTCTTTTTATACTTTATTGATGTGGTCTTTCAGGCTACATTTTCATGATCAATAATTATTCTACCCATATAGAAATCTCTGTAGACGAAACAGACAGAAATGCAAATAAGGATAAAGGCTACATAAATTTTTCAGAAATGGATCATGCCAGAAATCCTGGTGTCTTCCTTTGACAAGCATTATTTACTTATTTACAAGGAAGGCCTGATAGATATAATTTCTTTGGATTTCAGAAATGTATTCCATAGGAGATGACTGATTAAAATTGAAAAGCTGGGGATCAGAAGCTGGACTTTAAAGTGGATCAAAAAGGAGATCAAATAGGTTGTGCTGAAAGTGTTCTGCTATTGGTGAGTGCCCTGTGCAGTTCTTCAGAGTCTATTTTGCAAAATTTTAGGGCCAAAAAAAATGCCCTCTGGGGACATAGATGTCATAAAGAAATGTAACAATAGCATGAATATGGAGGGGATACATTGATAACATGGAATGAGATCAAACACTACATGGCAGAATTTGGATAATCTTAGGGACTGAGGCAATAAAAATCAGATTATATGTGTGTCTTGAGGCATTTAGAGGATAATAACAGGAACTTTGCTAAGAGTACAGAGTGCCCATGTTTCTAGATACAAGAGAAGAGAAAATGTGTAACAATTCAGATAAGTATCACACTAGATTCCTGTCTTTCTCTTCAATCTCTTTCTTCAGGTACATTAAGGATTTTTTACCTACCTTTGTAATGTCATAAAATTATTTTTATCTCCAACATAATTACATTGGAATACACTATATTATCCAAACTTTTCTCCAGTCTTATTGTGTAGACCTTCCTTATTACAATGCCAGAGCAGTAAATCTTGCAATTATTTTATATAGATCTCCTCAGATTCCTAAATAGGCCATCATACAAAGCCACGAAAGACAACCTGTCTTTAAACTCTTTAATTAATCTCTTCTAAATCTAGTGTCTAGATTTCTGTATACATTTTCATTCTTATTTCTTTTTCACTTATGTATCAAATGATTTTACATATATTTATTAGAATATGCTGCATTCTTTCTTGGAAATGCTTGGTCATTTTGCACTGTATGGACGGATGCTGTAAAGATGGAAAGAGTGAATGCTACAGAACAATGAATTATATAATTCTTTTCCTCATCTCATTTCTCTAGCCATGATTATCAAAGTTCCTTCCTTTCTTAGCAGAGTGTTGACAAATGACAACTGAAAAATAACATTATCTCATTGGGCTCCCCAGAGTCTTCAGAATTAAATAGAAGACTCTTCTACCACACTCAATCCTTTCCCCCAGGTAACTTCTCAGTTTGCTTAAGTTCCAAATAATAAATAGCTTTGTAAGTACTGTTGCTTGCCCCCATGCACATTTTTTTTGTTTAATGTTCAGTTCCCCAACCTTGTCAACCCCTTCCACTCATTGTCAAAGTTACTTCTCTAAATGTATTACAGACACACAAATGTCTGCAATTACATGTTTTTATCCACCAATTTTTCCTACAGGTTTTGGTAGGCTTTTTATGACCAATATTATTTTTATTTTTCCTGAACTGCTTCTTCATCTTGCTGTCCCTTTCTAAGCTTTGCAAACTGCAGATTATTTTCAGTTTTAAAGGTGTTTTCATACTGGTATAATTTAAAATCTCATTTCATAAGATGCATTTAAACAATCTTAACTTTAAGATTAACAGTTTTGTCTGTAAGGAGATTTTAGCATTTGGTTATGTCTTAATTAGTCTATACAATCTCTGTACATGCAAGGAAGAATTCCATGTGGATTGCTTCTCCTTTGATTGCTTTAAAGCAGACACAAAATAATAGTCTAATTTTATTATTAAATAATTTATACTTATTATTACTGGATTTGTTACTGATAATTAGATTAATACCTCTCTGCAAAGTAGTGCCATTATATGACTTTTGCACATATTCTAAGTTCCTGCTATTTCTTCTTTTATCTTTCAAATGACTTAGAATAATAACTCATCACTTTATTCCTAGCTTCCATCCTCCAGCTCATTTTTTCTCCAAAAAAAAACCAGAATAGTATTGGAGTCCTCTGAAATGTTTTTGGAAACATATACCTAAAGCTCATAGAGTTTTATAGATTTGCTCTGCTGTCAGTGGAGGCATCTCTACAGAACAATCCATCTGGCATATTTTAGAGAATTAAATGATGAGGCAAACCATGCCCCACCAAATGACTTTCTCTCCATTCACTATAAAAGCTCTGTAATCAACTAGTTCATGTGTAGACAACTGAAGTCATCACATCTAATGTGAAACAAATTGAATTCTATTCCTACAGTGTTTGGCTATTTGAATAGCTAAAGTCTCTATGTTCCTGTATTATTCCATTTCTATACTTGCCCCCTCTTCCACTTTATCTAGTTGGATGACACACGAAAAATAAGGCAAACTCAGTACATCATAGTAGTTTTGCTACTACCTTTCACAAAGCTAGGAAAAACTGCACCTTTTATCACCTACATCATCATATGTCTGTACTGTTTCTGTTATTTCTCATCGGGAAAAAATGAAAAAAGTAACACCATATAAGTAGTTCTTGTCTCTAATCTATGTACTGTTCAATATTTGTAGTGTGTCAATCTGCTGAAGTTATAAGCCCTTCTGTTTTTCTGTGCCTAACCTTATTACTTTCCATTTCCTAGCAACAAAACATATGGTTCAGGCACAGGCTTGTGACCCTGTTCTATAGGAGTCATGTTCATTTCTTCTCACCCTCAGTTCTCTTTCCACAGTCTTCTATTATTGTCAGGTTTCATCATCCTTCAACATTTCCCTACGCAGAACCCCTCTTGTTACATATCTGTCCAGCAATTCATACCAAGATCTGTGCTCATTCCTATTTAATACTCCATTAGAAACCATTACCAAGTCCGGACCATGAAGATAAAAGATTTACATTTTCAGAAATATATTTTCATTGATCTGTTTGTTATTGATTCTGACAGAGGGACCTCTGAGGGAGGACAAAGAAGCAATTGTAGCAGTAGCAAGGAAGAAATGCTAAGAAAATTTATAGTCAACTTTACAACTTTAGAAGTGGCAGAAGGACATATAAAATCACAAAAATAAAGGTAGATAGATCTGTATTAATTTTTCATATATGATCCTCAATAAAAGATCTATATGTAATCTCTGAAGACATTGAACTCCATGAGGATTACTCCCTTTTTTGATCACCTCCCATTTGGCCACTGTACGTCAACATTTACAAGGTCTGTGTTATCACAGACTCCAAGGACTTCACAATATAAAAATCATTCATATAAAACAGGACAACATTTTTATAAGACAAGGAACAACAGGAAGGATCAGACTTCAGATGACTGTTTTAGTAACCAAGATCTCAGTTGAATTTAATTATCTAAGAACTGTCCACGTGGCACCAATTTGCATCTCTAAGTTACTGAAGTACCAGGATTTGCATTCCCCTTTTCAGAGGCTCTTTAGCCCAACCAGTGAGGCACACAGTTTCTTCACACACAGTGCAGCTCATTTCCAAGGGGGGAGAGGCACACTTATTCTTTGCCTATTTCTCTGATCTGTCCCCTCTGGACAGAAATCAAAAGAAATGAGGCTACAAACTCACAGGGATCCTGGATGCTGAGGGAGGCAACTCAGCTCTGCTGACATGGCACTGCCTTGACACAAGGGAACCCTGCCCAAACACAACAGCCAGTAGTGTCTAGGTACCACGCAGAAACTCACTAAAAAACTAATAATATCTAAACTACACCTTATCCCCTTATATTTGCTGTGCAAATTCATGTATGCATTAAGAACTTGAATTAACAACTTGGGTTTAGGAACACCTGCTTGAACATTACTTTCTTTTTATTTCACACATTTCTCAGAATTTTCTGTTTCACTATACAAGGTTTAGAAGAATCACTTATTACAAGAACAACACCATGTGCATTTTATGCTAGGGTAAGAAAGAAACCTTGCCAAAGCACATTGCACATAAACAATATCCCTTGCTGGTAAAAAATGGTGCAAGTGACAAACAGAAAAAAATACCTGTGTTTGAACTGCAATTAGTCCATGCATAAAGGAGGATCAATACAACAATTTGTAACTATCAAAGGCTGGAGCCTTTAAAAGCCAGCTGGCTTGGCAGAAACCTTCCCACGGTGGCTGTATGTCAATACAAGGATTATTTTTCAAGCACCTTTAGTTGTTTTTCTCTAACATGATAAGCAGTGGACTCTAATATCCTGAGGCCTTCTCTTCAGATCTCTGGGTAGGACTTGGAAGAACCACACCAGAGACTGCACTAAATAAGCCTTTCAAGTTTGCACACTCTGGCATGTTTCAAGGAGTCAAACTGCCCTGTAGCTGCATATCCTGCATGTAGATGATGACTTGAGGTTCCAGATATCATTTCTGCTTTCCTTTAAAATGCATAATAATCAACTCTAAAAAGTGGGACGCAGCTACTATAACTGGCCATATTATGAATTGTGACTTGATGCTACCTAGGGATATATTTATAAAATGTGATTATATGTGACACAGGAATACTGCCAATATATTTTTGTCTCTCAACTCAGGATCAAGCTATACTGGAGCAAGGCCAGGGTAGTCCTCAGGTAACTGAAGGATCACACAGGAAAACCAAACATTGATCCAGCTGGAGCTCAGAGTGAGCAATAATGTGTCTTCTGTGACTATATATGTTTTCTTGGCCTTACAGTCAAAAGAAAGAAATCTATTACTTAAGTCTCCATAAGATACAGAATTCTGCATTTCTTCTCATCTTAAAGAGTTTGATCAGTATATGTATGGCAAACCTTGAAAAAAAAGAAATTCTGAGCAGGCAGCAGGGCACAGTGCATGGGTGATATATAGCTACTTCCTTTCCACCAAGTCTGTACAAAGTCTATCTGCCTGTCACAAGCAGACACAAACTCCCTCGTGTTTCCACAGAAAAACATGCAGTTCCCAGGGAAATATTCATTTAGTGAATGTCAAGGACTATCTCTTACTGTGCCGCTCTTCTACTCCTGCAAATAAACGTATGTGGCAGAGAGCACATCTACAATCTCAGGATGTTTTGTATTCCTCAGACAGCTCAGGTAACCACTATGTTATTAGGATATTTTCCAAGCTCTTAGTAAATATCTTCCAGTATACAGCAAGTGCAAAACTCGAAGCCATCTAAGTGACTAAATGATATCCATAATAAAAATAAGTAATAATAAAAGTAATAATTTTAAATGCAAACTTTTTTCTATCTCTGTGCTTGCCAGTTGACCTGGACTTTGTTTTTTCTTATTTTTTAGGAATCCTTTAAAACTGTTAGAGTGACTACTCTTTTACGGCTGGTGTCCAGTATGGTTGATGAACACTAGTGTTCCAGATCAAATAAAATAAACACTAAATTTTCTACTGACTATAATACAGTTGAAGCTTTATAAACCTAGTGTTGATACACGTAATATTTCTGAGATCTTATGATTACAATATGGCTTTTTCCATTTTTCAACTAAACAATGAAAACCCATAGAATTGCAAATAAAATCTTTACCAAACATTATTTTACCTGAATTATCAGATGTTCAATTCTGATGATAGAGCTAACAAGAGAATTGAAAGAAACAGTCTCTATTTAAATTAGAATGCCTCAGGAATTTGTGCATCAAATCCATTTTATGTCAGGATTACAAGGGAGAGATTTACCTATGGGGAGCAACATTTTGGGTTTAATCTCTTCAGCATAAAGCATAATGTGCTATGTGGCCAAGATTGTTGGATACCTTGATCTTCAGCAATAATAAGAAGTATTTCCTTTACTGGGGTAGAGAAGCTTCTAAGATACACCATCTTCCACATACTTACTATTTCATACTATTAGAAATGTTTTAACCAACCATTTTAACCAGAGAAAAGTTCTGACTTGCAGCTGACTGCAGAAAACACACAGAAGTAGATGAGTAGCTGTGGTGCCTAAATGGATATGAACAGGATCTCCCTGGCAGCTTTAAGAGGTACCAGCCTTTCCCAGTTATATGAAGAACGAGACACTTACAGTAGACTTCACCAGTTAGTGGAACAGGGAAACCAATCAGCCTGTAAGGGATGAACTGAAGCCTGTCACTTTCCTCTTGAATACCTTGCTCAGTTTCCTTGGATTCTCCCTGGTTTTGCTTAAGGTCACATCTGGTAACAAGGTCTAACACATCTAACTTGTTCTTGAATCCAGCACTGCTTTGATTATACACCTGAACTTGGTTGATTACTGCTGAGTACATCTCCCTAGAGCAGAAAGATTAACATTGCCATCTGATGATGTCAACAATGTCTATTAATTATAAAAGTATTCTCTCCTCACTGTAATTCCTATGCTACAGTATTTAGTCTACCTGATTTCACTGCCATTCCCTTTAATATAAAGAAATTTTTATTTTTCTCTATATATTAGAATGTAATATTTGTCAAAATAATTGCACTGACAGGGACCTTCCTAAAGAATTACTCTATTTTTTGAGTTTGCCACGTATAGGCTATTATTAGATCATTTTTTACATGAATGAATTATAAATGCAACTTATTTATACTATCAAATGCCATTAACAAAATATTTTTCATTTTTTAATTTTATATTCTCTCTAATATGTCTTATTTCATTTTTAAGTAAATATTGTTGTAGGAAAATAAAACACATTCATATTATTCAGTTACAGAGGTATTAAAACCAACTCATTTCCCCTCACATCTGTTCTGATGGTTTGCAGAACAGTTGTATTACCAAACGGGTCATAAATCAACAAGTGGGAAAATTAAAAATTTGTACAAATATTCTTACTTGATTTGATAGATTTAAGAGGAGATTTTAAATTTAAACATACAAGTTAGGAAAATTTCCAAGGTATTCTTTTCCTCAAAACATATCAGGCCTTCTTCCTGTTAATAGAGGTAAGGATATATGAAGGGCTTAAAAATGCTGCAGAACTGAAACTTTGATGTTTCTTACACAGAATAAAAGGTAAAAAAACACAGGTTCTTTGCTCTCAGATACTTTTTTGCTTGGAATGACAAGAGTTAATTTGTTCTGCTCCTTGTTACAGCCTGAGTTTTTCACTTGATCATATTAGAAAGGATATATCTGAATATCCTTACCTATCAGGAGATGCAAATCAATTTTCATTGAGTAATGAGAGTAAATCCTTTATCACCATCCCTTACATATTAATTATTAAAATACCTTATGAATTAGACCTTGTTTCTCAAAACAGAATTGACCTCAGTCAAGTTTTGCATCATGAATTTTATATGTGGAGCATATATATTGCCCAATTAATCAGTACTTAAGATCTGTACATAAGCAAAAGCACAGCCATAAATTGCACTTGCTTTTAGGTTCTACCTTCTAATTTCACACCAAGCATTTTCATAATCACTGATTTTAATCACATGAATTCATGAGGTACCTCAGAACCACAGTAGCTCCAAGCTTTGCCTGCTGCGCATGCTTCCATTATGGCCATACATCACTTAAATTCATTAAGAGTGATTCAGATCACTCTGCAATTTTAGTTTCTTGTACAGCCACCTGGATTAATTCCATTAAAATAATCAGCATGCCAAAGCAGAATTTATTTTAAATCATTCCCTGCCAATTCCCAATAATAAGTTAACCCTGGTAACAACTCTTTTATTCATTTAACATAAAGGCTTTGGAAACTAGACATCAGGATTCTTTGTTACAAGTGGTGTGCCACAGTCCCCAACGCATTTGCAAATCAAGTCAGACACCTCTGAAGCTATGACAAAAGTACATGAAAAGAATTTTTAATTGCATTTTATGAATTCAGGTCTATGTTAGTTTAAACTTTAGCCATGTTTTCAAACATTTCTCTGTACCACTAAGATTTCTAAAAAATTACATCGAATTATGACCTGTGATTTAATTGTGACAGAAAAAACACCACAGATCTTACTAAAACTCCAGCAAACATTCTCCCAGCCACTTCCACTTCTGCAGTTGAAAGCTGTATCTATTTTTTTCACTAGGGTACAGATTAGTGAAACTAGATTTGCTGCCACAGTGAGTCCTAACAAGGTCAACAGAGTTCAGTCCTTCCCAACTCATTGTTAATCTTATTTGTCCATTTGTCCATCAGATGATCTACTCATCTGCTATTATCTCACATTACACTTGGACAGTTTTTTGACCCTATCAGAATATGGTACCAGTGGCATCCTATGATCTTAAGTGTTCCTGACAGTAAAAACTTCTAAATTATGAGCTGTCTATATGAACTAATAACTTACAAAAAACGCAAGGCATGCCCAATTTAAACTATTTTTAAAATGCTTTTGTCTCTACAGGTAGTTGTAGACTTTAGAGTAGGAATTTTAATAACCTGAGTGAGGAGCATTGCACCAGTACATTTTAAGTGGGACATTTAGTTCTATTGTGCTTAATGCCTCAAAAAATGTCAAAACTTATCAGCCTGAAAGTGCACTATTTTAAAGCTTCTGTTTTAATGATAAATAATGATTTGAGAATGCAAATTTTTATACTCAGTGAAAGAATAGAGAGGTGTCAGCTTTCTGGAAAAAAACATTTAAAACAGTCTGAGCTGAATATTAAGTCAGGGGAGTTTTGCATAGATTGATGTCTTAGCAACTTCAAAAGATAGCAGAAGATTAATTTTGTAAATGGCTGATTCCACAATAACGATTCTCAAGAGGGTTCAAAATTCTTTATGAGAAATCTCATTCTTCTGGTTTTTTTTCCTTTAAATTTCCTGTATAGATACTGTTTTCTCAGAAAATAAAAATTACAATGTAGAGTGATCATTAATTTTTATTTTAGTCGACACCTTATTTTGAGTTAGCCTGTTAGCTTCTGTTCTTTTATTCTCATTCTCTGGTATTATTCTGCCCTTTCAGGATGGATTTTTCTGATGTTCCCTTTTTAAACAGGGTTAATGCTGCAGTATGTCTCTGTGTGTTCAGCCAAAATTAATCTTTTCTCAAAGGCATTAGATTAACATATCTAAAAAACAAATAACAGCAAGGCTTACTCGTCCACTCAGACTATGAAATTAGTTCCAGAAGAATAGAGTGAAACATTGTAAAATGGGGTTAGGTGATAATGTTTTTCTTTCTTTCAAGTCCAGATAATGTTACAGAATCACAGCAAGACTGAGGTGGGCAGGGAACTCTGGAGATCACCTAGTTCAACTCCTCTTTTTAGAGCAGGCTCAGCTAGAGCAGGCTGCCTGTGTCCAGCCAGGTTTTGAGTGTCTCCAAGGATGGGGATTCCATAACTTTTTTAAGCAGCCTGTTCCAGTGTTATTGTAGATTTGTCAGGAAATCCAAGAAAGTAACATAGTTGCTGTACTTTGTCCAGAGAAGACCAAAGAAAAGGTTGCACACTTAGAATATATTTCAAGTCTTTTCTTCACCAGGAGAGGGAAGTGATGTTGCAGTGACCTCCTGAAGAAGCACACATTTGCCTAAGCATTGATGGCACAACCAACGGTCAGGGAGTTGGTGCTTCCACCTATTCTCTGCTCTATTCTCAACTATCCTTGCTTGCATAAAAAAAGTCAAATTATCAAGTATCCCTATTACTCCCCAGGATAATTAGCACACCTAAGTAAATAAGATGTCTCTTTTCAAGTATGTAAGTAGAAGTCAAGTGCTGCCCTTACCTTTCTAAGCGTAAAACTCATATTGTAATCTCTGTAAAAAGATTTTGTCACAGTGCTACATTTATCCCTAAAAGTACTAAAAATAAATACAAATGTATGACTAATCGTAGGCAAAAAACATCTACCCTAAATTGCCTATAAAGAGAGAGTTTGGGAGGAGAGGGAGACACACAAGGGAGGTGGAGGGAAGACAGAGTGTTTTATTCCCACCCTAGAAATAGCACTGCATCCCTGCTGTAATTCTTTGCCTGGAAGGAGGTAAAAACATAAATCTTTTCCTTAAAATGAGAACAAAACCACCTTTGAAACACTTCCATCTACTGCAAATGCATGCTCAAGTCCCATTCCTGTTAAACGATGAGCACTTATGTTGAATTCAACAGAACACTTCTCATGACGCACTCAGCACATGCCAGGGTAAAAACTCTTATAAAACACCTGCTTGTTTTGTAGACAGAATAATGAAGTTAAATAAAATGAGAACACTAGAGGAATGTGATGGAAGAACATATTGAATCATGCCACAATTACACTATTGTGCATATCACCATTTATAAACCTAATTAACAGAAAAACTCTTCTCTTTACAAAACTTTAAATACGAAACACCAGTTTTGCATAAACATCTCATTCAGATACAAAGAGTGACAGGAAAATGTGTCACCTTATAAAAATAAAAATATCTTAAATGATAATATTCACTTTTTGCCTGGGAAAAAGAAAGATAAATAAGATCATTAAACTTTCAAAAGGTCTAGGTATTCACTGATCAAAAAAACAGAATGGGCTGGTTATGGTCTACTAAAAGTAACCATCAAGAACCCAAGGTACTAAGTGTGCCATATCTCAGAACACTGCTTTTATATTTTTGTTTTAAAACTCTTTAGATGTACACAGCAATAAGCTGTACCAGTTACATGTTAGAAGCTTTTTTTCCTATTAAATTAAATGAATTTTTAAAATGCCCATTGTAAGTGAAAAGGAATTGGTTTTATAGACCATTCTTTCCTAGCCATCCTATGAAAAACACAGGCAATAGTAAAACAGGAGTCTACAGTCAGCAGTAACTCACATCTCGTGTACAAATAAATTTCTTTATTTCTATTATCAATCAAGTTCTATCCCATTTAAAATCATGATGATCTATGAGATTTTCTGAATTTAGCATACAACTGAAAGAATATCCAAGCAGAAACAAATGTCTTATCAATCACATCAGTTCAATGTGTGCTGGTGACTATGATCACTCTTCAGTCATGAAGGTGCCATGGAATATTACACAGATGAATCCTTCAGGGAATCAAATCTCCATAATTTGTAAATTCAATAAACTGAGTAAACAAAAATAAATACAGTTCAAAGTGATTTGTTGCAATCCAAAGCAAATCAGTTACTCCAATAAACAGAAATACGTGTGTTTTCTTACCCTTGCAAACACCGTCCATAAGACAGACAGAGGTCCTTCAGAATACAGATCACGCTTTGTGAGGCGAAACCCACTAAGCTGAATGCGTAAGCATATTAACTGGACATGCACCTACTCATTACTACATGAGTGAGGAGGGATATACTGAATTAAGTGATGTGACAAGTTGGTTTAATATGCATAAAAGTAGGATCATGTGGGGAAATTGATACTGAAGAAAAGGAAAAACTCCGTGTCTCAAAAATGCCAGTTATTTCTTGATATTATTATTTTTTCTTACTGTGAATATGATGGTATATTGTAACTGACTGCTCAGAGAGAATTTTGGAGGATTTTCCCCTCCTGCAGGTATTTGAAACCTGGTTGGGCATGGTCCTGAATAACCTGGTTATGCTGATCCTGAGCTAGGCAGAGGGTTTGAGTAGGTGGAGGTCCTTGCCACCTTCAGTCAGACTGTGATTCTGTGATTGCCAGGGTAGGAAAATGGTATCTTGAATGGCTAAGAAAGCCAGGGATTTCCTTTCGTGTATCAGTTAATTTTTAATATAAGACATTATTAATGATTGAGGCTAGGATGCACATCAAAACTGACACACAACATTACTGTTTATTCCCAGCACAGGAGGTCTTATAACCTATGTAAATATTCACCTCTGTCAGACCCAGTGGTAGTGCTGTCCTGAAGAACAGGAATTTTGGATTAATAGGAAAAGGCAATGTGTTTAAGACCGTCCTCTGCTTATGTCTCCGAATGCATGACTAAAAAAATAAAATATTTGGGCATATAACTCACCCAAAAAATTGGTACACCAGTACATATTGTGGACTAGCCTAGCACAGGGAATATTTAACATATCCCATAGGACAGGAAGTTAACCTCAAATAAATATTTCTTTTTCTATCTTCCTTTTTCCCCTCTCTTTCAGTAAATCACTCTTTCAAAATCAAATACATTTTCGTTAGTGTCTGGAATGCTTTCATCTCCCGTTATTGCCACACTTAGAGTCAGCAACAGAAATCATGACAGGCATTGATGAAATACAGTTATCTAGGGAGAGGAAGTTTTCATGTAAAATGTACAGCTTATCTTATTATGCTAAATTTTCATGCTCACCAAATGAAAATAGATCACTTTGTGCTTTAACAACATAGATCCAGGAAAACATCTACTGGAAATGTAGGTAATTATCACCGCAAACCTTACAATATGCTGCCTGCCTCTGTCATCATCACAACATTTCCCATTTGCCAGCAACATACTATGTTCCAGGTGTTCTTTAAAATCACTAAAGAATCTTTTAAACTCCTTATAATTTTATATTCCTGGAGACAGGGATTCCCTTTTCATGAAAATTGCACAGGAAGAAAAAACTCTGAACTATAATCAGCATTTGTATCAGACCACAATGGTCTGGTGTATTACCTAAAGCAAAAAAATCCTCCACTCAGAAGTGAAATTCAAAATGACCTTGTGTTTTTTTCAAAGATGCTTGCAGCTGAGGTCACTGGAATAAATTGTGATAGAGAGCGCTTCTCTCTGCATAGTTAGAAGGCATGTGTAGTACATTAATTACCACCAAGTGAGGAAAAAAACCCAAACAAAACAGAGCAAAGTACATCACTCCATTTCTTTCCAAAATAATGGCAAATATTGTCTATAATACTTGTGACTTTTGATGAAATAATTCTGGTTTTTGGCAACTTTATTTCACCATCAAGTATGTTCTACACATTTCAAATCTACATTCATAAATTAATCCTGTTCATTATTGGCCTCTACTGTTAAGAGCATAAGGATCTGTAACTACGTTTCCCCAGCAGGCAGATCCCAGCTCCACAGAATATTATGTAGTGCTGCTTAAAAATATATATTGTAGTTGTGTTAAAGCTCACTAAATTACTGAGTCAGAAACAGATGGAAAGAAAAAATGGAAAAGAAGTTGGAACTGCTAGTGAGTGTGTTAATTGAAATTTAAATATGCAAATTGAAAGTAAACTCACTATTTGCTTACGTAAGGAAATTATTAATTAATTTCAGAAGAAGGAGATTTTCAAAAGGATTTTTTTTAGTCGTTCTCTTGCAAACACATAAGCAACCACTGTCAAATGATTTTAATCTGTCAATAAGACTGCACGAGTCCTCAATTTTCTTCCATAATAGCAGCTTTTCACTGGAATATTTTGATCGACAGATTCATATTTTTAACATCTGCCTCTTTTGGGAGCAGCTTAATGTTAAGATGAAAAATGTTAAGATGAAAAATACACTGGAGGTTTCAGAGCAGGTGGAAAAGCTCACAGTTCTGATTAAATGAGAATTGCTTCTAATCCTGTTTTCCACTGTGCTTTAAAGTATCCTATATAAAGAATAAAACCCCACTTGTCACTTATAAAACATTTAAAGAAGAGAGGGGCAAAAAAAGAGTTTATTTAACTTACCATTAAAGTTTACTGCCCGGATATAGCTAAGCAGTTCTTTCCCGTCAGTTGTGCTCATCCTTGGGCACAGACCAATATATCCAGGACAGAGATCTTTATGCATGTTGTGCAGGGCGTAGGCCATGGAATAGACTGCATCAATGACAAATTGAACTTTTCCTTCTTGTTCATAGGCTGAATCTCTTGCAATTCTTTCTAAGCCTACGGAAGAAAGAGAAAGAGTTTGTTTCTATTTGTGCGTGCACAAGTGTGTACCTGCATGAGCACTTGCATGCAAAAATTCACATTGGAACACAAATAATTACAGTTGGATTGACAGGTAAAGCCAGGATTCATCTATCCATCACCTAAATAAACAAGACAAGGGAAAATATGGCCATCTGGTTTTGCCTCTAATCACTGTACACTGTGCCAGGTATGTAAATAGTATGTTGATTTCTGGGCTAGGAAAGAGGACAGAACATTTCATTACAAGAACAAGACATGTAGATATATGTATTTCTACGATCCAGTAGAAAAATTCTCTTTCCACTTTATTGATTTTCATTCAAGAGTTGTTTATTTTTATTTATAGGACAGTTCTAGAGCAGCCTGCCATTCTGTTTTAGATAAATTTAAGGCTATCTTGATTTTTATTCCTGTCTATTGTTTGATAAACATTATTTAAACATCTCAGGGAAAAAAGCTGAATGCTTGCCAAGAGATGTGACCATCTGTCTCCATAGTGAAAAGTGCTTATTCTAAGACATTTTCTTGTATTTACTAGTGAATTATGCTTCACATTGAGAACCATGTACTCTTTGCTGTTTCCTACAGGGACATTTATCCTTCACAGGGAACAGAGAAAATCAATACATTATATAATTTTTATTCTGCAGGAATTTCCCAAATTCATCATCTATGTCCAAGTACAAGGGAAGGTTTACAGTAATAGGTGATATTACAAAGTGGAATTGTTAAAAATAAATCTCAGAAAAACTATACATTAAGTAAAGAATCAGCATGAAATGTACTATATAGAAACTCAGATGCTGATTTTAAAGGCTCAAACTTTCATTTTCCAGGAAACAAATTATCTGCAAATCTTGATGTGAAATTTGCTCTGTTGATACTGTCAAGTTCCTCTTGCCTCAGTGAACAGAAGAACAGACGCCTAAGTTATCTACCAGGTTATCAGTTCATTCAATTTGAAAATAAACCAGTCATATTATTTAAGGTTATTTAGAAATGAGACAAAAGTTTATTCTTAATTTTTAAAAAAATTTAACCCTCTATCTTATTTCTGTTGTTTCTTTTTTATGCCTAAACACAGGATTTTATCAGTTCAACATACCAATTTTGTTGAATCCAAGTTTATAAAAGTACATTGTTTATGCCTGAAAATATACTGGACACAAGATCTTTCCTTAGACAAATTATGCGAGCCCATACAACATGGGGAAAGAGCCAGGGAGTATACTCAGAAGCCTTTCCTCTGTTTGTCTGCTGCACTTCAGTACCACCACCTTGCATTACAGTGATAACATATGAACAAATCTGTAATCTGACAAGCAGCAGTGGTTTGTGCTTTAAGCACCCCTGAGCACTGGAAGCGACAGCCTTGAAAAATCATGGTGTGCTTTTATTTCTCCTCAGGGATTAGTTAAAAAAATTAAAATCACTACTTCTTGAAAACCTAAAAACCATTTGGAGAGGAAGGCAGAAATCATTTTTGTGATTTGTACAAGTAGCTTTACAGATACTTTTTAAGACACGTTCTCTAATGAATGACAAATAATTAGTGAATAATGCAACTCTACTGCAAATAAATAAACAGGAAAAACCTTTCCTTCAACATGCTGAAAATTACACAATTAGTTGCAGTGCATTGCCCAGACATAAAAGAAGACATGAAGGATGGGAAACATGAAGCTTAATTAGTTTACAAATTTACTAACTTATTTCATTTGGGAACTACCTTCGAACAGCAAATGATGGGTAGAGCTCATGCTCTCCACTTTAATTGTTCAGCCTTGTTAAGGACTGTGGCACAACAAGTGAAGGACAGGGTTTACAGAACTGCTGCAGAGGCAGAGCAGTCAGAAACCTGTGTGCACTCCCAGAGCTTCCACATTCTCTAAACAGGATGGTCAGGACAGGAGGAGTTAAAAGGAGATCCACTTTTATTGCCAAGATGAATATAATTACCATCACATAAATGGATATATGTGTATGCTGAGGAGTGGGGAGGTGGTGAAAAACAGAGTGGAAACATTTTCTGTAATAAATGCTAAATCATAAAACACTAAAGGTTGCAAACACTTCAGGAAGTACACTGTACTAAGCAATACAGATTTTAAAAGGGAGAAAAAAGAGTTTTATTCTTCTCTATGTTATACTGTAGTTTAAATGCATATAAAACATTTTTGCATAAATTTCTTCTATGGCATAGGATTTTACCTTTACTCTTCACAGATATGTTACTATAAACTAATTTACCATATAAATTACAGAGGAATAACTCATTTATTGGGACTGAGTGTGTTTCTATACATACAAAGGGGTAAGGATTATCACAGAATTATTACATTTAAATCAGTCAAACCCAGACGGCAATAGGCAAGAGGAGTCTCTGTGCTTTGCATAACTAAAAAACACAGCAAATTGGATTATGTACTCTTTCTTCTTGAGCTTTCTTTTCATTTTGTCTTTCTGAAATTCTCAAACATCTAAACTAACAATTTATGAAGATGACAAGAACTCGTCAATTTAATTACACTGCACTGCTCTAAATAAATGTTAATGTATAGCAATAAAATGATGCATATTGTCTAAGTCATAAATATGGTCAGCTCCTACAGATATAATGTGATTGGAAGA
Organism: Orthonyx spaldingii; assembly: GCA_013397795.1. Lineage (NCBI taxonomy): Eukaryota > Metazoa > Chordata > Aves > Passeriformes > Orthonychidae > Orthonyx > Orthonyx spaldingii. The sequence continues at coordinate 2,056,288 of VZTJ01002440.1, forward strand.
TATAATTATTCTTCAGACTTGTATGCCAAGTAATAATTGTTTCCTTCATAGCTTGATTCTCAGCTCTGAGAGGCATTTTTCTACACACATTGGTGACTTGAAGGAATATAAAAATTTGTACCTCAGAAAACAAATGTTTTAATACTTTCTTAATGATCACTTCAATTTCTTATTCTACAGCTTTTCCTCTGGAAAAATTGCTTAGGCTGTGTCATTAGCAAAAAGAGTGAGAAGATATTCCCAGTTCTCGAACCTGCACTTGTCAGACCCATGGTCTGGCAGTGTGTCAAGAACTGAGATGAGAAGTGGGCTCACCAGTTCCTCACCATCTCTTCCTGATCCCCAAAACAACAGAAGTCCAGGCAAAGTGCCACGGTGTTTTCCAGTAGGCCTTCCAGTCCAACTGTTGAAAAGTGCAAACCTGACATCAGCAGGATGTCAAGACTTTCCCCAACCAATGAAGAAAGCACATAGACATAAGTACTAATGCTATCATCTTGGGCTTGAGAAGATCTAGGACAGCAGTGACACTAGCCCAGGAAATTGTCAGCCATTCCCAGATCCATCCATTTGAAATCTCTTTAGGGAACACTAAAGCAAGCCACAGGAATGATCCCATAAACACTGTAAATGTGAGAGTTGTTACATGTACTCTTTCACCTTGACCAAGAGTGAGAAGCTGGACTGTTGCTGGAAGTATTACCTCCATACCCACTCATCATTTCCCCTTTTCATCTTGTGTTTCTTATGCTGCAGGAAAAAATGTGTATGCTGCTCAGGATGGTGTAACCCAGCTATGACAGGGAAAGATAAGAAGCATAACAGCAGGAAGGTGACACATGGATTAAGGGGATAGGGATGTAACTGGGGCTACTAGTCTGAGGGGGAAGAAAGTGAAGCAGGTGATATTGTCAATTCCATGGGTATGAATTGGGAATCAAGAGATTTCAGGGGACATAATCAAGATAAATTAGGCCTGTACAACAATAAATTAAAATGTATCATCATTAAAAACTCAAGAGCATGCAGTAAGTAAATAAAGATTAATGTAAGATAACTAAGGCAATGAATTCCTACATAGGTGATGATATTACCTGTGAGAGAGAAACAACGTTCTTAAACAATCAAAACTTAAGGTGCTGATCTCACCAGCAGGGCAATAATCTGCTGGGTGATAAATATTGCATAATTCATCCAAGTTATAGAAAACTTATGCTTAATGATAATCTTAAAGCACGTGTAGAAATAACTTCTGCAGACATATAAGTCCATGACTATAGAAAACTTCAGAACAAAGTTCCTAGCAATTTTTCTCTTAAGAATATAAAAAGTTCTAAACAAGGTAAATGGATATACCTGTCTTGTACCTTGTGACATAGAGGGAAAACAATACCTTTTCTTTAACTGCCCTGTTTCTGTAAAACACTAGTTCTAATATTTCAGAGCAATCCCATTCCTTCTGTCTCACAAATCTTTCTGTTTCCATTTAGTATTATTGAAAGCAATTTATGTAAAAATGCAGTCTACATTATTTCTCATTGTTATTTCAATATTTTTTAGGTTCCATCCCATATATCTAGTTAAAATCTTAACTGATGTTACTTGAAGACAAAAGGCTGAAGTCAAGGACCTTGTATACAACAGCTGGTTAGAGCTTCAAACTGGAGCAATGTTGTAATGGTGCAGGGTTTGAGAAGGGTTTTGGGCACTAGATAGCTTTGGGAGACAGGAGAAGGGCTGCATAGTTTAGAAGAGTAGAGATAGCTGGTATGAAGATGCAATGTGCATGGGAACAGGATCCTAATATTTACAAAATAATAATCAAATTTTCATGTTCCAAGGTTAGAAAAATACTACAAACTAGACAGTATGAACACAAAGCTAGGGCTCCATGTAGGAAATAGGATGCTTCAAGGTATTGTCTCCTAACCTCTAGTCAATGGTCATTTTTACTTCATCCATCTCCTTCATTAGTGTTTCCTTGATGTCTAGAACTGATTGGAACGAAAGTGCACAGTTCACTTGTCATTCTCAATACCAAATATTGGCTCACTGTAAGCCTTCTTCCATTGTTTTGGGGTACTAATTCTCAAAATCTTATAAAAATAAAAGTTAAAAACTCATAAAAACTTCCAACTTGCCTCTCTGAAAACTCTCAGGTAGAAATTATAGAAATGTTCTTTTTTGAAACTTTCCTTTAGAATGGAGATTACTTTTTCATCATTATCTGTTACAGCTAGATCTTTTGCTTTGCTAACCTAAAAATGTTATACTTGTGATTTTTCTGTGTGATTATTGATACATCTAGCAATGGAATAATATTAATGGATTAATAATAAAAAAGGACATATTCTACATCTACTTTAAAAACTCAAATGCCGACTATAGATTAACCTTTATACTATTTTGAACCACTTATTTCTATGTTGGCTATTATTTGATTTATGTATCTTACCCTTAAGTTTGGTAACCTTGGTCAAAATCAGTATTAATCAGGAAAAAAAAAGGTTAAAAAAAACCCAGAAGAAAACAAAACATCAGACAGTTGTCTTGTCCTTCAACCACTAAGAACCATTGGCTTACCAGTGACAAGGAGGGCCAAGAAACTCCTAACTGTGGATTTGTCACTGGCAAGGAAGGATCCTTTACCTAGAGCCTGTATTCTTCCCTCCTTTCCACAATCCCACCCACTCTTATGTGACCTTGTCCCCTCTCGTATGTGCTAAGAAACAAATTTTTTATGGACTATGCTTTGAATATGCAGAGAAATCTTTCTGGGACAATGGTAGGAGGACAAGTAATGTGGAAGAGGGAGAAAAAATTACAATGGTCTTAGAATGGTTTGTCATGAACAGCTTTTATTCCATTTGCCTCTCTTTACCTGCCTTTTTTATATATGCTTGTGCAGAATTACTGCTCAAAGGCAGTGCATCTCTGCAACAGCTGGGGTATTTTTCCAAACTCCTGTTTTGACAAGTCTGGATTTTGGATATCTAGTAATACCTTTTCAGTTCATAGTTGCAATTCACACTTTTTACTCACTGCTAAATTATTTATCCCCATTACTTGGCTCTCAAAACAGTTTTACTTAAGCTGTACTTGGAAGCAAACAAAGTCAAATATAAATATTGTGTTCAATTGATTTTTTTCTCTGGGCCAATCCCGATCACAACTAAAACACAGTAATTCGTAAGTGGTCTCCCACTCTTCTGCTCAGGCATGATAATCCTCTATTTGTCAAAATTGGTTAGAACTTCCCACCTTTGCAGCAACATTTTTTTCCCCAGAAAGCTGGCATCTGTAGCTATGCCATTTCAGCAGGCTCAGCAGGAAGCACCAGGAGCATATGTTGCTCCTATTGAAATCTTCCCGATTATTCAGCTGTTTTCCTCACACATTATGGAGTCTGCTCTCTCTGAACAAATAACGCAGATCATCATCTTCTGTTACTCAAACTTAAGGTCATGATATACTTTTATGGTGGGGGAGTTGAGTTTCATAATAGCTGTATGGTAACAGTGATGCATGACTTAGTTTGCAGAGAGCATCACAAAACCTGCGGCTTCTCTGTAATAGCGTGGTGTCAGTTTAGGAAGCAATTCAGAGAAGAAGACAAGGATTATATCAATTTTCTCAGCCATTTCAAAAAGAAAATTGATAATGTAGAAGCAACAACAGTGAAATGAAGCAGTTTAACTGTCTGCTGTTCTCCAGCAACTGATGGATGTGGGTTTGTGATTTAGTGAATTGTCCCTTGATGTAATTTTTTGGGGGTTATGCCTCTTTACACTAATTCACAAAAAACCCCAACCAAAACCAAACAAAGCAAAATTAAAAAAAAAAAAACCAAAAACAAAACCCAAAAAACAAATAGCAATTAGAAAAAGTCTGAGAAAAAGAGTTTTTCAATCCTTAGAATAATACAGATTTTTTTTAAAAACTTCCCATTCAGAACTGGGTAGAAAACTCACATATTTTAAATACTTTCAAAATACAAAACAGTAAAAAGAACACAACATTAAGTGAATATGCTTCAATAATTTTCACTTTAACACCATCATAAATGGAAAACTAACATTTTTTTTTTGCTTGGTTCTGTAACTGAAGCATCTAAAAAATTCTTGGCCTACCCACAAATATTTTTCATTGGAAGTATCATAACATTTTTCCCGACTTTCACAGTAAATCAGTCTCTTGTTTCAGCAAAACACTTTAATAAATGCACAGTAATATACACTAAAGTGGAATTAAACCACTATTATAGTTATATTGGAATGTTTTGTTACTATTACTGTATGTGACATTTACTAGAAGGTTTTCTCTTAGGAAAGCAAACTAAGGTTGCATTGCTAATTGAAGATTCTCTATTTCCTCATTTATGTACTTTAAGTGAGTCCCTAACAACAGTTTGAATGTTGTTATCAGACAGAAAAATTTTCCTTATTCTAATTACTGCCTTCATATTGCTTAATTATAGCTCCTTGAAACAGTGTACAGAGTCAGGGAACACAGGCACTCAGAATTCTCATACACTTTAAAAACAAATCTGCTACATCCAATAGTGACAGTGTTGTGTAAATTATCTTGCTGAGCCAAGATTTCCTATGATATATATGTTAAGATAAACATTAATGTCTGCATTAAAATACCCAGGAGACACTATAGGATATGTTGTCTCCTTAGCCAATCACACTAAGAACCACACCATGCATTGAAAAGAAAAGTTTTATAAAAGAATACAGTGGCATAAGAAATATTTCTTTCAGGCACATGACTAGTCAGTATCAATGGAATTGCCCATGTTGGAATATAATAATTAGTATGAACAGAACTGGAAACTGGGTATAACATTTTCAAAAGTTATATTTCCTTGTTATAAACAGATTGCAGCTTTGAAACAATGAAAGTAGAGATCTGTTCACCTATACTTGTTCACTTTCTGGCTACAACATGGCTGACAAACTGAGAGCAGAAAATACCTGCAGAAAAAGAGAAAGACACTTGGGAAATTTAAATAAAAGGGAGAGAGACTATTTCATTACTAAGCAAGGATCCACAGTAATTAATAAACCTGACATCACAATAGGTTTCGTTAGATTTTGTCCAGCTTTTAGGACAGAGAGCAAACCACAGCCAATTTTTGCAAAGATCTCTACATAATATTTACATGTATTCTGTTGTTCAAACTTTAGGTGCTTTATTTGTCTCTCAGAATACTGTCAGTATTAGCGTTAGCATGAATAGGCAACCAAATATTTTCCTGAATTTCTCAATTTTAAACAAATTATATCTCGAGGTAAGAATGTAGATAGAATCTATATTTTATAACACAAATTACCCATGGGAATTTCTAACTATGGAAGAAATAGTGTTGCTAGTGTAACTAGTCCAGGCACATAGGTTAAAATAACTGGTACCATTTTAAAACCCCACAGGCTGCAAGCAATTCTAATGCAGACTTCAGTGTATAACTCCAAAGCCTACAGCAATGGCTCTCAGCAAGAGTAAAAATTCAGTACAAGTAACTGAATTTATTCATTGTCTGCCAGCATTTAAACTCAGAGGACCTTCCACACATAACAGCAGTATATATAAAAATCCTTTCCTCTGCTCATTGACCATGAGAGCTTTTAAATTTAAGGTTCAGACAAGAAACTCGAGGGACTTCCGTCCTCAGGAGTATTATTTTTAGTTACAAACTTGATTGACATCATCCTTAAGAAAGGACTTTCTTGCAATTAGAAAGCACTTATTAGAAGTATATACAGACAAAGAGGTATCCAAACACATCACTTCCTGAAGTGTTTGTGACTACCATTTGTTACTAGTCTATTTGGAGACTAAAATTGCACCAAAGCTTCACCATAAATATTGTCATATCTAAACTAATCATATTAACTACTACTAAACAGAAGTTTAAGCATTTTTCGTTAGTTTGATGAGAAGGTCCAAAAGAGCAGACCAATGCAGGTTGCAAAGTTTTCGTAGTCAGCTATTTATCAAAGTAGATGGAGATGCTTTTGTGTCCTTTTCATCACCTATAGATAGTGCAGAAATTCAAGGCCTCTTCAATTGGAGCTCTATCAATGGAAGGAGCATTATGTAAGAGTCCCTTTTCTGATATCAAGTGCTGGGCTGAATTATCGTGAGGGTGATGTGGGCTGGATGTCTGTTCTGGCTTGGCTTGAAGTCTGCAAGCTAAGGGGCAGTAACATCCTATCAGGGCCATTTCTGCAATGAATATTTGATAGCTTTTTGATGCAGAGAATTTAAATATAGATTTGGAATGTACTGTGAACTCACACTCACACTAAGTGTTTTGATGTCATGATTCACATGAAGTACTGAATAACTCTGGTCGCTCCTGGAAGGGAGCTTTCATCAGGTCAGTGTATTTGTAGTTAGTTGCTGAGGTAGGATGCATCTCACGCAGCTTTAGTGATCTAAAAGTTAATTGTCTAGCCTAAAGAAAAGCTGTTTTGCTTCCAAATAAAACACTCATCCTCTTCAAAAACTAGCATTTAGGAAAACAAGTTGAAGTGCTTCCCTGAACAGACTTTCTTGTGTAACTAGCTTAAACTACATAGCTAACTAGTAAAGAACTAATGCTGTGCAAGATAAATATATATACTAGTTTAAAACAGTATCTCACATACCATCTACTGTCTAGTCAGCTGCTATGTGAATGGAGACTCGGATCCAGCAGAAGAAAAAATTAAGTTGTTCTATTTTCTTACAATTGTTGCAAGGACTGAAAATAGCTATATGTCATATTTGAATTAATTCACAGGGCTTCATGTTACTGCTAAGGAGAGAAGTATGTAAAAAAATTTCAAGACAAATGTAATGAAAAACAATATAAAATGAAAATAAATGTAATAATGAATCTTAAAATAATTGCACTCCAAGTTACTGCTTGCTTTCACAATATCAAACTTCCATGAGGAAATTTTTTGAGCTAGGCAAGATAGAAGTATTCATGACAGAATTTTTACGTGAAAAAAGAGTAGGGTTTTTTCAGGAAGGAGCTGTGGGAGAATGAAACCAAAAAGGAAAGCAATGAAAGCATACTTTTCACAGCAAAGGAACAACTATGAATTTAAGCATATAAAAGATCCAATAGTAACATCTCACAATATTAAGAACTGAAGAAAATATTGCATTAACTTTTGCATTTGCCCTCTCCACTGTGTCTTTCTGTTCTGTCCCATTATAATGAACCCATCACACTGCAAGGAGTAGGGCATGATAAGGAAAAGAAATAGTAGATTTCACTTAGTGTAGCCAGTAGAAAAGATGCTACATGGTTATAGAAAATTAAATACCTCTTTTGTTTCATATTTTTCTGTATGACAAGAGGTAATTTTTGACAGTCAAAATGGAAAACATGGGTTCAAGAGCTTTGGATTGCTACAGGCTATAATTTCATCATGTATTACTGTCAAAGTAAACCTATGTGATTTATTGGAGATGGTGAACCATCATTTTGTTGTACAAGCTGTGTAGACAACTGCTGAAACACATGATTTTCCACAGGTGAAAATCTGTAATTTCCCCACTAGTCTAATTAAAGGTGTTTTTTCAGGACCTGCTAAAAACAAGAGCACCATCAATTAGAACTAAGCAGCCAGTTAATGGACTGCTTGATGCCTCGAACAGGACATGGACGATTGCCTTCTGGAAGGGGATTTCAGTCTAAAACTGGAAGACAGTTTACCCAGTACTCTTCACACAGCTTAGAAGATAGCTAGTTCTTTAATCACAAACAAATTAGAACCGATTGGCTTCATTGCTAAAATTGCTAAATTAGGGACATTATAGACGCTCGCTCCTTGAGCAGGTTGGCTGTACACACTCCATTGGCAGCACTCTTACAGCTGCACATATCCCATCCTCACCAGCGCAAAGCAGTGACAGCAAGCAACTCCAAGAAAAGTTCCATTATGAGCAGTCCTGTCCCTCTCAGATAGAGAGAATCAATTTGCTCTACTTGCTCCCCCTGTGTGAATCAGGACAATTATCTACAAAGAGCTGAAGAGAGAGAAAAGAGGCTTGTCTGGAGATGGTGTTTTGCAGGTGGAGGGAAATAGATATGCTGTCAGAGCTTTTGCAGCAAATTTGAGCATTACCTTGGCTGAGACACACTAAATTAGATGGTGATGAACAAGATGCCTGTGACTAAGCAGCAAACAACACCCAGAAAAGGTCCCCACAGTACACTTTAGGCATCTAATATAAAAAGTAGTCAAAAATGTGTTTAGACACATAAACACCTTTAAGACTTAATACTCTACCAAAATATCTGAAGTATGTATCTCACACAACTACAACAAAAGCCATCTTGAGAATCTGGGGGACTTTATCCTCTGCCAAGGGCCATCAAGAATTCATGGTACAAACAAGTTTAATTCCTCACAGGAGATGAATCCAACAAATAAATCTGAGTCCAACAAATTCACACTTGGTTTAGAATCTGTTAGATACTCATCTTCTGCTTAAAAATGTTAGTGATTAAGCACTTTCTCATCAATCAAATCTCTCCTTTAGGTGCTAGTACATTAATAATAATAGTAACAATAATAATAATAGTAATACTAATACTAATAGTAATAACAATAATATGCAAAGTACTGTTAAAGCACAGTCTTTCTCATGATAGGAGGTATCGAGAGAATTGCTTTATTTTGCATACCTAAATCAGCAAGTCCCCTAGTATGAATAGCTATTAGCACAGTAAGGCTTCAGTCTTGCAACTCAGTGTACAATCTTTTAACAGTATTCTAAGTCTGCGGACAGTATGTACCCCAAAAAAGCAGATCTTCAATCGAGTGTGCATGCCATTGTAATACTGAGACAGTGAGGACCTGCTTGGTTGTTTTCACACATTCTGAAATCAAATGAGAAGGACAGGAATTTTTAGGTATTCTACTCTGATTAAAAATAAGATCACCTGTGATAAAAATTATATTATCATAAGCTTATTTTAGGAACCTAAGGCTGTCAAAAGCCTTGATCTTGAACAAAACTGAAATCTTCCCATGTAGCTTCTTACAACGTATTTTGCAGTTATAGATTTACTTTTGAAGAAATCTGAACTCCTCTGCAGAATACCACAACCTTGTGCAGTTCATGTTCCAATTTACCAAGTGCAGTTTGAACTCATCTTACCAAGGCTATTTCATTTCTCCTTATTTTTATAACTTGTATCAACTTCAGTGTACAGACTGATGGGAAAATACCCCAAATTGTTTAAGTGTTTCACCAGTACATTGGATGTGTAAATGTGTTTTGAGCCCTTCTATATAAGAAATATATCAATAAACTGGAGCAAGTTCAGCAGACAGCCATCAAGATGTCCAGGGGAATGAATCACACACCCAGTGATGAAAGGATGAAGGATAGGAGTTTGGCCAGCCTAGAGGAGAAATGGCTTTTGTGTCAAGTCCCCCAGACAGCACATCCAAACAGGGAGATGAACCAATACTCTCCACAATGCTGTACAGTGCAAGGACAAGACATAATGGGCATAACTTGAAACAAGAGCTTTAGACTGGTAAAAGCTTTTTTCCAGTAAGGTTGCTCAGACAGCAGAACAGGCTGCCCATAGCAGATACGCAGTTTCTTCCCATCCTCGGAGGTTTTCAAAACCTGACTGCATAAAGTCCTAACTCACTGAGATCTAACCACACACTGACCCTGTGTTGTGGCTTAAGCCCAGACAGAAATTGACATCCTGTTTTGAGCAGGAGGTTGAACTAGAGACCTCCTGAAGTTCCTTCCAACCTAAAATATCCTGTGATCCACAATTAAGATGCCAGTGCACCAGAAATGTCTTAGCCAATGCTACTGAACAACTCAAGTGCCTATGTGCATCTGCACAGGTGTACATGCTTTTGCAGACATGCACGTGGAAATCCAAAACAGACGGAGCTCTGGGGACTTTTGTTGATCACTTTCTCGGTCCTTAGGTGATTAAGAACAGTTCAAAGTAAAGAGAAAACCAGGTGAATTAACATTAAAAAATATCATTATATTTGACCTCACTACATAAGGCATCTGCATCTTTCCTTAAAGTGTTACATAGACAGAGGTACACTACATCTAGTGCTGCTAGTTTGGATGCCTTTATTGTGACTACCATATCACTTAGTGCAACAATTGTACAACTGACTTTTACATTCAATCCTATGAGCCTGGAATTTTGTGACAGAGGAAAAAAGTTTACTGATGGAAAGTGGTGGTGAGAACTCTGGTCTCTTTTTAAATACATTTCAAACATTTTAATCAGTAGAGAGTTCACTTACTGTCACCTCAGTGGATACCAACATTTCAAAGAACAGAAAGAAAAAAAGCCAGAAGGTGTTTTGGTAAGATCCTTTTTTAAGCCATCCTAATGATCTGCAAGTGACTTGTTTCATGACTGAAAGCATTCACAGCTCTTGGCACTGACCTCTTCTGCTGGCCTAAATCAGCTCAGTTCCAATGGAAGTCAATTGAGTAAGGGTGATTTACGACCCCTCCAATTTTGTCTCAAAATCTAGTGCAATGTGAGAATGTCAGAGAGGCAAAGAAAAGAATTTTTTTTAAGACAAATTGCACTATTTTCTGTTAGGGTAGATTTATTTCTTCCTTACAGGAGAACGATTTTGATGTTCTCTTAATTAGATCAAAGAGAAGTCACCTGAAGGGACAGAAATTCAAACACAACCTTGATCATGTAGCTCAAGGAAGCTGTAGTCAGCTTTTCATTTTAACATTCTCCAGTCTCATGGGTACATGCACAGTTGCACTAAGTTAATTAGTTAGTAATATATACCAGCTGATATATAATTCACAAGATGACCATCATTTTTAAGGAATGTAAACAATATTTTGAAATTTATATTTCCCAAAAGCCATGTTGAAACCTAAATTAGATCTGATAATGGTCAGAAAGAGCAAAAGAAAGAGATGGGAGTGAAACACAGTAATAGAGTAATTACCATTCAGGATGGAGAGAATCTTTTTTTCTGGCTGTAATCAGTATGTAATTATGGCCCCACAAACAAGGCAACACATAAAGAAACAGCTAGAAAGTAGTGCCTTGCTCTATGCTATAAATTTGTGGTCTCTTCAGGCTTTTTATCTTCATTGCCCTTATGGACAATTGGAAATCTGTATTTTTTAGGCTGCAGCTCTCTTCATCAGTAACACAAGCCAGAGGTAATGCTATGGTGAAGCCAATTTACTGAAAAAAGCACCTTGGAGAATGACAAATTTATTTATTTATTTATTTATCTATCTATTTATTTATTTTAAATAAGGCAAGGCATGAGGACAAAGTGATTCCATACTGTGCTTGAGAAATAATTCAATAGAATTAAAGAATAATAAAAATGAAAATATTTTTTTTTTTTACAAAACTCAATAATAAACATACATCACAGCTTCTTGAGAGGAAAAAGTCATCCTGTGTTATGATTTCAACCTCTTAATGCCTTGACTTTGAGAACACCTTGTCAAACAAAGAGGGACAGGAACTTTATAAGTAAGTCCTTCAGATTAAAAGAACACTTTCAGAATTCTACTTCTCCATTGATTTATACTTATTATTTGCTAGGACACTGAAGCAAAACAAGTGAAATTTTAGTGAAATCCCAGTGATGCCATTCCACATTGTTCAGTGGAAGACTTGGCCAATAATAATTGCAGAAAGAGGTGATAGTTAAATGATTGTTTGCTTCTTTCAAGTGAATAAATATATTGATTTATTTTTTATTATTGATACATTTATTAGTTATCATCAGTAGTCAATGTAAAAGTAAAAGCAAACAAAATGTACTCTGCACAGAGAGTATTAAAAGTAGTTATTTTGGTGATTGGTGAAACAGAAAGTAGTTGGCTTTGTTACACATTTTTCCACCACTGTAAAAAATATCATTCTTACAAATGCAGATATAAAGATAAAAATGCCACTATCATCTATGATAGACTGATCCCTTCTCAAAAGATGAAAATTAGTATAAAAGATGAAACGATGTGCACATGATATATATGCACGCATACTGAGTGACTCATACTGATTATTTGTTTACTTTTTCTCTTTTTCTTGACTGGGAGGAATAGATTTTAAGCGTTTTTTTAAGCTTCAGAGTCTTTGACTAATACCTTTACTATGTATTTTTTGGTGGGAATTATTTTATAAAACAGATTATTCAATAATAAATGTCTCACAAAACAATGAATTATCTTTGCATACATAGTGGCAGAATCTGACCTGTATTCATTTTACATTATTCGAGGTTTCTGGAAATAATTGTTAAGATGTTATTTGCTCATAAAAATGAAGTATAGCTAGTTGTGATAAGAACCATGACAATAATTGTGAGTAAGGAAGAGTCAGCTCATACTCAAAATACATGGAAAATGTATGTGAGTGTCAGGCTGTGCATAAACTATACAATTGCCATTGCAAAATGACTAAACAGGACTGGAATTGCACTGAAGAATTGTGGTTGCATTTAACCAGTGCAGTCTAAGAGACCAGACATCACTGATTGAATGCTTGCTACTTTTGAGAAAAATGTTTGAATAGCTGTGACATGTGACATGCCAGTGTGACAAGCTAGTTCAAGATAACCATAGCCAAGTGAAACCAAAATACTCTTGCCAACTGTGTAGGCAAGAACCAATTTTTACTGCCCCAGGATGAGCCACTTTTGTCACAGAAAGTCAGAAAGAGAAGGATAGAAATCTTGAAGAGCTCTGAAACACTAGCCTTGTTCCTAACACTGTCCCCAAGAGATGAAAAGGATGAAACCAGGATTTGCCATAACCACAAATGACTTCACACATTTGTCAGTTGAAGTCACTATTTCCTATAAGTCTCAGCTTGGTTCTCCAGGCTGCTGGGTTTGGGAGGCATGGACAAGTCTTGAAAAAACAGTTGACTTTGCCTAGGTCATATCTGGCACTATCTTGCTCATGCTTCCTTTAGAAAGTTTGCAGGCAGAAATGCATAAAATCATTTGGGAAGGCTGCATAAGGAAGGCAGCTAAATAGGAACAATGGGAGCACTGTAGTTTAAATCCACTTATTTATAATAAATTCCCACTGCACCTGAGATAACTTCACATGGACTTGTAAAATTGACCTGGTTTCAATGAAACAGTATCCAAGATCTTATAATGCAACGAACAAAATTAGTATTATGCCAGGACGTGTGTTTAGGTAAAACTCTCCCTGAGTGTTATCAATAAACACACCTAGCTAATTGTTTTTCAGGATTTGATCTTCAGAATTGTTTTCTGAACAACCAGTCTGCAAAAAGCACACTGTATTGCTCCTCTAGCCAAAAACAAAGGCTATGTGTGAACAACATGCCAGCAAAAGAGAGCTATGGCTGAGGAGGCCTTCTTTGAAACACAGACTTGATGTATAGATGAGAACTGTGGCAAAAAGATTGATGACTCTTCTTAATGGCCCCATCAGTCCCCTCATGCTATTAGGATGTAACTGTTTTAGTGGACTCATTGGCATCACTTCTGGCTTCATGGGATTGAGATAAGGGTAATTTTTTTCAAGCCACAATTCTCAATTGCTAACTGAAAAATAATTATATCTATCAGTAAATCGACCTGATGACCCTGATGTCACCAGAATATTGATAGCTTTTAATTTCTACACCACTCAATCTCCTTTGGCAACATTACACGCACACTGAATAAAATTATTCACAAGATCCACCTTTTTTTTTTTAAGCCTCCACTGCTGATGGCTGTTCCTGAGACAACTCAGTATTTAAGAGAGGGAATACAATGAGGGCTGTGAATTTTAATTTTTTTAATTTTAGCATCCTTATTAGTACAATCAAAGCATCTTACTATTTTATTTCTCTTTGTTCTAGACTCTTCTTAAAGGTAAACTGTAATCTTTCCTTAAAGAGCTTAACCATTTATTATTTTACAAAAAAATTTAATCCAATTTAAAATAACATATTCATCCCAGCATGCAACCACAACAACACGACTGTGGGTATAATTATTAATATTGATAATAATATAAATTGTAAATTTGTTGTACATTGTCCCACTGATGCTAGGAAAGTAGCACATTAAGCAAAGTTATCACACTTGCTACCAGGAGACAAAAAGAGTTCACCAGGTAAGAGTTTCAGGACACCCTCTCTCCTACTGCTGTTTAACTGCATTAAGTTCACAGGCAAGCACTGTTCTGATTTGAGCCTTTATAATTCATCAGAGCACAGACTCTCAAAAGAGAAAGTCTGTTTAGTCTGTCTCTATCATCATAATGACAGTAGAAACACAAAATAGCCTGTGGCTCTGGGTGAGTTAATTATCTACTTTTTTTTCCCTAGGACACCGTCTTGAAGCACTAACACATTAACCTTGCAGACTGTTCACTTAGACCTTCTGCACAGCATGAGATTACTACTAGTCTCAACTGGTTAGTGTCAACTTCCCTGCTCTCTGGGGTTACCCAGGTCACTCCTCATTGCCTGCAAGATTAATTTCCCTCTTAGGGACAGAATAAGCTTAAGCATACAAACACTAGAATTAAGTGATGAAACATATTCTATAAAGAAGAAAAACTACATTAATCTAATCTACTGTTTGCTCTGATGAAAATGAAACACTATCAGCAAAAAAGGTCTTGTCTTCACTAAAATATATCGTGTATCAAAAATACCTATTGTAATGGAAAGGACTGGAACTCTTAAAAAATGTGCTTTATGGTTTTCCAACACCATTAAATGTTATAAAAGTTTGCTTATGTACAGATACAATACATTTATATACAGTACAAAGGGTGAAACTTCATCCACTATAAGTCACCTGCATTTATAATTTCTTTACAATGAATTATATAACTACCTTTCTTGCAGGATACTGATTTTTCAAGCTGTATCAAATGCAAATGCAGTAAATATTTATCAGAATATTTTAAGCACAATACAAAGATTTTAAAAATAAATATATAATTTCCAAGTTCTGACTACATGGTTTCATTTAAGCTTTTACTTTTAACTTTTCAGCTACTTTGGACAATGGAAATGGAGTCAACAAATTTACATTTTGGTTCTTGGTGTAAATACTACACAATTGAGAGAGACATTGATTCATTTAACTGTGGAAGTATTGCTGTGTAGCTTCATGGAAAACAGGAAATCTTTTCGTTTTTTCAGTTCTGAAGGATTGCTTGGGTTTGCCTTTTAATAGATATTTTTCTGATTATACTCTTCGTTAGTGAAGACATAATAACACTAGTTAATTAAACTGTAAGTTTTGTAAGATAGATATTATGTATTACTAATATAAGTATATTTTCTGAGCAGGACAGACAGAGCTTGCATGTAGCTTCACTTCAGATCCCTCATCTTTTTTAATCTAAGAGCCTGTTTCTTGATAGGAGTGGGGAAATCACTGATAGCTGATGGGCATGTGAGCCAAAAGCTTTTAGATTCCTCTGTAGTCTGCTGAATAGCGTCCTTCAGCAGAAGCCAAGATCTTTGTCAACCTGTCAGAAAAATTTCATCAAGGCATCTCACCCTACACCTCAAAAGAAGAAAGCGGTAAACTACTGAAAGATATGGACAGTGGTTTATATTAAACCCTAACAAACATGGCTTTGCAAATTTTAGAAAAATTGCTTCCAAGCTCTCTCAGAACATATCTGCCATACAGTTTCTGGGAAATACTATCAGTACCAGTAAAATTAATATCATGTCTCCTTAAAGTTTAAGTTTTACAAGTTGCCCAGTAAAATGTTTGGTTATGAACAGCCATAAGAGGCCAAAAAATCTCATAAGGTTTGCTGAAAATTTGATCCCAAAGTTGTCTAGCTTCACAATAAGTAATATTTGGTCTTTACTAGGAAGAATTTGTGAAAATAAAATTATGCAAAACTCAGTCAATATCTAAGTACTTCATAACACCTACAGTGACTTAAAATAAACGTTATCAAGTACACTTCAGACAGGAGACGGCATCAGTAGTGGAATTCCTGAGTTTAGGTGATTTACTAGCTGTACTTTAGCTAGCCTTTGTATGACACACTTCTAACAAATTCAGTAAAATAAACAGCAAGTCCAGCCATTTACATGACATATTGTGAATAACACATTCAATCAGCAGGTAGTTCATCTTTTACTGAAATTGTTACTGAAATGTCTTCAGCTTTAATTCCTACAAATATTTTGATAATGTTTTGGAGGGATACTATTTATCCAGTCCAAAATGAAACAGGGAAAGATGAATTTTAATTGAAAGATGAATTTTAATTTAATTTTAATGAATTAAAATATATTGACAGGTCTCTCATTTCACTCTAAAGACCTAAGTAAAATTTCTCCCTCATTAAGACCCAAGAAGCACCCTATTAGATCCTCTAAGCCAACCCACTAGTCATAAAATGAGTTTTAAAATAATGAGCTACTGATTTAAGATTAATGCTTGATTATCTTTGTGAAGTTGATAATAGCGACTCTTACACAGACTTTCCAGAATTAATAGGCCATACAAAAGTGACACAGAAAGGGCAGCCATTACTCAATTATTTTCATTAGAACTTCCTTATTTAATGATGGAGTGTCATGTGAAGCACGCTATGCTTCATTTTCACTTGAGATTTGGAAAATATGATTGTCAAAAAGAAAGTGCCATGGTTCTTTCTCATCTATACCACAATATTTGCTTGTTTTGTGGTTTTTAATGAGGCACATATTTCAGAGATTGTGATGGGTACAAGGAAGCAAAAATATTAGGAATTAAGAGACAAAAACCGGAAAAAAACCACAAACTGTACACAGCAGTATAAATTTCTCTGTATTTCCTTCTGCTGAATATATATATGTATATATATGTACACATTTCCATTAAGGACTTTTAGCAGAAGGACAGCCTCATTAATCTGCCTTTTCATGACAGGATTCTGTGTAAAGATTCCAGCCCTGTAAAAGTCAATGTAGTTGTACTACAGATAGAAACGAGGTGAGTGCTAAGCACATAGCTTGTTAGTGTACTGAAGTGCTGAATTTTTTCATTCCTTTCCTCCTTCTTCCTATCCTGCATGGCTTATTCAGACTGATGCAAATTATGGCAAAAAGAAGACAATTTAAAAAACAAGGCTTAGATCCCCTGTAGCTGAGGTACTCCCATAAGCCCCTACAGCTGCTCTGGTCTTCCAAAGCCCTGGTATGGCACAACTAAGAAGTTGCTGTTGTTTCCCTGATGTTTAGGTACCCAGAGAATGAGAAGTAACCCATGAACACTTCACCTTCCCCAGGTCTTCATCCCAAGTAAAATACTGTTAACTCAGTAGCATCCTAAGGGTTCTGTAGGATGAACCCATAAGCAGCCAGCTGAGATGAGTTTATGGCTGCTTTCTACTCAGAGCAGTGATGATACCTGAGGCAGACAAACACTCTTGCAAAAATTCTAGTGCCATCTATTTACCTTTCATAGAAGAGGAAAGAAGCTCAGCCACGCTTAACTAAATTACACTGAACACTGATATGTGAATAGGCTGTCAAAGTTAAGTGAAGTGCTATGCAGAGATAATGTTCTCTTTCTTTGCAAAGACCCAGAGCTAATCAAAACAATTAACTAAGCTATTAACCATACCAAACATACTGACTAGTATTGTTTATTACTCATCTCAAAAGGATTTCTAATTTTTCTATGATTATGGAAGAAGGAAACACATTAAGTGTGGCAATTGAAAACTGTGATGATTCTAGAACCATCTCTGATGAGTGTGTAGGAGAGTTAATAGTAAAGGAATTTTCAAGAGTAGACATGTTGGTACTAAATGTGACAGCCTTACACTGTTCATGGGGGTGAGCTGTGGAGTAGATTGAGATTTAGTCCTTTTCAACCCAAAAGAATGCAATTTTCACCCCACATAAATGTTAAGCAAAGTACTTGCCACACTAGTATTCTATCTTTGATCAGTAGACAGCAAATATAATGTGGTAGCTCTTGTCCTGACTCACTCTAAGATGATCACTTAGAGGACTCTGTTTCTACCAAATTATCAATTTGGCATCAATTATCATCAATTACTTATTATTAATGTCCTGTATGGATTTTTAAATTCTTAATAAACATGCAGCAATCAAGTTTTGTAAATTACAGACCCATCTGGGTGTCAAGTCTTTTATTTTAAAGTGATCTTCAGTATATGCATGATTTGGTGAGGCTCTATGGAATTCAGCTAACATGCCGTTTGAATGGGAAAAAACAGAACTAGTCAGGTTTTTATATCGCTGCCAGATCATGACTGCACCTGAGAGTAGTATCTGAAGTGGAGGCTCTTTGCACTTTTACTGTTTTTCTTCTGTTGTTCTAATGCAAGACTGGATTTTTCAGTGAGCATATCTCCTTAAGGGAGAATTCTATTTCAATTGTATTATGACTATTGTGATACAAAGCTGTAACGTGACCTTGTGCTGATTCAAAAGGTTAAGTTATTTTGGGCACAAAATGCTGTATAATGAAAAGTACTTTGACAACACATTAGTGTAATTCTAGGCACCTTTTGAGCAGCCCTAAGATTACCAACCCCACCCTCTGTAAATTTTTGTCTCTTTTTTAAACAGAAAAATTAAACATCAATGAAGATACTTCATAAACCAGATTGACTTAGAGTCCATCTCCATCAATCACCTCATTAATCTGCTCAAACCTATGGATTAAAGGAAAGATGTGAAATCAACCCCACAGGAGTGTCTTTCCATTCAAGAACCATAAACTTGCTCTGAAAATTCAGAGTGATTGTTTCGTTTTCTCAGTCATATAGACTGTCATCTGTAAAACTACAGGTAGTTTTAGAGAAGCCTCATGACCAGTTGTTCTGCTGGGAATTGGATATTCAGCTCTCAAAGCTCAGCTCCAAGAAATTCAGCCACAAAATATACAGCTATCAAGCATGATTTTAAATGTGTCTGGTCTACCTTCATGATGAAGGGAAATTGTAGGTTCTGAAACAAATAGTTGGAAATAAATGTTGAAAAGACTGAGTCATAACAAAGAAGTTGAATTACCGGGTGCGTTTTTTTAATAAATAGGACAAAAGAAAAGTAATCTTGATAACTTGATTAATCTATCCTGTTCCTCTAAGCATTATTCTTTATCTGTCATTTCAGTGATAGAGGCCCTGTAAGGCATTCATCGTGTCACTTTAATATATATTAGTATGTAATAACATAAGTTCAAACATCAAAGTAAAAAGAAACAAAGATAAATATGGAAAAAAAAATCCAAGAACCAGGAAATTATGGTAGTTTGTAGAAAAAAAAAAAAGATAAAAAGATGGTTTCAGTTAAACCCTGAAAGTTGCAGAATCCCAAGGTCAAACAAGTAGTGCTGCACAGATACTTTTGGTGATGGATAACAGTAGTACTAATACTAAAGTACTTTACATTTAGGAAAGCAAAATGCAAAGACTCAAACTTTAAGAGGGTGGGGGGAGGGGAGAAATGGGCTCTTTCTGCAACTTTCTGTGTAATGGGAAGCTCTGCACCCCCAAAGTGTGACAGTTACAAAAACTTCTGGAAAAAGGGTAAGCACAATGAAATCATATCCCGAAGGCATTCAGTTATGAAGACTGGTTCAGTGAAACTGGCAGACCTCTGAGAATCTTTTTGCCTTTTTCCACTCTCTAGTCTACATAAAACTTAAAACAAAATGGTATTTTTTGCACAGATTACACATTGGCACCCAGCATGCAGTACTTGAGAGCATACTGATGATAGCTGGCTGTGCAAATCAGATTAGTCTGGAGCATTCAGGGAAAAAATCTGCCAGTCATTTCATCAGTAGAGAGATTGCTGGAATGAAGAGAGGCATTAGCAGGATGTTAAAGAGGAGAAGAGAAAAGGAGAAAAGAAGTTAATGAGAGATGGATTGTAGCAGACGTAGTGGAAGAAGGAAGAAGAAATAGAACTGTACTGCAAGGCTGAAGAGCAAACAGAATAGCAGTAAGAATAAAGCTGATAGTGGGAGAAACTCTTGAGTACTGTAGTTCTAAATGTTGTTATGGATTTCTGTACTACTTAAACATTTGAACTTATTCGTTGTAAATCTGCATCAGAGTGTAAATTACATGAATTCTGCCATTCTTATTCACAGCTTGTTAGAATTGAGAAAAAATACCATGTCCTCTAGTAAGAGGGACTCTTTATATTTTAGAACCTGTTTCTACTGTTAAGCTATTATGTTTCAGATTACAATATTGCTGTGAAGTTCCAGACAAAATTAGAACTTAAAAGCAGTCCAAAATACTTAGAGTCACAAAAAATTAATTTAAAAAAAGAGAATCTCAGAAAGCAATATATCCCTTTGAAAATCCTCATGCCCAGCAGAATGCGCAGCCTCCTAATATAACCACATTCATGCCCAAAAAGAGGAATATACATGATCTGAATGTTTAAAAACAACTCACTTACAAATCTGCAATACCTATAAACACAATCAGCTGCCAAAAGCAGCAGTAGCCAATTACAACACTTAGTGCAGGAGTGAGCCAGAGCTGTCCATTGGCATCTTCTTCCATTTTGCTTCATCCTCAAGGTTGAATATTCTAAAACTGTTCTTTTCTTTCAGCACCTGGTGGTGGTGCTGTTGCTCCTTGCTGTACGGTAGCTTAATCTCCCAGTTTTCACCTGGGATATGACCTCGAATTTATTAGAGTTTGTTATCGAGCACAGAGTGCTGGGGTGATTTTGGTATTTTGACCCCACTTCTTGGTGGGTTGTTAACTCAGGTGTCCCTCCACTTCTACAGGTGTATGTTAAACATCTGAAAAATCTCCTGGAAAACTACAATCCTTCTTCTGTAATTAAACAAACAAACAAACAAAAAGCACACCAAAAAAAGCCAGTTTAAAGAAAGAAAATTAGACAGTACGATGAGAGCAGAAAGAACGTGAATTGATCAAGAGTGTTTGAGGTTGAAAAAGAAGGCAAACACACTGTACTTGGAGCAATATCATATCTAATCACTCAGGCAGTTTTCCAGAGAGGAATTTCATTCATGTAACTAGTCCTATTTAGTTCAGAGAACTAAACTTGCTCATTTAGGTGACTATAGAGACCATAAAAATGCAGAGCTGTAAATATCCCCCAACCTGCTGTGAGTGTGCTTATAAGCAGGAATTATCATTAAGAAGACAAGCGACTGCTATGTCTGCAAGACTCTTGCCAGTGATAAACACAGTATAATTCCTGCATAAATTTACAGATCAGAATTTCCAGCATTTTATAAGACTACTAAATTCTAAGGGAAGAAGTGTATTCCTTTGACTTATTGTTTATTATGAGTATCAGGTATACATCACAGTAGATGAAAAGCTTGCTTCAAATGTAAAAATAAACATTGCAGGCTGAAAAAAGTCAAGCCATAGCAACAAGAAAATCTAAAATTAAAAAAGCAGCAGTTATGTAAATTTGCAAAATCCTGCTAATTATTTAACCTTATTTTTAAAAAAGCAAAACAAAACAAAACCCAAACAAATCCAACAACAAAGTTCTGCTAAGATAACTCATTTAACAGTGCTCATATTTATGAACTGAGGGGTACGTAATTAAAATGCATGAACAAACATGAATTAAGTATCAGCAATGGCTTTTTCATGCTTTGCAAATCAACTACATGTCAGAATAGAACTATCTTGTTAAAGAAAAAAGCAAACACAAAAGACAAAAACATGACTAAATCAAGAAGGACCAGATTAGCTCTTATGGACTATAGGTTTGAGATTAGGGCACCAGCTTTGTGAATAACATTATGAGTTGAGAATCCCAACTTTCATTAGAAAAGCAACTTTCATTGGTAAGAGCTTAAAAAGAGAAATGAGGATTAATTAATGTCCATATATGTAGATAACTCCAATGGATTTAAACTGTAGCACTAAAATCAGTCATCATAGAAAAAGCAGAATCACACCCAAGGACAGGGAAGCAAGTAAAGATGAGGTTTAGTGTCCTGTGTTATCTAACACCCTGAATTCTGTTCTTCAATTGTTGCTGACTTACATCACATCTCCCTTCTTTCTATTTCTGAATAACAAATGCAGTTAAAAATACCATACTGAGTGATCTTGCTTTTGAAGAACATTTTTCCTCATTCACACAGACACAAACACACACACCCCACTCTACTTCTGTGCCAGTGCATAGTTACTATCTTCACAACCTAGACAGTCCTAAAGCTCTAATAAAATCAGGAAAACAGAAAGTTCAGGCAGCATGAAGGAAATATAAAAATTGGAGGGGTAGCAGCATTAAAAACACCCATGTAGCCAAAGGAAATAAAACCAGAAGAATAATGACTGGTAAGAGGAAATTACTATAGTGATCATATTTTTCAAAACATTCAATGTTGAGAGAAAAGACAAAGCAAGAAATGTGACAGTAGCATCATGAGCAGGACTAGGCACAGTGATGATGTGAGTGGAATGGCTATGTACCTGCACAGTTGTATCTACATCATCTGAGAACAAATTCAAACCAGTGTTAATTTGAAGAAAGGAACTGCATTCCTCTCTATTAGTCACACTCAAATTCTTGCTTGTGTAGTAGCATCCTTCCTTGTTCTGAACATCAAATATGGAAAAAAACCCACATTTCTTCTGTCATTCCTGTAACTATATGTCTATGTCAGGGCAATTCTTTTCTAAAGTAAACTGGGGTGATACATCCTTTCTGTGGTGCTGCAGTTGCACAATTTGCACTATAATGTCATAATATTTTTTTTTTTTTCACCTAAATAAAGTGCCTAAAAAAGAATAAGAAAATAAAAGTTTAATAGTCACTGACACTCTTTCCAAGCACTTTGTCACTCACCAGCAAAACAGACACAATATTTTAATGCCAAAAAAGTCACAGGCAATCTGCTCCAGAATTTTAGATAAATAAAAAATAGAAATTAGTATTGTCCGTTCCTAAAGTTTGTGATTCTTCTGACTTGACTCACTGGAAGTGCAAAGTCCTGCACCTGAAGAGGAACGCTCCCATGCAGCAGGGAGTGCATGAGTCATGAGTCATAAAATAAAATATAGAAAATTGGAAAAAGGGTTTTCTTTGTCCAGGGGAGCTACGTTTGGAGCATTCCAACATCCCATTCCCCCAGATCAAGCAAAACAGAGAGATGGAGGCAACTCTATAGTTGAAAACAAACCATCAAATTAATAAATTAGATTCTGTGATCTAAGAGTCTGCATTTACCAGGAATTTAAATCAGTGACCCATGAGACATCTTCTGAGCTTTTATCTTACATAGATATTTTTTCTGATTGTTATGAGTAACTGAGGATTGCTGCCATACCACAGAACAGGAACCAGTATAATGTAAGGTCATTGCCTTTGATGTATATTTTTATATTTCTACATAGTAAAAACATTGTGGGGTTTGTGAAGAATGAAATTATGATGAAAAATACCTTTTGATAATTATCCATAACGCTTCCAACCTATGAAACCAGAAAATGTTCAACATCAGGGCTCAATGCACACGAAAGTGTATGGAACAGCCTCTTTTAAAGTACAATTTTCTCTTAGTGTGCTTTGTTTTAGCTAGGCTTGCCAAGCCTTTCTAATAAAAACGTTTTTACACTGTGTGAAATCAGTGTCTCCTTTCCAAATAAAATTACGTGCAATCTCATGTAAATGTAGTAAGACAATCGTATTTTTATATTTTGATTAAGGTACCTCAAACAAAATTTCAGTTCAATTACCTCATTTTCTTGTAATCATATATAAGATGGATTCTGTAAACTCCCCCATGAAGTGCTGTGGCCATAAAACTGACATGATAGGCAGAATCTGCTTATTCATTTAGGAAGGTAATGATATTGTCCCATTAGGAATCATATCAGTGCCGGTGTTGAGTAAGATACATCGTTCTGTCAGTAGAAAAGGATGTGAGCTACAGGAGACTGGAAATGCATTCCCCTAGAGAAGTGTAACAGTAATCTCAAAGCAAAATATTTCTGGAGATCAGTACAACATGATCCTTTCCTCACAACATCCTGCTTGCAGCCACTCTGGATATCTTCGTGATGGGAACAACACTAATGCACAGCACCCAATCATCTCTGCCTGACCTCTTCCTCTCTTTCTAGGCAGGATCCAGCAAGAGCTGAGACACTGCTCACAAGCACGAGGGGTAGCTGGCAGCAGATTGCTCTAGTGCCTGGAGTCAGGAAAACACTCCTGGCTGCAATCTCTGTTTGCCTATGGACACACAAAGATGATTCATGTGGTCTGGGGAACACACAGACAATGGTTTGGAAAATCTCTTATCTAGAAAAATGAAAGTCTCCTCTCTCCTGAGGAAACTAACAAGCATCTCACAGTACTCACGGTGTTGTGTTTACCTCTTCAGACACAGGTGCTTAGCATTGAACCAAATCCTATTTTCCTGCTGGCCCCAGATGGAACAGGTCACCCACATAAGCATTGGAAAGCTGTGAAGGGTTCCCCACGTCTTAAAATGACAGGTAAATGTTTAAATCCTTACCAAACAGCAAATTCAGTCAACAGGAGTAACTCACAACAGCTGAAGAGCAGATGTCTTTGACTCTTCAGTGAGACCAAAACTGCAGAGATCAGATTCATCACAAATTCATCCACAATGACTCTAGGGGGTTTTTTTCACACAACACTTTGCGACTCAAAGGTTAGATCTGCCCCTTCTAGAGCCAGTTGCCATCCTGACTAATGTCAACTCTTCTGTCAGAGAAGGCAAGTGATCTCATGCTACCAAAGACAATTATTTCAAATTTGTTGCTAAATGATTTCTGGTAAAACCAGTGTGATGAACTACTGAACACTCAGTTCATTAGCTGTCAACCAGCTTGACATTTCCATCTTTCAAGCAGTATTGCAGAAAATCAAAGATACACAAGGCTGTGCTTCAAAAGCTGCAGAAGTAACCATACTGTCTTCAAGAAAAGGGACTGTGATGGCTATTGCTAATGGAACATGGAAGATTAGAGTAACTCAGAGGCACATAAAAGGTCTTTGAAAATTATTTCTTCATGTGCCCTTTAGAAACACAGTTACAGAATGAACATTAATAAAACAGAATAAGAACATAATAGCAGAACTTAAAATAAGAACATAATATTCTGGAGACAGAATAAGAAAAAAATTTAGGCACAAATGACTGGTCTTATGCTGTGGCACTTTAAAAAGTCATCCTATGTAAATATTGTACTCTGTATCCATCTGACAGTTACTATTTATAGAAAATAGGTGAAAGTAATGAGTGCTTTTTAACTGAACCCAGGACAAAATTCTCATACCAATACATACACAAAGGAGATAATCATTATTCTATAATACATTCTAGATGTTATGTTACAATACTTCTTTAATTACTGTTTACATTACCTTCTTTAAGTCATCAGATATTTGAATCATCTTCTGCAAGAGTTTATCAACTGGCTTCCTACCTTAGGTACTCTCTGTAAAAACTGAAGAAAGTGTTTTGTTTTCTTTCTATCCTTTCAGTTGAACAAACTAAATATAAAAAAAATATAAATCTTTGTTTTCATTTCCTAATTTTGTTTCTTTTGAGATTTCTTTTCCCCCATGGATTTTAAAATCAATACTTTCTTGGTCTATTTAGAAAACACAAAGCCTATTCTAAAATGCTTTAAAATCTTCACATTCTTTAAAACTTTTCCAATTTTCTTCCAGGAGACAGGTACATAGTGTTTGCCAGTACCTGCTTAAGTGTTAAATGCATCTATTGCTTCCAGTCATCCTACCTACCTCACTTCTTTTGTATTGTCACCTTCTGTATGTGACATGACAAGGATGACACAGACATCAATGTATTGAAAGAAAAGTTTGATGCCTGTGATTTTCTCACTGGATCAGAAATTGTGTTCCTCTGTGTGCTGTTTATACTGATCCACTCAGGGCAATTACTCTCCATTGGTATTATTAGACTTCAAACTGACTCCCATACCTTTCTAAGAAAATAATTGCTAACTCCTGAGACCCTTCAGAAATCACAAGCAGAGCAAGCATACACACTGTGGCACTTGTAAACTTGTGCTGCTCCTTGAGCAGCAGAAGTCTCCGTGTTAGATAACTTCTACAACTAGTTATGGTTAAGCTTTCATTTAGCAAAGGAAAATGCTAGATACTTCATTAAGAATAGGAAATACAATTTGTAAAACATTCTTAGGACTTAACAGTCAGTTGACTCTGTTTTGCTCCTGGTTATTAATTGATGCATCTATCTCAGTGATGAGACTTTGGAACAATTCTACCACTTCTGAAATTCTGCTTCCCTTGGCTAATTTCCTTCTTTGATCACTGTACAACTTTAGTGTCTTATTGAGGAAGTTAAGCCTGCAAACCTGCTGCCTTCAGCCCAGGTCTGCTCAGCTAAGAAAGCCATCTTTCATCAGAGATACTCTCCCTTCTTTGTCTTTCAACCCACTTGACTTTTTGTCAGCAGGACAAGCAGTCAAGATTTATATAAAAAAATATTTGTGAGGAACAAGTCTCGGTGAAATCTCAATCTACACTGAGTATCCAATTGCTACCCTCATCTCACATGAACCAACCCTTCTACAAGTACCATTTAAGCTACTTACATTCTTTGCAAGGGAAAATGGCTGCTTGCTTCCAGAATCCCAGGTGTAAGAACTGCTTGCCAAATATAGGTATCTAAATTATAGTCACAGGACCTTCAAATGCAAATACTATTGCCATTAAAGAACTGTGGCATTTTTTAAGAGACTAATTTGCTAGGCACTTAGTATTTCAGTACAGTTAACTGTACTGAACAGAGAGAGTTCCAATCTCAGTTTCTCTCCTGCTTCCCTTTGGAGATGGATTACAAAAATGCTGATTTCCCAGAATCACAGAATATGCTGAGTTGACACAAGGATCATTGAGTCCAGATCCTGGTCCTGCACAGGACCATGCCCAGAAATCACACCATGTGCCTGAGAGCATTGAACTCAGACAGGCTTGGTGCCATGACCACTTCCCCAGGGAGCTGTTCTAGTGCCCAACCACCTCTGGGTGAATTTTTTCTAACATCCAACCTAAACCTCCCCTGGCACAACTTCTCTCGCGTGCACTACGGATGAGGCTTCTGGTTCCTCTTCCTAAACAGCTTTGAATTTTCTATGTGCTACACAGATGTGAACATACTGTCTGTTTCAGACTTCTCTGCAGGATCATTTTCAGCATAGTACGACCAAGTGACATGCTTGTTATTAGATTCATACATTTGAATTCACTGTGAAATCTTCAAAGAGTCTGCACATGAAATGCTAGCAGCACAAATGACAGATTTGGGACCCAGCATTTTCTTCTCTTCCTCAAGTTTTGTGAACATTGTAGGTCCTCGACTGAGATTTCAGGAGTTGCTAAGATTTTTTTTAAGTAATTTGCTTTTGAATAGTTTGATGGATCTGTGATCTAAACCATATTTGTATATTTTTCACAGGGATGACAGATCAGTGATTTCCTCTGACACTAAAAAGTGGCCATTATCTTTTACAGTTTAGTCATTTTCAATATCCAGAACCTGCATTCATCTAATTCAAAGAACAGACACATATCAATGAGAATCTCTAAATATTTCTACATTCCTGCTAAGATCCCTTTATGTGACTTAGCATGTAGTTAAGTTTATTCCTATCCATATAAAAAGCCTGATGGTTATATTTCTGCACAGTAAAACCCAAATAAATACTGAGAGTCATAAAGAGTTCATTTTATTTCTTTAGGCAGTGTACTAAAGCAGTGCAGAAGAGGCTAATAGGTTCTGCAAAGCTATTGCTTTTTGCCCTTGTGGAAGTGAGCAGGACAGGAGAGAGAGTGACTGAAAAATTATTGTGACAGGCTCTCAGCTGGCCATAACTCTGAAGTTAGAACCACTGTACTCTTCCCTTACAAGTGACCAGACTAAAGACACTAAAATAGCTTGAGGCATCAATGATTTATTAAAACACACTAAAACAAGTGACTTTTGCATGTCCAGTTAAGTATAATATGGTAAGACAGAGTAAAATAAAAGGGTTTGCAAACAAATCTTTCCCTTATTCACTGTACCTCACAGAGTAGGTACTTCCATTCTTGTTTTCTAGATCAACAATTTTTATCAGCTTCCTGGACTGCAAAAAATTTGCTGTGGTCTTCACAGGGTCCCGTTTCCTTCAGGGAAGCTTCTGCAAACCCTCCTGTAGATTTCTGCCAGCTCCATGCTCCCCTCAGGAAACTCTCAGTCTGTACTTGTGCAGCAGCATCCCCACTCATGACATTTATCACTCCCCATCTGTCCTATCTCACTCTCCCCCATAACCACGTTCAGTTGTCCCCAGAAAAAAAAGCAGTTTCCCCACGTTATTGCTGGTACCATGATACTGGTGCTGTAGCAGTGTGAGCGCTGCTGACGGGCAGCCTGCCTGCCTGCTGCTCAGCCGTATTCCTTCATGTACACATGACTGGGAGAGGGTATTTATCACAGTTATTTCCAGTGACTGATCTGGCCTGTGTGCAATTAGCACACAGTTGCATGACAACTTATCATACTTATTATTTTGAAAATCAACATGTCATTGACTTCTTCAGGGCTGGAGGGAGGGTACATTTACATTAAGACTGACTGCAGGAACCCAACTACATCAGCAATCTTGTCCAAAGAGCAATCACCTGTTCTCTGTAAGTTTCCAAGGAGGCTGTAGGGCAAACCAAGTTGGAAATCACTGTTTCTTTGAGGTAAGAAGGCCATTGTTGTTCATTGTCTTTTAACACTTCTCTGTATCAAGAGAATGACTTTGGGCAGCCTCAGAGCTGGACTCCAGTAGAAACAGAAGCTTCTCTTTGAAAGGACATAAGAACTTCATTTACTTTGTGCAAATAAAAGTGCCTTGCATTGCAAGCACCAGGAAATACTCCCTCACAAAGAGGCAAGGTGCTGCCAGTCACTGGTATCTTCTCTCTCTGGACTCAGAAACATATGAAGGTACTGGGGGAGATGGGGGCTGTCACTTGAAGCACTGCTTGTATCAATAAACTGGAGATACCATGAGAAATTTCAACCAGCAGCAGTTTAAGTTTTTCCAAAGTAGCAAAAAGAGAAGACTGTGACCTACAACAACTACTCTCTCCCTAACTGCACCAGAGCAGTCCAAGAACAAGTCATATATTACTGCCAGCTGCCCTGCAAATGAGATGAGGAAGACAACAGGATTGGAATGTGCTATGCTGATGTAAAAAATTACCTGTGTTTATTTTCCTCTTAAACCAATTGATATTTTGTACTGAAGATTATCTTTCTGAATATTTTTTTAAGGCTCTGATGGCTTTCTGCAATTGCTTTGAATTGAAATATTTGTTTTATGATGAGGACTTCCAATGTTAAAAAAATAGCTTTACTTACTTTTTTAAGCCCAGTTACATTTTTCCCCCTAAGCTGTTTGGCTTTTTTGCTCTCCTTTATAGCTGTTAGGAGCAGTGTGCTATTATTTTTGGAAAGGTTGCTTTTTATATTCTTTCTTTATTACTTACCCTAGTCTCTTAATCTTTTCTGGATATGTTTGGGTGTTCTTTTCATCTGGAAGTTTATTTATTTTTTTTCTCTGTACAATATGTTCTGTACTTCCAGACCTGCTAGATACTAATTTTACTTAATTATTTCTCCTTAAAGGTTTACCCTCTGAAAACTATTATGTTTCAGATTCTGGGGTTTTCACAAAATACATTAAACCATTCATCACGTTTTCCTTTTCTTTTTTCTCTCAACACCAAATTGCCTTTAATGGAAAAAAAAAAAGA
Source organism: Orthonyx spaldingii (assembly GCA_013397795.1). Taxonomy (NCBI): domain Eukaryota; kingdom Metazoa; phylum Chordata; class Aves; order Passeriformes; family Orthonychidae; genus Orthonyx; species Orthonyx spaldingii. The sequence continues at coordinate 2,086,097 of VZTJ01002440.1, forward strand.
AAAAGAAAAGCAAGATTTAATATCTAATTTGTAAATGGAAGGGAATAAAATACATTTCATAATGTATTAATAGAGAGTACACAATTTTAATTAAATTGTAATATGGAAAAAAAGCACAGTATTTTGATAGCATGGATAGAATTGCAAACCTTATTTATATATCAGTTGCCAGATTTACTGAGCTGTTTCAGAAAAAGCTTAAAATTTTAATATAGATGATATCTTTCATTTTGGTGAATATTCATGTATGAGATGATTAATTGGACTGATATAGCATAAAATGAAGTTTAGTGTTTGCAATCAGGTTGACAATGTAGTCATCAAAGGTGAAATTTGCAAAGTGTGGATCAGCCATATAAAGGCCCCCATACCTTTCAGTTATTTACCTTCTAAATTTCCATGGAGCTATAAAAGTGGTGCCCAAGCAGCAGTTTAGCTCTGTGCTGGAGTCTGGCATTCTGGCTGCACCAGGGGAAGGTCCCACCCAGAGGGGTCCCACTGTGGGCACCAAGTTGTCTCTGACAGGATCAGGTATGAGACACAAGAGGTCACAGAATCCTGGACTATTTTTGTTCCTGACAAAAACTGACACCTGACAAGGGAGAAACAGTATTTTTGAGATAGAAATGCATCTTCAGTCCCATTCCTGCTCCTGGCCTTGCAATACTTTATGGCACAAACATGGATTACACTTAAGTTTTTATGCGTTACACTTAAGTTTTTACTGGAGCCCATAAGTTGCATCTGTCCTGAACATGTATTCCTTTTTTGACAACAGTGTAAAGCACCTCCAGACAATGATTTTTGTTAGATTTCTGGAGGCATTTGTCTTTCTTTATGTCTATGAAGGCATCCAGACAGATCAATAGCAGTTTCCTTTCACTTCAGACCTATTCACATTGTCTTTATGTATACTCCAAGTCACACAGGGATTTAGGTCCTTAAAGTGCACCTAAAGACACTGCATAGGAGGTTTTTCTAGCAGTCTTTAAACTTTCACAAAAATCAAGGTTATTAAAATTCTCCACCTTGTTTTTATTCACAACTGTCATTATTCCTAACAACTTTTAAAACAGAACATGAACCGAGAATGAACCATGGACTTTAAAAATGCCAAATATTACAGTCTGTATTCTTCAAGTAATACATCTTATTTCTTTAAGGTCTCAAGACCAAAATATTTCCTGTCAGTAGCATTTGGTTCAACCTGGACTTTAAATTATCAGTTCCATTCATGGGTCACAGCTTATAATTATCTTTTCTCTCTCAGACCTTATTAATCACACAAACCATCTATAACAGAGCTTATAAAAGGCTTTATTTTGCCCAGTTTTGCACATAAATACTGTGTTAGTATTTACTTCAGATACAAATGGTGCCACCTGCTCCTCTTAGTACCCTGACATTTGGTGCTAATGAGATGGACTTGCATTATCAACAGCACAGTAATACAGCGCTGCAGCAGGCTCGGTTACCATGGATCCTAATGCACTCGGCATTCCACAGGAAATTTAGCAGAGCATATGAAATAAATCTATTCCTGTGTGAACCTGCACCAGTTCTGTGACACTATTAAGGTACATCCTCAAAGTCTTCTAAATTCAAGGGTAAACACCATTATTATTTCGAAACTTTTACTAATACATTCTACCACCGAGTCACCACGTAGGTGAAACAAAATTGCAAGTTGATTTTAAACACCCTGACAGTGCTAATGGAAACAAGTCATGCATTCAAGCTGTAAAGGAGAATGAGTCTCAACTGGGGATCAGTTGCCACAAAAGACTGCTGGCATCTGTAAGTGAGAAAAGTCAAAACAATTCATACTCATAGGACTGTCACACTGAATAGTTGCTGTGAAAACTCATGCTGTTTGTTCCTTTTCAAGCCTACCTGAATGTACCTAATTATTATACTCTAAGACCTAACAAATGGGTTAATCCAAAAGTTGCTTTGACAGAGTGATTTGACATAGTTCAATAAACTCGACAGATAAAATTAAATGAAAAGGAGGAGGAATGGATTATGGTGCAAGCAGAAGCTGATGAAAAGATATAAATATAACAAAAAATTTAAACCATTCAATAAGCAGATAATATAAAAATAAAATTCTTTCTCCCTTTCTAACAGTGAAATGCGTATAATTCTCCCCATCTGTTCGCCCAACAACTCTGTATTTCACAGTTGAGATAAATTATCAATTTCTGCTTCAGGCATCAAACTGTGGTATTGTTTGGGGGTCCTCCTTCATTGTCAGAATTATCTTCATTTCTGTCTTGTACACATCTCTGAGTGTTATGGTGCCAGAATTTCAGATTCTTTCCCCAAATACTCACATCTTAAAGGAAAAGTTCAGCATGTGAGTTATAACTTGCACATCCTCTGTCCTTCAAATGGGCTTTTTTAATAAACTACAATAAACTACTTCCCCTTGTGATTAGAATGATTTGCAGTAGTAGAAGCAACATGCTGCAAATAAGATAAAACCAGGGATAGATCCATTTCCCAAAACTAAAAGCATCCCAGCACAATGCTGGGAACTATGAGGTATGATACACAACCACACAAGGCTCAGGCTGCTATCTCCATGCAAGTCCTCTAAGCTTCAACACAATTGAGTTCTGTTTAAAATATTTAACCTTTTAAAGAGGAAATTAATTTCAGAATCACCTCATTAAGCTCAATTTATGTAAGGTAGCATCTACAGGTCTAAAAGCTTTTTATGGGGTAGTACAATTAATAAACCACTGCATGCAACAGATGAGCAATCAAGTGGGTAGGCAATACATGATTTGGGCCAGGATAGAAGTACCATTTCATCTCATTTTTTTCTCCCTCCTTTTTGGACAGTATGAATGGATGATGGACCCAGGTTTGCATATCATAGTTCTCACAGCCTAAGATATTACCCATCTGTCTGTATATGAATTACCAGTTGCTATTTGTGGGAACATTTCTATACGTAAATTATCAATTCCGAGTGGCAGTGAAACCTCACAGCATGAATGCAATGTACATTTCAGAAACAAGAAATCTCAAAGTTTGCACATGGCCTAACAAAAAGTAAAACATCCTCTGACTGATTGAAGATTTTGCTTTGTTTTGACTCCTGAAAAACCATCCAGCCTCCACAGTCATCAGAAGCTTTCCCTCCACCAAAGCCTGCCAGCTCACATAATTTCACAGCTTGAATGCTATCTGTGTCCACATAGCTGAGTGCATTCTTACTCTCAGTGACTTATGAATAACCAAGAATTTGTCTGTTGTATGGCATGAATACTGCAAAGGAAAAAAGAGATGCTCTAACACCTGGCCAATAAAGTCTATCCATGAGAAAGAGGGGCTTGGTTTTAATAAATGTCAGAAGAATATGTACCTGGTTTAGTGGTGAACATGGCAGTGTTGGACACGGCAGTGCTATATTAGAGGTCTTTTCCTACCTTAACAATTCTACAAATCTTTGACCACAATAGTCCCCACAAATAAGGGAGGACATTAAGAAATCCTCTGAACAAGGAAAGCTGGTGTTAAAGATGAGATTTTCACAATTACCAATGTACTTTGAATTAAAAATAAACCAAGGAAATAACGTCTTTCTTGAACAATAACTCATCGGGAACCAAATATTCTCCATTTCTGATGCCATCATACTGCCAAAAATTAGTCTGTCAAAAAAGCTGAATAGCCTGTCCCTGTGATACATGTGCACTAACTCGTTAAGGTTTTCATCCTAAATTTTTTAAAGGGATAATAGGCCAGTATAAAAGAAGAGGCATAAATGCCCCAATTTTTGGTATTGTTTAAACTAAAAAAGTTCTACAAGAGCATTACATTTGCATTCCTGACAGAGTTTCATTCTCCTGTAGGAATTGATATAGCTGGGTGTCAGGAAATACATAAGTGTTAAGTAGTGAGTTTACCCAGCCCAGAGATATGGAAAACTACCAGACATCAATGTCAGTGTTTTTATCTGCGTGATTCATCCTAATCAGCATGTCATTCATACACTCTATCATTATTGTCTCCATTAACTGTGTGCTAGATAAATATTTACTGTTCATGCATGTACTGTACACAATAAAATATTATACATTGCTTTGATAAATTTTTTTCTGAGTCCCAAATCATACATTTCTGTCCTCGTCTTAAGCTATAGACTTATGGGGAGGCTTTGTTACAGACTTACACTTCACTATAGAATACAATTCCAGTGAATATACTTTCTAAAATACTTAGCAACATTTTGGATTGTAGAGAAAACAGCAGAGTAAAACAGGACTATGTTGAAAATGGGACTGTTGCATTTTAGAACTGAACCAGTTTCAAACTTCTGGTTACACGCATTTGATTTTTATGTTAGATAACACACTGTTGTATTTTCATTGGAATGGAATGAGGTTTAATTCTCTTTTGCTTTGAATTGTAAAATGGACTGGTTTAATTTCAATTCCAAATGTTAAAATCCTTTTTAAAATAGAAGATTGATCTTTGCAGTTCTGCTTCTCAAGAGGATTTTCTGAATAATAAATTAAGAATAAAGGTTTTGTCCCTCATTACATTTTTTCCCACTTTCTAGAATAGGTTCTTAATGTGTTACAGCAGTCATTGTAAATGCTTCCCTTTACCTAAGACTGGAAACAAGGGAGAGGGGACTGGGACCAGTTCTTCTGTGACCTACCAGTGCTTTCCAACACAAAGAGGTCCCCAAGGCCCAGCTCCCACACATCAGGTTCCCTTCCTCCAGGCTGCCTGCTATTACTCTTAATAACTTCCTCAGTCCTTTACCTCTCACTTAGACTTTCTATCATGAACTGAAGATCAGTAACACAAAGATTACAGATAGCAGAGGGGGCTGGGAAAGACAAAAGGTTTTGCTCCAAAAGCATCTTCTGTAGACCTGCATACAGATAGGGATGACAATGGAATTAAGAGAAAGGAGATTTTATACAGGAGATTATTGCATACTGAGACATATGTACATGCACACTGCAAACCATGTATTTAAAAACTGAATGCTCAAGAGAGTAGATCTCTGTGACTGTCAGAACCCAAGGAATAGGGTTATATCATTATCATTTGATCAGAAGGTCAATCACATGCAAAGTTGAAGAACATATGACCAATGAAAAGTATTCATAACGCATTTTTTCAAATAACTCCCTGTTCTCTAGCGAGGTATCATAAGAACACAAAGTGCAAGCACTTAAAATTATTATTTCTTTGTGGAACTGGCTATGGAACACTTCTCCATGGGTAGAAAATATATTTAAAACATTCTTCAGGTAGTCATAATCATTCATAAGACCCTTCAGCTGTGAAATGCTACTGAGTTCAGTGCAGTCCTGCACAGATGCATAAGTGGCCCCCTTAAAGCCTATATAACAGCACACCAAAAGAGATTTCAGAGTAATATGCACTGCAGTCCACTCTCACAAACAATTTTCCTTTATTGACACTAGAAAATTTCAGAATTTAATAAACTGAGATCAAATTCTTGCTTATCCTTTTCATAGGATGTTCAAACTTCTTGTCTCTATTTCAAGGTTCTGTCCAACTTGACTACAAAGTTCTGCTTATTTTCATCCTACTCATAAGATCTAACTTGTGTTTTCTGAAGGGAAAAGCAATGTAGCTTTCCTTCTGATCATTCCTTTAAAGCTTTTCTGATCCTACTCAGCCTTTGATTACTGACCACTCTGCAATTTCCACAAAGAATCAAGTTATTACTCCCATTTGGGGGGCCATATCCTCTCAAATCTCATAACTCTTCATGTCAATAAAGCAACACTCATGTACAGCATTGAAGATCTGGCCACTATACATCCTTTGTGTTTTATCTCTATGAAACTAAGTTGCAAAATGTTTGCTTTGGTGTTTCAAACCCCGTTTCCTTTATTATCAACATAAATTACATATAAGATAATTTCACGGAAAAATTGGTAAAAACACTTCAGATAAAATGCAAAGTGACCTTAATAGTCACCCAAAATTCAAACCAAATCTCATGCAGGCCTGAAAGTCTCATACTGCAGCTTGCAAAGGTGTGGGTCAATCAGAGCCTGGCTAAAGGAGCAATGTTTAAGAGAGTGACAGGAAAGCTTTACTATGAATGCAGATATCCAGCCCATAGGTAGTTCTGCTGAAGAGTACAGAAACTATAGTATAATATATAAATTTATCTGCCCTTTTTCCTGCAGGCTGTCAGGTATCAAACTTTACATTCTATGCTATCCCACTATACACAGAAATTGCAAATGTAAATGACATTTGCATATCCACTTTCAGTTCTGTTAGCAGACATGAAGACTTACTACAGCAAAAATAATTCTTCTTATTTTCATTATTTTTTCTCTCTCATTTTAAAACACTGCTGCAATTACAGATTTCACCTAAAATCCAGAAAAGAGGTATCATAAGTTCATGAGAAAGCTTTTTCCATAAAATTTTTACTCTAATTTTGCAGAAAAGTACTTAAAAACTTAATTAATAATTTTAATTTAAAAAAATCAATGAGTTCTAGAAATTAAATCCCTGAGTGTGTGTGCTTTATCCATCAGTAAATAATTAGCAATTATATAGCAAATTTAGCTTCCTTTTCTCTTCCCAAATTTTTCAAAATTATTTGTAACCTTATGTTTGTTATTTATTTGGAATTACTAATTGCACAATCAATGTCAAATTTTTGGTCTGCATATTTTTCTTTCTAGACAGTTTTTGTCTGTAAAATGAAGAAAATTACATACTTTTAATACAATGCAGAACACATGAACACTTTTTTGTCTCATAGTCTTAAAATTCAATTTTACGAATTGCTTTTCTCCACTGTAGCCTCTTGGCAGATGCTAAACTCTCTGTCCAAAAAGTTAGAAAAAAAAGATCAATTATTCCAGTAATCTGCACATATAGTCCATGTGTTTGTTAGTTTTTAAGATTTTATATGTAATATAAAATGCCATTTCTGAAATTGAAACAAACGGACATGGTAGTACTTGGGCAAAGGTTGCTCTCAGTGATGCTGGTGATCTTTTCCAGCCTTCATGATTGTGTGATTTTAATATATTCTTCAAGGTGGTTCTATGAATTGCAGAGATTACTCCATCACTCTCCAAGCCAGTGCTTACAATGCTCCTAAAACTGCCACTTTTAGAGATCTGGTCAATTTTTCAAAATTTAAAAGGAATAAAATGAATTTGTTTCTTGTCTGCTGCAGTTTAAAAGCCACAGTCAATTTAAAAAGTTACCTTGAAGTGCTTCTGGTGCTGGAAATTATTTGTTCATTTCAAGATGAGAGAATAATTGTTGATCTACCTGAGAGTCTTTGAAGAACTGCTCTTTCTAGACTATGGCTCAGGAAAAAGTCTACCAACAGTCAGAATCTAGCACTAATAGTGAAAAACACCCTTATTTTCTGAGCTAAACAATGCTTATGTGGCACTTTAATTCCACTGCACTCCTACAAACAGGTTTATAACATGTAAATGCCCCCTCATTTTTCTTCTTCTTTATTTGAAAGAATAAAACAGGAAAAGATTGTTCAACGACAAGATCTGAAAAACACAATCTCTGGCCTAAATATATTATATTCAAGCACATGAAAAAGTAAAGAACAGATTGGAAGTAAGGGAACCCTGAACAGCATGACCTCAGCACACCACCTGTCCCATGACTGCAGAGCTTTTGAAGACATTTGGATAGTCTTACTTTGTGGGGTCAGGTGGAATGTATGTAGTGCATAGACTTTCTCCTTCACTATTTTACATTTTAACGAAGTAAAAAATCAACCTAGACCATTCTTGGCTGCCAAAACTTCAGTAAATGCTGAAGTCAGAGTAGAAAAAGCCCAGGGTATTAAACACCCATTGTCTAGGTATTAAACACCCATTGTCTACTGATTCGATCAATGATACCACTAAAGGAAGGACACGTCATTCCATGGTATTGCTTTAATAGACTGGAAGTAACTTATTTTCCACAGGGTACGCAAAATCCCAACACCAGCTGTTTGTGTGAGTGACAGATCACATACATTATGTAGATTCATCAAAGATTTTAAATCCTTAATTTCTCTGTCTCCTGGTATCATCTCTTCACAGCACAAAAGGATTTCAGCCAGAATAATTAAGTATTTAATTTTTAAACAAAACCTAAATATAAAACAGAAATAGAAATCTTTTCCAGCAAGTAATTTTAAAATATTTTTGCATAATTCCACAGGATATTGCATCCTCAAAATCTGTGGTATTATCAATAAGCAAATGGTCACATATTCAGAGGAATATTTTCTGATAATCTATGTACAGAGAACCGTCATGTATTGACTGCCTTTCTGTTTCTATGTCTGGAAGTACCTGTAAGAATGCTAAATCATCTCTAAACATTTAAGTAATACAGTCATAATTAATATAAACAAATATTAGAATTATCACCAGGTTCTTACAGGAACTGGGACAGAAGATTGCTTTGTTGAAAAGGTGATGATCAGTGCAGCCATGGAATGGGAGCCATTTCACTTGGTTTGAGCAATCTAAAAGTGGGACACCTGATCCAATTTAGTCATCTAGGTCTATTTGCAATCTGTGAAGAGAGATGAGCATCCTCCCAGCGTCAGTCATACCAGTCTAAGCAGTTTACTGAGACATATGGAGGTGGCCTGCCAGAAGTTGGAGAATTAAGTAAATCCTTTCTCATGAGCTCCATCCAAGTGCAAGTCTGCAAGCCCTAAACATGCATTAGTCCAGAGCCCAAATCATTATGCCCAGTCATGCAGTTAAATCAATGGAAGCTCAATGTAACAAATAAACCTTTTCTCCCTGTACCCTGATTTTAACACAAATTAAGGACACTTGCGCTTCTACCTGACCTTTCGTAAGAACCCTTCATACAAAAACACCTATCTCAAATATTGGATACAAATATTATTCTGGAAATACTGAACTATAATTGGTACTTTTAATGGTTATACTTGACCACTGAAAGCCAAATTCTGACCTCTTTCCTACACTGAATTATACTACAGTTCATTGTGTATGTTCCACTGATTTTCCAGGGACTACTTCTGCAATAAAATTCTAGTTGGTAGATTTAAAAGCATCTACATCTGTTTACAGGTGACCAGTCTGAACTCCCTTCCACAAAAGATGAGCAATTACTTATAAATCAGAGACATTTCATGGGTAAATGTATTGAAAATATTAATTTTATAAAAGCAGTCTTAGGTATTTCCATTGCTACTTGATGAAATGATGAAATAACTTAGTTTACCCTTCTAACTATATAAAATTATTATAATTATTAAAACTCTAGTTTTCCTTCCGGTATTGGTGGTATCTAACATCAAAATAAGTTTAAATATATTTTAATATCAGACATAATTAAGCAGTGAAGAGATCAAAATAGAACAATAAATAATTTCCTTTGTTTTACCATTTCCTTTGCCCTGGTTCTCTCTTTTTTTTTTTTTTAAATGCTTATATCCTGTAAGTCAAGTACTAACTAATACAAAAAAGACAGTTTTGTGGGAAGTTTTGCATCAACAGTTTATGTTGCAAGTTACTCCATATTCCCTCAAAGTCTTTTAGGTCCAATTGATGTGATGGGTAGCAAAGATTCAACAGTCAACTTGACTCCTGCTTATGCCGCAAATCCGGTTACTATGATTTTTATGTGGAATTACTGTACTTACACAAAACAGCAATAGACATTTCAGAAATATAAATAAAATGTCAAAAATTATTCTGTGATTTGTTCAGAAGAGACTTTTCAAATGGGAATCAAGAAAATGGCAAGCAATAACAAAAGAATAGAAAGAATAAGAATTGCCCTTTCTAACTCCTATGCCTAAACATCCCAGCCACAATTCACAAATCACAAAGAGGGAGAGCAACAGTTATTTCTTTGTACTGTAAAAGAGACCTTCCTGAACCTTAGTGCCTTTTGAGAATTGTGATAAATTCACGTATCTCAACTGCATCTGTGCTGCTTTTCTTAATTTTCTATAGGTCTCATCAAGAAAAAAAAACTACTTTAGGAGTGACTTGATGGTAATGGAACTATTACTCAAGCTAAATAGCAAGTCATTGTACTTCTAAAAGATTCACATTCTGGTTTTCAACTTGTCCTATAAACTTTTCAGAATGTGACTGCATACACACACGAGTAAATTTACTTCTTTCTATTAATATTTTTAGGGACAATTGTAATTTCAAAGACGTTAGTTAAGAAAATAATTAAATAATGTCTCTGCAAAGTTCCTAGGTATGCATGGTTTCTATTATACTGCAACATGATTTTTTTTTCAGTGAAACAAACAGCTCATTTTATAGAGCAAATTGAAATTAAGCTGATTGACACAGGACTCTATGCTTTTGGAAACTCTTCCATCCTTATTTTTAGCAGCAGAGTCAGTCATTATAGGCAGTTAAAGGCTGATTAGGTTTGCAGCGTAGTTAGAATTCTAACCATACAAAACAGGGGGGAGACTCCTTCTGTGGGGATGTACATGAGGAAGGTTTATAATTAACATTTTTGTTGAGGTTTTATGAAAGTGCCACATTACATTGAGGTTTTATTAAAGGACCCCATTTTGCTTGTATGCCTTCAAGAGATTCTATGGGCAAAGTCCAGAACAAATCTCAATGGAACTGTGTCTTCTTAGGTCAGATTTGAAGTAGAGGCTATGATTTTTCCCATTAAAACATGATATAATAAACAATTTCATTTCATGTTACATTTCTTACTGCTTATGCATGCAAACACAAACACATATCTACTTGTATATGCACACACAAACATATACATACAAATAGAGAAAGAGGACTTCGGAAGTTTTTGTTAGATTGAAATCAAATATTAGGAGTATGTGAGGTTAATGGAAGCAAATGTAAGTAGATTTCATTTAATTCTTACCCTTCTTTCTATATACTTCATTAATGCTGCTTTCTTTTACTATCACTGTTTTGCTTTTCTGAAAGAGTGATGTATATTGTCACCACCTCTATTCAATGCAATTATCAAAAGATTATTCTGCAATATCTTTGTTTGATTTTCACGTAGTTGTGTTCATCCTTTTGCAGGCTTCTTAAGAAAGACAAGATCTAGAAATCTACATTAAGGTGGGACTGATAAGTAATAGCTCAACAACCAAGAGTCAGAGCTAAGAACAAAATGCCAGAGACAAGCCTGGTCAGACCACAGTATTTCTAAGCAATGCTAAATCTTCAGCTACCAAAAACTGGCCCACTGTTAGAGTCAAGTGGGAAGTTGAGGATATGTGAAAATTCTCCAGGATGTTAAATTTAAAGTAGAACAAGAGCCATAGAGTCTCTGCCATCTCCTGCAGCCACCATGAAAGCCCTTCCTTTTGAAGAATCAACAGGAATCAATGAATGAATACTGTCTCTGCCTTTACAGATTTCTGCTGAGGCACAGGGGTGAGTGAAAACCTTTCCATCTCCTCACTTCTTATCCCAACAGAGAACTCAGTGCTGGAGAAAGACTACTGAAGATCTCTGAAAGGTTCATGTCTCACTAAATATGTTTTTATTGAATATAGAAAACCTACACCTTGAATAAATATGTAAAATAAGGCTTCTTGTAACCTCTACATGTGGTTTAATCTTGGTAGTGATCCTTTCTTTTCCATTTTGTTGTAGTTAGACAAATGAGTTTTCTCTGCAAATGCCTTTCTCCTTCCCCAAGTAAAATAGTTTCAGGTTAGTCACCGAATTATTGTTTCATGCTTACTAAGTTAATGGCCCAATTTGATATTTTTTTAATTCCAGAAAAGTCAGAATGAGAAATCTCTAATATTTTTCAATGAACTATTCTAATATTGAGTATTTGATCAGTGTACACTCACATTCAGAAACATACAGAGCTAGCGTCAAACCAGTAGTGGCAATAAAATTACTTTTTCAAAGTTTAGGTGAATCATTGCTTTCTGCAAAATGGCAAAAATCAGAAAACAAGCAAGCAGGCAAATTCAAAAGAAACTTATTACTTGATGTGTCTACAGAGCACAAATTCTTTTAGGAATAAGAAGCAACAGCAATCACAAATAAATAGGATTTTAAAATTTAAATAAAGTCTTCAAGTTATTACAACACTAGACTGCAATAGTCAGTATTGTATAAGAACAGAAAAAGGTAAGAAGGCTTATGCCCTTGTGTAATTCCTGACTTTGAAGGAAGGTAAATTCCTTTCAGGATTTCCAGTGCTTAAAAGACTGTTGATTTTTACATGAAAAAGAAAAGAGAGAAAGGTTTTTCACTACTAAGCATTTTATAATATCTTCATAGGAAAAAAAACTGCTTGAAATTGGATTAGATCAGTAACATCCTCTTTGCAGGCAGCAAAAATTTAATGCTATGAATAACTTGACTAAAAAGAGCACAGGGATATCAGTTTTGTTATAGTTGGGAATTACAAATGTTATATAAGAAAAAGATTCAACTACCTCCTAAGTAAGATAAACAGGAAGGCGTAACAAAATACATCTCAAACCTGAGAAAACTTTATACCTATCAATGTGCCTTTTAACATCATTGGAGAGAGAGACTTTCAGATTGTGGCTGTATCTCGTGCTTTTGAATTTCTTTCTGTGCACTACTGCCTACTGACATCACAACATCACAGAATCGTCAAGGTTGGAAGAGACCTTCAGGATAATCTAGACCAACAGCCAACCTGTCACCACCATAATCATCCCTAAACCATATCCCAAAATGCCACATCCAGACATCTCTTGAATACTTATAGAGATGGTGACATGATATACCAATTGGACTCATGGGCAAAACACAAAGAGAATCTTATTTTTTGCAGTGCCCAGATAAAAATACAGGAAAATTAGGATAAAAGGTGTTTTTAAGTTCAGTTTTCAAGTTCTCAGCTAGAGATAGGAATACAGAATTACATAATCACAGAATGGGACAGGTTGGAAGGGACCACAGTGGATCATCTGGTCCAACCTCCCTGCTCAAGCAGGGTTATGCCAGAGCACATTGCACGGGATTGTGATCAGACAGTTCTTGAATATCTCCAGTGAGGGAGACTCCACAGCCTCTCTGGACAACCTGCTCCAGTGCTTGGTCACCTGCACATGCCTTTTAAGAACTGAGCTGAAAATTAGAATTGAGAAACCACACATAAAATATCAGAGAAAACCCACTAGGAGAAAAAATGGCAATGGGGATAGGCCGAGGTTCAAGATTTTCAGTATTAAGTTATAAACAACTAAATGTAACAGGTTTTATATTCTTATTGCAATTTGGGGATTCATTCTTTTTTTTCCATTGAGCACTATTGTTTCAGAGCGGACTTGGCCATGAGGTAATGCCTTTGGCCTCTCGAGGGAAAGATAAATACATGGGTGGGATGTTCTTTAATTTTTAGCAGACATACAAGATCACAGTACACACTCATCTGTTTTGTGGGCCATGGTATGAAGAACCAGTCAGGATTTCATTGCTGCCTCTCTTTTGGGCACGAGAGGCCCTGACGAATGAACTGGCGTGTGTCAAGATATCACTTGCAATTCTCTGAATCTAAACTGGGCTGGAGAATTCCCCCATTCTCCACCTATGATTTCCTTTAAATCACAGGAGGTTTATTTTGAACTTACTACCACCATCGCCATCTCTTGATTCAGTTTACTTAAAATGAACATATTTTGGGTGCTTTTGTTACTCAACCCTTTAAATTTGAGTTAGATATGCATAGGGATCATGATGAATTGCCAGTTTGTGTCAGATCAGCTTCTGTCCAAATGGAGTCTTCTTCTATTGTGGCAAGCCACTTTTAAGTGGTTTTAATCAAGAGTCCTATCAATCATAGGTACTTTGCAGAAGAATTCATTGGTTTTCCCCTGCAGGTGAAAGTGCATGTGCAACCATCATATGAGACCATCCATGTCATTGTCCCATCACTTGATACCATGTTAACTTCCTGGGCACAGAAAATATGTTTTCTTTCTGTTTTCAGGTTCAGAGAACACACCATAATTTTGTTTCATAAAATATACAGATATTTGTTTCAAATTAGAAATTACTTTGGATCAAGATACAGCCTATGCATTTTATACACTGCTTTTCACTTGGTAATCCAGTTTGACAGATGTGATGAGGCTGAGATAAATCATACAACCATCTGTGGTAACATTTAGAGCTTCCCAAACTACAACACATACACCAGTCATCCCACCTGAAGAACTTTAAAAAACCCATATATTTTCCACTTAAAATAGTAATAACAAAATAATCCCTTTCTGGACATGGCTAACTATCCAGCTGTGACTTACTGCTATATGAATCAAGGCCAAGGAGTAAAGGATTAGAGTAATGAGTTATCATTTAGCTCAGTGAGGAACTGAATATTACCCTTTTTTTTTTTATGAAATACATGGTAAAAGGCAGAAAACAAGGAATTGCTGAAATGAGAGTGTGCATGCAAGGCTCTGATATTTCTTTGTGAGTTGGATCTGTACCTTGTGAAGCCCAGTGCAGTAAGTGTTTGAATCGATGGCACAATACACATACAATAAATCTGATGGCCCAGAAAGTGCAAGAGTGCATGTTCTTGGAGACTTCACAGCGTTTCTGTCTGACAAGCCTAGGAGAAGTGGGGTGCTGATGTGCAGAAAGTTTGGAAGGGCACCCCTATAACAAAGGCTGCACTGAAGTGTCAGCAAGCAGCCAGAAATCTTGGGACAGCAAGTGAACAAAAAAGTTCATGTTCCATGGGGAAAATATCATTTGGTGAAAGAAGAGACCACCAGGAGAATCAAGGCACATCAGACAACTTGTGTATGTAGCAAAATTGTGTACTGCTGCTGGCACTAGTCACAGAGATGGTGGTCATAACCAGTAATGCTGGGAGCAGTGGCAGTAATTAAGGAAATGACACAAGGAGCCCTGACATTAGGTAAAAGAGTCTATACAAAAAGTAACATAAACAATCTGCTGTAGTCACAGAAGGCAACACTCTTGTAATAAACTTTTCAAGTAACAGCAAGAAAATAACATCTTATAGAGAAGATCAAAGCTGCTGATTTGTCTGCTGTACTAGCTGTTGTGACAATTGCATCTGGGTATGATGCCTGAGCAAGCAGGTTTGCAAAAACTAGTGGCAATTCCTTCAAGTTTTTGCTCAAAGTTTATGGAGGCTTTCAGGTTTATAATATGATATAGAAACCTTCTTTTACACATCGACACAAGTAATAAGAACATATTGATTTGCTTTTTCTTTCATCCTCAAACACAATTTGTAAATTAAATAAGGAGCTCAAGATTTGACCTATCATCAAGACCTCAACAGTTTAAACAGAAATTTAATTTTCACTGTATATACTTCAGGGTTAACAATATGAGAATCACCATGATGCACACACTTGCTAAAAAAAAAATCATATTGACAACTAAGATGGGGTGAGAGAGGAGGTCATTGAAAACATAAATGAAATTGAACCACTGCCATTGGTCTTTAATGAAATCTGTACCATCATTGGATTGGTGCAAATTAACTACTAAATTTCTCATACATTGTCCATGAATTTTTTCTTCAGGTTTAAGAAAAAATGTCACACTTCTTTTACAACTCAGCAATACGTACTGGAGAACTGAAGGAAGACAGAAAAGTGACGAAAAGAAAGCAGTTCCTTTCCTGCACTCCTATAAACAATTGTTTATGGCAATGTTTTACTTTCACAGTTACCTGTGCATTTCTTGATATTGCTGTTTCTTTTGCCATGTGATCCTAACTTGCATCCAAAATTCTCCTCCCAAAATTCTGCAAACCAGACATTTCTTCGATTGTTAGCAAGTGTTCTGCTCCGAAAATATCTATCAAATCCTACATTCAAGAGAAGTGAAAGAAGCATTAAAATATGACACGGTATAAAAATAGTAATTTAAAGACAATATCGGATTTTTTATAAATATAGGAACAGAAAAAAATCTTTAGGCACAAACTATTTTATGAGCATAGTAGCATCTAAGGATTAGATTTCATTTCAAGGCCACCTAAAATCATGGGGCACCTCTTTATTGAACAAGAGGACTTCCAGGATACCTACAACTCTGCTTCTATTTTTATAGTTAATGACACCAGTTGTGAAACTAAAGATTCCTGCTTAAACCTGATAATCACCAGCCTTACCTCTTCAATCCATCAGTCATAATGAAATCATGATTAACACATCCAGTCTGGATTAGCTCCTTACAAGATTTTCCATGTGCCTAAATTCTCCACATAACGTCAATAGTGCTCAATTTTTTCTAATCAATTGCCAGTTTAGCACATTTACCCAGACACTAAGAGATGTTACTATATCCAGTACCCTCACTGGAATAAGGTGCTGCAAACTAACTTCCACTTCATCCACCAAGTCAGAATCTTTGTTAATATAGTGGCTTCTTAGAGTTCAGGAGAGGAAAGCAGGGCCCAGATTGATCTCCTCCCCAGAGAATAATCTGACTCATTATCATCCATCCAATACTCTTCTTATTGGTTCCAAAAAATTACCAAGATATGATTAAGAAGCTCTCAACCCCAAGTGTCATCATTATCAGACCATTGTAAAAATGTCTAATTGCAGATTCAGCATCTCTTCATCTCAACAGATATATTAAATTATTGTTGGATCAGGCTAACTCAGGTAACTTGGTTGGAAAGCTTTTCCTGAATTCCCTGTAATCAAGGACTACATGATTTTTTAATTATTTTTAAAGAGACCTACAGTAATTGAACTTTGACAGAAAATGAAAGGGTTGTGCCACATGTGTCCTTACCATCTATGGATGTTCTTTTGGGTAGAATCGTTACTGCTCCTTCTGCAATCTCCTCCTGCTGCTGGACTGGTGAAATTTTTGACCCCCAACTGTCTGAGCCAATCCAGAGGAAATGTCCAGACTGATTAGCTTTTTTGGCTGCTTCCAGTACTCTCCTGGAAACAAAAAACAAATGACCAATTGAAAAAAATTGCATTTGCAAAGAACTTGAGAAAACCCAGCATTTATTTTGGTTATGCATAAGCTTACACTAATTAATCTATAGTTTTCACAGTCTAAAGCATATTCAACAACAGCTATAATGAACTCAAGATACAGTAATATACAAGTTAATTTGTTTTATCTTTAGCCATATTTTTCTAACATTCTTATTGGTTTCTTCCTTTTAAGTCACCAAATAACAGTCCCTGCACTCTTAGGAGCTGGGAGCAGTCTAGAACTACACAGAATAAAGGACCAGCACACTCTATAATTATTACTCAATTGCTTATCATCAGATTTTCAATAATTTTTACATAGGATTGAATGTGAAACTTCTTTGTTAGTCTATTTTCCACCAGCCAACCAAGTATCTTTGTGAAGAGGAAACATCTCCAAAACACAAAATTAGGAAACAGGTACCTAATATCATCTTCGTTCGCAAACATGATCACTGCTCGAGCATTTGGAGTTTCCAACAAGCGCTTAATGATCTTTTCAAATTCTCCTGGTCTTGGTTCCCGAGGGATTTTGAGTGACTGAGCAATGCAAACACCTCCTAGTAAAAATTAAAAGGATAAAAAAAGAATTTTTACACAGTAAATATCCACACTTCAATAATTCTTAGCTAACCAGGCAAGCAGAGAAAGCAAGGTGCTAATCTGAGATACCACAGTGCAGCCAAAAGTAACATTATCTATGTGTTTTGAAATATGCTGTGTACAGGCTTACACACTTAATGCTGCATTAAAGAGTACAACACAATTACCTCTCACTTTATATTTTAAATACATTTTTAAACAACATTCTGAGGCCTGTTGTCAAGCACCACACTCTGGCTTAACTGGACTGAGTTCCCCAGACCTACCTAACCTATGGCAACTGAGAACTCAGCCTTGCCCCAGGACTGGATTGAACCATGGATCCACCGTTTTACAGTCACCTTACATTCATAATGTGGCTCTTCGGTACCAGGTACTGTCAAACACCTCTGCTTGGTCAGCAGAGTTTGTAGCAGAGAATTTGCAATGCTTTCTTATGAACGAATACATACAGATCACTTTTAATTGTTATTACGACATTCTTAATTGAGCTTTCTTAATTATTTAAAAAGTTGTCATTGAATATTCTAAATTACTAATCAGCAAATGAACATAAACTCAGAGACGATATTTATATTTCTTCCTGATGGAGGGTGCTAACTGAAATCTTTGTATGTTACCTGTCGAGTAAAAAGGGCCAATTTCTACAGAAACATAGTGATTTCTAATAGCTTTCATAAACCAGTTCAGGGGAATCACTGCTGCCCAGTTACAACACTGTTACCTGCATTTGAGCATGCAAGAGTAAAACTTGAGCCTGTTTCGTGAATCACTGAGTCCATATTGATACCAGCTTCATATACCATAGATGATCTGATTGTTTGCTGATTTGCTTATTTTAATTATTTTTTCTCTAAGAACTATTGCCTGATTCTCATTACTACATCTAACTCCCACCAATGTTTGTTCTTTCATATTGTTATTCCAAATATAAAAGCCTATTATGGGGAATCTAATTATTAACAAATCCAGGAAATTAAGAAAATGGAAAAATATTTAGCTCTGACAAGAAGTGACATGTTACTAGACAAACACAAGCAAATTTTACATTTTGCATCTCTACATCTAAATACTTCTACACTGAAAACTGTTCTCAATGTGACTAAGAATGTGTTTTGAAGGAGATGTTCTATTTTTAATGATTTTTAAGAGATATTGCATTTTTAATAAATGTTGGCATTAATTTTCTGACGTATAAGATCGTTTGAGGCACGTTTCTTTGCATTAAATGTCATTAGTCAACTAAAGTCACCGTTAGATGGCTGTGTTGTGTATAGGGAGGCTTTCCGACTTTCTCATTCATCTTGTCCCTCCTATCAAAATGTTAGAATTCTGGTTTTCCAAAGTACTTCACAAATTAGGTTGATGCACACCTTCAGTGATAGGATTTGAATAAAAACAAGGGTCCAGCCAGATGAAGCTTGGCATGTAGGATCTAAATGAAGATGTGACCAAGGTCCCTTGTGAAAGCTTTCATAAGCTTAATGTATCTAAGCAAAAGAAACAAAATAAAGGCATTTCTGAAGGTATTTTTCTTTATTTTACTCAAAACATGAGTAGAAATGGTTCAAAGCTGCTCCAAATCTGTCAGTGATTAAGAGGCACGTCGACAACGCACTTTATGATCTGCTTTAACTTTTTGGTCAGTCTTGATTTGGTCAAGCAGTTGGACTACATGATCATCATAGGTCCCTTCCAACTGAAATATTCTATTCTATTCTTTCTATTCTATTCTATTCTATTCTATTCTATTCTATTCTATTCTATTCTATTCTATTCTATTCTATTCTATTCTATTCTATTCTATGTAATATTTAGAAAATGCTGGAAATTCATTATCAGATTTTGTGCTGCCTTTGCAGAATCTCATTGACTTCAATAGTTCTCTGCACAGGCAGATGCTAAGCTTGAATCAAGTTTAGACATGGCATAAATGAAGCATGGAATCATCAACTGCCAGTGTAAAAATAACAACTTTCAAATTACATCACCCAGTTTTAGTCACAGGCAAATATAACACTTTTTCAGTTATGCATCAATTACTTGGGATGTTACATTATTATTTTATTTGACTGAGAAATTCATTCTACAGTACAGGCTTGTCCTGAATTCTTCTCTGCTTTACACAAAAGAAATAATATTTGCAAGTCAGAATACCTGCCATTTCTAACAAAAAATGTTTGTATATAGGTCTTTACCATCCAGAAATATATAACATAAATAATTTACTCTTACCTGTTATAAAATGGAATATAGAACGTTTTTATGGCAACAAATTCCTTCACATTTTTACGAATATCCTAGATCCCCATTATGGACAACTAATTTTGCCAATAACAACAAATAAGCCTTTATACCAGATGATCCTCATATTTACCAGGTATTTCTGAAAATCCAGTAATGAAAACTTTACTGTGAAAAGTTTTAACCAATTATCTAAGTTGATATTAGGCTATAGTGATAGACACTTCAAAGTCCTTTACTTTCTTTCTCAAGTACCAGGGCTAAAATGTAAAAGAAATATTTAGCAGATACCCTGTAAATTTAACAATCAGCAATTCACTGTTTGAAAAAGAAACACTTGAAAAAAATGCCAAGCTCTCAGCTGTCCCCAAAGTCATTCAGTACAAAAAGTAAAATAGATCCTAAAAATGATATAAAGGAATAATTTGTTACCTCATGTATTTTGTAAGTGCATTTTTCAACTACTTCTATTCATGCAATAGCCCTGAAGGAAAAAAAATCATTCTACCCACATAAAACTCAAATACAAATATTACAAAATGCATATATATAATAAACTATGTACATCCATCCACAATCTGTGTGAAATGGATATCAAGCAATGAAGAACTGCAGTATCTGAAAAGGCTATTTACAGAGAATATACTGAAGAAGAAACATCATTCCATCATTGCAGCAGCAAGTTCAGTCATGACTGTACTGTGTATCTTGGCATCTCTGCATTGAAGAATGTGTTTAGTATTACTAGGAACAAAATAAAATGCACTTCAGCCTTGTTGCTACATTTATAATTAATTGTGTAGGTTATCTTCAACACACAAAACACTTTGTATACATCCTTACCTATATATTGCACATACAACCGTTGCTCAAACAAATAACAGGATATCAATTTTCAGCTAATGATGAATTGCTAGATCCACAAAGGTATTCACAACATTACAGTGTCTAACCTCCTGGCACCCTGCTGCCTTTGAAATCTACAGCCTGGGCTAAGTGCCCAGACACAGAGAGAGATAAGTGCCTAGGGAAAGGATTCCTATGAGCCAGCAAACTAAATAAGGACTAATTATTCTTCCAAAATAGGTAGCAGAAGTACTAAAAGGACATGTTTAAGGCCAGTAGTTAGGATTAACTTATTAGTTGTGTACAAAAGAGAGATTTCCCCAAATCAGGAATAAATAGGGTTTGAGAACAGATGTCTCATACGTGATACCACTGGATTTACCATTTGCTGCAGAGGTGCCAAAGGGCAAATGGTTCAGACATCTAAGGTCTCCAGAGAATTTATGGCTCTGAATTAAAAGAACAAATAGTGTTTCATTCCATCAGCATTTCTGACGGATTTGGCGTGATGACTGCTTGTCTCTAGGTTTCTAAAATCCTTCATTGTTGGGGAATGTACTTAAAAAAAACGCATTGGTCTAAATTTCCCTTGGCTAAATGATGATAAATCTAACATTTGTATAAGGAAATGAGAGCTAACTTTCTTCTTACTAAAAAAAAAATCTGTTCAATTAAAGGGACCTTTGATGAGGCTTCAGAGAGCTCTGCACTAAAAGCTGTTATTGAGATCAAGAAGGGAGTCAGCCAAACAGACTCATTTCAGGTAGCTACTACAAACAGACACCAGTAATTGTACCCATGGCTATTGTATCCATTCCCTAATTCATATATGGCACAGGAGATGAAATTAAGAGTTTGCATCTATCACACACTTCAAAGACGTTAAGAGGGCACCGAAGGAAAGTAGTTCTTCAGCTACTGTGGAGGAAAATAAAAGTCTTACCACCAAATTCTGCTAAGACTCTTTCATCTGTTTTCAGATTTGTAAAGCCAAGGTTGTCCTCAGCCAGCCCTGAGACTGACTGGAGGAATAACACAGTTAATATGAACTATCTTGTGTCAGTGATGACAAGGATCCATTTGTCTTCTGTCCAGCAGCTATGAAGTGCCATACCCAGCACCTGGGGCAAGGGGATGATAAAGAGGAGAGCAGAGGTGGGAGCTGGAAATCAGGCTCACGGCAGGAGCTGCCTTACTCCTGATAAGGGGCTCAGTCCAATCACGCTGCACCGTGGTTACAGCTAGGAACTCATGTGCTTTTAAAAACAGAGACATAACCAGAACAGGTCTACAACAACATGTTTTTATCTCTGTTGAGATAAAAATCACATCTTAAAAAAATTGTTCCAGGCTAGGCTTACAGGTACTCTGTATATCACAGCTTGTGAGAAAGAGGTTATCACTAAACAAAGAAACAAAACAAAACTAAACCAAATTAAAAAAAAAAAAAAAAAAGTGAGATTTTGAAGATATTGTCAGTACAGTGGGTAAATAAACCTTTTGTTGGTGGTCTCACAATGAGACGAATGAAAAAAAAAGGGATATGTAGTACCTGCAGAATTTCAGTAGGTAAACATAACAATATTTATAATAATAAACACTAATTTTTGCTCGTGTGGGTTTTGAAGTCACAAGATGGCATGCTGATTGTAAACTATTAAATACTCAACTATATGAAGTTGTGTGTCAGAAGATGTTGAAAGTGTATTTGGAAAATAACAAGCAGACTTGGTAGAAAACTTGTACAAACAAATTAATTTCCTGAAAAAAGACTGAATGATGAAGCTCATTGGAAATACAAGGGCTGGATTGTCTCCCACCCCAGCTAGGATTCAGAACTACCTTATGGATCAGCTAAGTAGGATACACAAGAATGCTCACTGGTTTTGTATCAAGAAAGCTGAAGACAGTTTTCAGTTCAAGTGATCACTGCTGGGACCGCAATCATAATACTCAGAACCAGTTTACCCTCTAAACTATTTCCCTACATAAATATACATAGTCATACCATTGTAAAAGGGAAGGGATCAAGCTATGCACTTTGACAATCTATTTTTCAGCATAAAGAGGTGTACTTCATCTGACTCAATATACAGCATTGCAAGTCAATTATTTCATGTGAGCTTCATCACAAATCACATTGTACCTGAAAAAGCTCAAGACAAATAACCAGGCCATATCTGGGATCCAGTCCTACCTGGCAGGAATTTTTCAGCTACCTTCAAGTACACGTCTTTTTTACTATGAGTTATATGTCACTGGCCATTAGGCCAACAAAATTTTAATGTAGGTCTGTGGAAGTTTCCAAAATTCCATTACAGAAATATGTCAAGGTAGACAAGTTCTTATTCCAAGCAGGGAAACAGATGTCAGAGACTCAGAAGAAGCTTCAGAGAGAAACTCCTGTGAGACCCACAGGGTGCTGCTGCAGGCAGGCAGAGCCTCTGTCTGACAGAAGACTGCACACTTCTGACAATATGACATGATGCAGAAGAACATAAGGAAAAACACACAACTGCATTTCTCCTCCTCTTCCAGCCCTTCCTGGTTATATTGAAAGTCTAGAAAATCTAGACTCGGTAATACTGAAATGTTGCTCCAATTGCCAGGAGCCTAGATCAGTCTCAAGATTGTTGGAGATAACAAAAACTACAAGATATTCCAAACTCAAGTTCTGTTGACAAAAATCAGAATAGTTTTGTGATTTAGTGAATCCATCAAGACATTCTTTTTAAGCAGAGAGTTCATTATTTCTCAAACTTGGATGGTAAAAAATCAGAATATTAAAGAAAAAGAAGATAAGTGACTGTTCTGCATGGGATTTTTACTGATGTTGATAATCAGTCACTTCTAGCAATTATTATTTAAACTACAACCAACCTACCATCCTCTTGTGTGTCCCTAGATTCCCTTCAGAATAATTTTCTAGAGTCAACAGGGAGTAACACCTAGGAAGACATAATTACAAGGTGAAGATAAAATTTCTCAAGCTATAATTGTTCATAATTAAATGTCTCCTTAATGCCAAAGTGCTGTTGCTGGGAGGTCTGAATGCAGCCATGCATCTTGTCCAGAGCTACCTTTACTTAACTACCCCAAGAAATTATACTCCCACTGATGCCGCTGTACGGACTCCAGGGTAGCTTAGCTTAACGAGTAAAGAGCCTGAGCATTCAGCATGCTCTGTGCTTTCACCAAAGCCAATGCCATGGCATCTTGCCTGCTATTCATGTCCAAATCTGGTTAAATAAAATCCCAATCCAGTGCACCTCTTTTGTTCCAGTCACAAACTAACTGCACTATGGAAATAAACTAAACTCTTGTGTGGCTTTTCATTTTCCCAGAAGTTCACTGACTTACTTCTGCAAAGGCGTTAATTCTTCAGCCAATAATGGCAGCACTTTTTGATGTAAGGTAATAGAAAGAAAATAATTTTAAAAAATAAGTAATATAAACAACAATTTACACTGAATCAACAAAAGTGGCACTTAGTATCCAACACACTTAAATATAATGGAGGATAAGAGATTGTGTTATAACTTTTGAACAGATAAAAACGTTCTGCATTTCAAAATCATACATTAGTGTCTTATTTTCTTTACATAAGTAAAACTGTATCTCCTCAAAATTCCTTAATATTTATGACAAAGATTTTTTTATTGCACAAGCAGGTTGATGATGCTTTTTCACTAACATGTCAGGTACAATTATGAGCTTTTCTACTCAAAACTAACAGCTGTTAGGAGATCAAAGTCTCTCTTGTTTATTAGAGTGTTTTAGAAAAGAGTTTTTAGCAAAGGGTTGTTATTGTTGGGTCTTACATTTATTAATTCTTTTGCAGAAATAAAACCAAATTAGAAGGCATTAAGCAAGACCATGAATGAACACACAACATTTTGATAAATACAACTCACCCATTCCTTTTGAACCTGTTTTTCACATTCCTACATGTATTCACAGGCATACAGCCATGCATATTTCACAAGCACATGTGCTCACACAGATCCTTAAACTGCGGTTGAAGCAGATGCTAACTCTAAAATAGAAAAGGAAGAGTGAATAAACCAGCTCTGTTCGCCACATGAGACCACTGGCTACTGGCTTCAGTCATCAGATTCAGTTTCTAAGGTGACATGAAGCCAGAGAGATGTTAGTTTTTACTTCCATTTTGAAAAGTAAAATATTCTCTTTTTGTTTTTTCTTTTATCCTCCCTGGAAGAAAGAGTTCCAAATGTAGCACTACAGATTCTGTTAACACTAGCATCTGATGGAAAATAACTGCAAAGAATGTTCCCACCATTTCCAAACCTACAGATTTTTTTATTTTTTCAGATTTGAAAAAAACCCAAACTACAAACAACACATTTTTTGTCCTTTGATTTTTAGTGCTATTTGTGTAAATGAAAGCCAACTTTCACAGTCTTAAAAATGAGAGGTTAAAAGAAAAATCTGCAGTGGAGATGTTTATGAATGGGTAAAAATCACCTAGACACCAAAAAAAAAAAAATTCTGAGAAGAACGAATCCTGGAATGTTGTGAGAGAGGATGTTTCCTCTCCACAGTGACTCCCTGTACAACTACTTCATAAAGGATATGAGATGTCCAGTCAAACTTCAAAACAATCTGTGGCCAAAACAATGAAATTGAAATAGGCCTCCACTTACATTTACTGGACAGCTGTTGCAAAGCTTTCACAGCTATGCCTTTTTATCGTCACAGTGGATATAAATATTTCCCTCTGAGGAAGTATTGTTCTTGCTACTTGCAGATTTAGAACTTGTAGAAACATAATATGAAAAAAGAAATACATTCTATTTTCTGTTTTCTGGCTACATGCCAGGTACATCCTTAATGAGGAAAGGAGACTCTGTTTTTTGGGGGCTTTTTTCTTTTCTAAAGGTCAGGGAAACCTAGGTTATGAAAAGAAATTTCATAAATTCTAAAATATTTTCAAATTTTGCCTTTAAAGTAACATCAGTTCTGACTTATATAAAAGTAATAGCATGAACTCAAAGCCTGGCATGTGGTTACCTGAAGTATCTTCCTCCAAAAGTAAATTTGCTTGAATATGGTCCTGATTCTTTCCTCCATTTCTCTACAATTCCCCATATTAATGTGCCTGACTAGTTGCAAAGATTTGGGATTTGATATTCTGGGTAGTTAAGATGCTAATAGCCTATTCAAAGAAATTCTAGAGAAGGGTCAGGCATAAAAATTGTCAATTCTCCTCCAAGTATATGCCCCAAGACACAATCCACAATGGTTCACAGAAGATCATGAAGATGATACAGGATCTTTTAGCATTCCTGATAAATATGGTTAGCTAGGAAAAGAAAGCTCACTACAGAAATACTGAATTTTGTTAAAACGTTGATTTCTAAATAAATATAACCTTTCTTCTTTTACGATATTTTGTTCCCTGCAGGCCTCTTTAGTTTATCAGTTTTTATTCCATTCTCCACCTTGTTTATTTTAAATATTTTACCAGTGGTATAAAAGACTGTTTTCAGTTAAGTTGTCCTGGGTTGCCTGATTTTAATAGTAGGCTGCTATCCAACTTCTCCCTTGCATGCTTCTTAATGCTGCCATGGTGTTCAGAGATTGCATTCAGTCACCTCCTTTGAACTGAAATGCTGTACACAGGCAGTGGAACCTGACTCGTAATCATGTCTTCTAAGAAAAATAGCAGCTGTGATTAATGTCCCCATCCTGAAACTTCTTGTTCTGCTTTGTGAAGATTTTCTTCTTTGTGGTCATAAAATAATCACAGTTTTCTTGTATTAAAAAAAAAATCCCTTCTGCTTTTTGCTGTCTTCAAGAAGATATGTAGCAAAAATCAATTTTTATCTTTCTTCATATTTCTGTAGCCCTAAAGCTCAATATCAGGAAATTATTCTTAAAACTAGGTATGTGTTATTTAAATTAGGTTATCTCTATTCATCCAATATTTATTTTCTCATCATTCAAACTATCAAGATGGTTTGCGTATAAAGAATTACTTAACTTTAATGAAGATAAGTATGAGTTTGACTAGTGATGTTTGAGCTTGAGTGTGACATTCAAAAAAAGCCTCAAATTGGAAATTCAAAAAAATAGCCTCAAAAGATAATTGTCAGCTAACTCTTTTTCTGAAACTGGGAAAAGATAATTGTGTGGTTTTCTCAACATGAAATTATATGCATAAAATTGCAATGAAAATCAAGAAAAGATCCCTTCTGACAGGGAATATTGTAGGTAAATCTAATGCCCAGAAAGTAAATATGATACAGATTCACAGTCTCCTACAACAAAATGGAGATGTTCACAGATACAATGGGGTTTACTGCATAAATTCTCTTCATACCCTGCACTGAAGTCAAGCCCTTGCTAACATTACTCACATGCCCACTTGCAACCTGGTGCTCAAGAAGCCTTGTCTGCTTTCATGGACATTTTCATCAGGAGCCATGATGACTTCAGCCAAGCAGGAACAAGCTGAAGTTTCCTTCTAAGTTACAATTATCTTACAGAGATGACATCATATATGAGGAGTTCTGTTCATCAATTAGACTAAAAGAGAAAATATTTTTCAGGCCTAAGGGACAATTGTCATCATCTACCTTGGCCTCTTCCACTTAAGGGTGATCAGAATATTTTTTAAAGGCCTAACTTAGCTTTTGGGAAGGCAGTTTCATTAAAAATTAAATATTTCACACTTGTTTGACAGTATTTTAAAGGATGAAATGACATAGTGGTTGGCTTTCTTATCTTAGCAGTATTAAACCATTAAGGGTTCCAAAAAATGGGATTTTTTTAAATTTCAAATGTACAGTTTTGTGGTTTTGTTACTTGGGTTTTTTTTTAACTCAATACAAAATAAATGTCAGAACTACTGAGACAAAGCAATTAAATAGTTGAGAATTGAGTGTTTTATTTTCTCTGTGTATTTCTGAAATGTCACAAAACAAATTTCAATATTTGTTTTAATTTTTTTTAGTATCAGAATTTTCAATGTCATGGAAATACAATTTCTGAGTGGTTCCATGTGTAGTGAGTCAATGAATGCTACCTTGTAATGTCTGGATCAAATGGTTTCCATGTGAGCTGAAGTGTACATAGTTAAAAAAACAAGCATTTTAAGGCATGAAGGGTGTCCTATGCCAGTACAGAAGTTTCTCAAATTATTTATAACCGTCTTTACGGGACGGAAAAAAGTCCCTCTTAATCAGTTTAATGTTTAATGTTTTTAACTTCAGTTTGTAAACAACTCAGCCTGGTTACACCTTTTTCATCAAAAACAGATATCCACCTCCCTCATTCTTCCAAACACAACAACTTGTACATTACGTTTTGTGATCAAATGATACTAAAAATTAGGAAGGCTGGTTTTATTTCATTAAGTATCTAGGTTGCAAGTTACATTTTCAAAATTCATATATATCTATTTTGATGTTAGCACCTAACTCTATGTATCTGACTTCAAAGTTCTTTGAGAGCCGGACACTTGCGTAAAAACACCATTAGGATCTAAAAATATTAAGGAACTTTATCTGTTGACTTCTCACCATTGTGGGTAATAAAAAATTGAGAGAATATAGATAAGTCTTATACATTGCTTCAGGTCTTTATGTTTCTTTACACCAGCTGAAAATACAGTGATATTAAGAATCAGCAGTACTTCTTCTGTAACACAGCAGTAAAATGAAGGAGTAACTGTCTCTGCAGCCATCCACGTATATAAACTTACAGAAGCCTACCTTAATTTTAAAAATTTAACTGAATTCAAGTTGTCCACACAGATCCTGTAGGTTTAAGAAAGTTTGCTGCACTGTCTCTATGCATTTTATACCAGGAGACTTCTGTCTCTATGCATTTAATAACAAGTGGTAAAATGTCTCTTGAGAAGAAGTTCAGGAGTGAGCAGATCAGCTAATTGGTTGTTTCCTGAAGCACGTTGGGATAAAGGATTAACTGAATTCATAAAGGTCTAGAGGAAAAAAAAAGCATTGGGTCAAAAATTACTAACCAGGACACATCCTCAGACTCCTGCAATAGGCCTGAGAATTTATAGCTGAAGGAAGCATCTGGAAAGTGTTCAGAAGACCTGTGCATGCAATCAAAGAGAGATTGCAAACTGAACAGAGTTGCAGAGTCAGTCTGCTTTAAGGCATGTGACAAACATGTTGAAACATTGGGACAAGAGTAAAAGCACTGAAATTGTTTTAATTCTGGAGTATAATGAATGCTGGAAAGGTATTTGCCTGTTCTTGGACAAAAGATGCTGTCTATATACATGCATCCGTTCAGGTGGCTCAGTGAACAGCTGCAGTGAGAGCTGCAGGTTGAGCTCTGGGGGGCAGGAGCCTGAGGCAAGAGGCAGTGAACTGATGCCAACCTTTTGCACAACAAAGGGCATGGGGACCTGTGTCACTGCCAGGTGACTGGGCACTCAAAGCATAAAGGGTAAGGAAACCTTGTCTGACTGTGGAGTCAGCACAGGGAGCGAAGCAGGGCATCCATTGGCTCACTGGAGCTGCCCAGTGCGGAGGCGTTTCAGACCTCGCTCATGTGGTCTGAGAATGACTACCAGACAGGAAAGTTTCCTTAATATATAAAATAAATTGCACAAATACAGCAGTGTTTACTTTTATTGAATATCTACATCCGTTTTTTGTTTGAGGACACAAATGTCAGATTAACCCTCTGAATTAATCCTACCTTGTAAATGATACAGCAGACATATACTAAGGATTCTGGATAGGATGTCTGATAAGTTAGCTTATTCAGATCACTATTTCTATAACAATGGGGATGCCCTTGCATATTAGGAAAGGACGAGCAAACAGAATCAAATGTTATGTAGTCTGTCAATAGTTGTACTAGGACAGGATTTAGCCTAGCTATCTATCCTTTTTTTCAGATGCTAGAAACATGGTTTCATTTTCACTAACATTGTGAAAGGAACAAAAGCTCTACCTAACACCAAAGTCAGGAAAACATGGCAAGAAAGGTGCTATGCATGCAGGGAGAAACAGAAAAACCTGCTCTTTCCATGAAAGTTATCCATACACAGTTATGTAAAATCCCCTGGAAAGAAGGGCAGCCAGTGGGAAGAAGAAGTTTTGCACTCCTAGTCCAAACTCAGAAAGACTCAGCTAGAATATATGGATCTCACACAACCCCAGCCAAGCTGGTCAGTGACATTGGATGAATGGATGCAATTCTGTTCAGAATTAACACTACAGTAATAGGGAAATCTAGATACTTCTACTAATGTAGCTATCAAATGGAAGAAAGGCTTAAGACAAAGAAAACAGATCAAACACTAAGAAGGTGGTTGGACCACAGTTTAATCCTTGCCACAGAGCTGCACCTTTCTTTGTTCTACCAGAGATGAAAATTTGCAAGTGCTGTATACGTTTATTTACATCTGATTTTAATGTTTTAATATTAGAATACTCCAGATCTAACTCTTTCCATGTAAATAATAGCTGTGCTACAGTAAATCATCATTAGCTGTAAAAGAAATGGAAGGAAGTGGTTGCTTTGTCATAGATAATGTATTCATGGTATATAGTAACTGACAAAAGTTTTCTGCATCTCATCCCCTTCTAATATAAGGTTTGATAGATCCACCACATTTTGTAGAGAATGAGATGAAAAAACACGCCAATGACACAAAAAATATAGTCACCAAGTACAGAATTGCTTTTATGAGCATTGTACAATAGTGGACACTATTATGCTATTAAGACAAGATGAAACAAAAGCCTTTTCAGCGTGCATCTCAGCTCCACATAGACCTTTGATCAATAAGCTATCTCATCAAAGGCCCAAAGAATTTTTCTCTGTCCACACTACTCGTTCAATCACGTAGTTTCAGTAATTTGAGACAATTCATCACATGTAACATTTTTACGCATCCTCCATTATGTTTTTCTTTTTCCCAGAAGTTATCAAAAATTATACCAGACAAAAATCTGTTATCCATGGAGCACTTATATCTCACACATTATTAAAGAAAAATGCAGAAATACATGTTTTCAAAATTAATTAATTCTGAAATGTATTGTCCATCAAATCTGTCAAAAGATATTACAGGGAAAATGAAGGTACTTAAATTTACTCTGAGTTATATCTTAAATAAAGATATATGATTAGCCCCATGGACTTATGAGAAAGAAACTCCACCTTGCAGTAACAAAAAATTCATTCTATATTATTTGACAAAAGTAACAAGTGAGGATAAAAAAAAATAACATAGAAGACAAAGAGAAGATAACAAAGCGAGTAAGGACTGGAGAGATGTGCTACAATCACTCATTGTTCAGTGTAATGCACAAATAATAGTGCTGATCCTAAAACGAAATCTTTGGCAAATGCCTACTGCTAAAATAATAATACACCTTTGTTTGCAATGTTTTGTGATTAATCACTGTCAAGTTTTGAAGTGGAAAAAAAATGCAGTAGGAACGAATCCTTTATTCTCCAGACTTCCAAAGAACTTTCTTGCTCTGCTTATTTAAAGAAATTTCCTCAGTGAAATACATACTTCTGTTAGAAGAAAGAGTAGAGGAATAAGGGTCTTCCAAATCCTTCATAACAAACCTACTAGGGGAGTTTGCATTGAAATTTTCAAGTCATATGCATATTTCAAATCCCAGAAGAATTCAATAAAAGTTACTAGAAATTTGAGTATTAAAATTTTTACTTTATCATATTCTGATTTCTGATAGCAGCCAAAAACAACTTTGAGAAAAATTTTCTTTACATTAGAAAAATCACAAACAGACAAAGATGTACAAAGTTTCACTGAATTCAGTACTTGAAGAGACAATATCCCTTTCCCACAATTTAGAAAGTTTTCAATGACGGAAAGATGGAAAAGAAGAAAATCAATTTCAATTGTGTGCAGGTTTTGGCTAGAATAGAGTTAAATTTCTTTACAGTAGATTGTGCAGTGCATGTTTTGGATTTAGGACAAGACTAATGTTGATATCACAGGGATGCTTTCATTATTGCTCAGCAGTGCTTAATCAGAGCCAAGGACTTTTCTGCCTCACATCCTAACCCCACCAGGGAGGAGGCTGAGGGAGTACAAGGAGTTGGGAGGGGACACAGCCAGGACAGCTGACCCCAACTGACCCAAGGGATATTTCAGACCATAGTCATGCTCAGCAGATAGAGCTGGGGGGAGAAAAAAAAAGGGGGGGACATTTGGAGTGATGGCATTTGTTTTCCCAAGGCACAGTTACCTGTGATGGGGCCTTGCCCACGTGGAGATGCCTGAACACCTGCCTGCCCATGGAAAGTGGTGAATGAATTCCTTGGTTTGCTTTGTTTGTGTCTGCAGCTTTTGCTTTACCTTTTAAACTGTCTTTATCTTAACCCATGAGGTTTCTCACTTTTACCCTTCTGATTCTCTCTCCCATCCTGCTGCGAGGCTGAATGAGCAAGAGGTGTGTAGGGCTCAGCCGCCAGCTGAGGTTAAGCCACAACAAATAGTAAAAAGCAAAAGACAGCTCTGAAGAGCACAAATAACTTCTGCCCTCTTTTTTCTTGTGCTTGTTTCTTGTAGAAGGACTAACTTATTTTAGAACAGAGTAGCCAAAAAACGAAATAAAAGGAATATGGGACGGGAGAAAAAAGATATTAACTGCAGAATATCACTCCTGATAGCTTGTCTGAAAATAAATTTAATTCCAACGAAGAGAGGAACATTATATACATACACCAGTTTAAGACACAAAAGTCACTGCGTACAATATCTGTTTGCAAGAAGACAAGTCAGGGACAGTGAGCTTGCTGTGCTCATGCATTTCCACACAATGGCATATGAACATGAGGTCTTCTAGAACACATACCCAAACATATGGGTCTACTAGAACCCCTATCAGACACATGTGTACAATCTGCAAGACATGCTGCAACTTCAGGCTTCAGATTTGAACTCCCTGGGTGAATGCATAAGGATCTCAGTGTCCAAATATAAATCTTCTGAGCTTTCGTAAAATTGTGAAATGTTTAGCCTTGGCTAGCCCTTTTCTTAATGACAACTTTACTTCTTGATACATGAACTAATCACTGGTAGGTTTTCCATATGAAGTCAACTACGTGCACAGCGATCCTAGTAATCAAATCTGGCCATTTTCCACTCAGACTTTCACAATTTTTCCTCTCCTGTGAAACTTTTACTCACTTGACTTAAGATTCATCTCTTGCATAGGAAGAGAAAGACAAAGCATGAGATTACATTTGGTAGGGAGGAGAGGAACAAAAAAGGGATTCTAAGGATCTTCAGCTTCTCTTTTAGTCTCCTATCTCCAAGAAATACATTCACAATACAGCATTATTCCCTGGAAGCTCCCTCTGGATGACAATACCTACAAAAGACCTACAGTGTTTCACAGAGCCTATGTCTGTTTCATACCTTACCTCCCCCGTGTCCTGTGAGAAAGACACTGTCCTATGCTGTCACATGTGAAACAGAACAGGAAGGCTTAGTCTCCTCACCACCATAACTGTAGTCAAGACCAAAAGTACTTAATGAAGGAAATACATCTGTCATGCACTTAAAGAGATTCCAGCAGCAAGTCTTTGTTGTAAAATCCTATAAGAAAAAGGACATCAAGACCACAAAACTATGTGCAATAGAATCAGCTATTGATTGGCTTTGTTTTGATGCTGTCTGATTTTTTTATTGGAAAATAATATACTAATATCCTAGAAATCACCTTTAACCATCTGTGTGGCTGCTAGATTCAGGTTAGTCCTTTAGAAGCTGAAGGGCAATGCTGCAGATGACAAAAGTCCAGAGGCAATCCCACATGGGACTTCCTAAATTGAATTTCTACTCTCACAGTGTTGCTATGTTTTCCTCCAAGCTGCATGCCTCAGATTGGCACTGCATGCCAGGCTCGACTAGGGCACAGTGAGAACCTGATTTAAAATCAAAGCCAACAGACTTTTTTTTTTTTTTAACAAGGCACAGTGAAATGATGCCTATGGCATTGGAGAATTTACAGTCAGTCTAGGTCCCTGAGACAAAGGCAGTGAAATGAAACAGGCAAGAACCTATCAAAAACTAACACAAGGGCATGTACATAGAGCTGCCTTCTAAAGTTGTAAATTCTGAGAAATAATCAAGATCGTGTCTTAACAGATAATTTAGATTTTATTCTCGGAGCTAGTCAGGAAGAAGCCCAGCTTCTCTCAAGTGCTAAATCTAGTGACTAGCAATAGAGAGGATAAGAAAACATTTTAATTATACCCCAGTCTCCTGGTATTTTCCCACTGAGCACCTTCACGTTATTTTCAGAATATCTGTCAAATTCTCTCTTCAATTCTCCTCAGATACTTCTGTCTACAAAGCCAGGGTCATCCTTTCCAAGCATGAACCACCACAGCGGGACTTAAATGACTCACTCAAAATCAGTTTTCACAGACAGGATGCAACTGAAAAAAAATTACTGTAATGTAAGCTTGGATATGCAGAATTCCACCCCACTAAGAGATGGATACCAACACTCTGTCAGAAAACACCCTATTTGTCACAGGAAAACAGCACGTCCCTGGGTAGTTACAGTGGAGTTTGAACACAAATTCATTCATTCCTCTGCTGATTTCACTGAATCTTCACAAAGAGATGAAAAATCTCACCATCACTTCTCAGACCACATATGGGAAGCAAAGACCTCTACATATTTTGTTGATAACTAATAATGAAAAATGAAATAAATTCAAAGAATAAATGATTTGTTGCATTTTGTCACTGAAGAGACTAGGAGAAACACCTATTATTACAATGTTATTATTATGATTGAAGTCTAAAATGGACAAAATTCTTTCCCTCTCATAGATTGTATATACAACAAGAAATGATATTTTTGCTTCTCTGCAGAAGGACTTCGTTCCATACTTTTATTTGGAATAGTTATTTGGTTTTTTTCCCACATTTGTGACTGAAAGTTCCCTGCCAGCTGTCAAATTAATTAAATTTTGCTAACCGAGCTCACTGGATTTCCAAATGCAAGGGAATATCTACTGGAGAACAGCTGCAATGGTTCTGACCAAAGGTTCATCTTTCCTGATAGACCTTTTCTGGCTATGACCCATAATGGCGGAGTGGAAGAATAAACATATGTGCTGGCACATTGTTCTAGCCTTCAATAATTTCCAGCTCAAGGGTTTTTTGAGACAAGGTGCCTTATGTTCATCAAAAGCCCTTGCTAGATTTTTTCTTCATTAATACACTTAGTCGCCTGAACACAGAAAAAAGCTATAGTAGATGGTCCAGGGGTTCCCTCAACATCAATAAGCCTAAACTTCACAGTGCCTAAAGATCACTTTTTCTTTTTCTTTTTCTTTTTCTTTTTCTTTTTCTTTTTTCTTTTTCTTTTTCTTTTTCTTTTTCTTTTTCTTTTTTCTTTTTCTTTTTCTTTTTCTTTTTTTTTCTTTTTTCATGATTACAGTCTTAAGCTCCAAAAAACATAGTTTGATCCTAATGCTGTCACAAAGCCTTCCCAATGTTGCATGCACTTTAAGGCTTAGCCTTCTAGTTAAGCTGGTGGTCTTATTCATCATACATACACATCACTTTTCCCCCTCTTTTAGGAACAGATCTGCCAAGTATATTTAGATACATTTCTATGCAGCTTCCCAGAATATTCTAGTATCTAAAACTGTAGATATATTTTTATATCCCCATATGTGCGTCTGCAGATTTTTTTTCATGGACCCCAGAAAACTGGCCAAGAAAAACAGCATATGCATGAATGTACAGGCATATACGCACATCTCTAAAGGCTGCATGAAAGTCTTTTTGAAGTAACAAGTTCTTTAGTTTCTAGGACAACTGAAATCAAGGACCAGATATATTTGACAAGCAATTCGGTGCTCTGGAATCAAGAGAACTTTATTTTTTTTATGAATGACTCAAAACTCTAATTACAAAATAATCCCAGATATATTTTCTTAGTGACTTTTTACTACAGCCTAGCAGTTATCTGGTACAAATTGAACCCCTTCTTGCTATATATTCTAATATGGTGATTTCCTACATCTATTTCTGTTTGTAACTATCCAGTAACCTCAGTGTTTTAAGGTACAGTTCTCATATTAGATGCTGAAAAAATGTTTTCCCATGCATCTAAAATAATTGTATTTATAACAATAAATTTAGCAAGACAAAATGGGTTACTGATTTGAGTATATCAATTTCTTTAAGTTTGCTTCTAGAAGTCCTATTTCATACTGCATAGCTACCTCTGAAGTCACTGAAAGGATTTCATTTGTCATAGTTTGGAATGTTCATTAGATATTTATATGAAAAATGAGAACAAACTATGCTACAGTAGATAGAACAAAAACAATTTCATAGGGCAGTAAACTCTAATACTCCAGGGCATAACCCAACCAGTAATTTATAGGGTTAGGCAGAAGCTTTGCTCACGGACAGATTATTTCGAGGAGAATACAATTAAATGTTAAGTACCTTCCGTCAAAGCATCCATTCAGTTGTAAACCAGACAAAAAGGGTATCACAATTTCTTTGCCTACATCTTTGTGAAACCAGTTCCCTGCCTACCACCCTTGCTTGAGTGATTTCCACAGCAATCTTTCTCAGTCCAGGCTGCTCTCAGTACAGTTCACATAGTCAGACATCAATTGAACAAGATGGTGATATCTTTTAGGATTTAAAATGTGTTTCTTAGCCTATTTACTTCTTCATTTTACTTTGTTCTATTTTCTAAACCCTTTTTTCTTTAAGATATGAAATGACCATTTTTTTTCAAGTGAGCAAGGCAAAGCCTCTGTGTATTGCTTTCATACTGTATATACCACCCTGAAATACACCTACATTTCAAAGCATAAATTATCTTCTTCCCTCATTTGCACATGGACCCTTATGTGCAATATCTAAAACTGTATTGATCAAATTTATACAAGGCTTGCGGCAAATGAAGACAAAGAAAAATCCTTTTTAAATGTACAAAGGTTAAACATATAAAAGACATGCAATTATCTACCTTGTTATTAATACTCTTCTGAAAAAATATTAAAATAAGCAAAACCCTTTGCCCACTGTAACCACTGATCAAAGAGTTTTTACAAAGCAACAGAATTAATTGTCTCTAAAGTGATCATTAGTCTGACTGTCCTTTTGATATAAAAGTGCATTGCATTTGCTTAAGCCCCATTTACTGTCCAAGTACCTCATCATTTAATGTCATTACATTTTTGCAACAATTTTTCAGCGAATGTACCTCACAAAACTCCTCATCTATAACTTCTTTCCCTCTTGGGTTGTATCATACTTCTGGCAAATACATTCAACCCAATACAGTGGGAAAGGAATTAAAATAAAGGAAAGGAGAAAGTGATTTAAAGTTTCTATGAGACTCCAAAGTGACTGCACAGAGTAACATAAGGGCCTTTCACTCAATATAGTGCAAAACCACAACCCAGACTCAGAGTGCAGCACAATGAACTGTGAAGGCTTGGCCATTAGAAGTAGGAACATCCTCTCTTCTTGTTTCTCCTCATTTCTTTGAGAAAAAATGAGTTTGTCCAATTTTAAATGTAATAAATAAGGCAGGGAATTTGTTCTCATCCCTCCCTTCCATCCAATAGCCACCCAGTGACCACTGCAGCTGGCTTTTATGGGTGAGAGGGCTGGAAGGAAGTCCCGTGGTACATTCTATCAACGTCAAAATGAGCTGGTGTCAGCTCCTCATGAAGAGACAAGCACAAACTTCCAGCAAGGTAGAGCACAGGGGCAGCCTGAGGTGTCAGGAGTGACAGCCAGGCACTGGCCTCCTCCCTGCCTCCCTGCAGAAGGCACATACCACAGTGGCAGGGCCTTGCCAACATCCCAAGCCTGTCTAGAGCCAGAAAATCCACCTTGCCCAGGTGGGTGGGTCAAGGTTGGAGACTGTGTCTGCAGCCTTCTGCTTACCTCTACTTCCCCTTTCCCAAAGCTGATATTCCTCTGAGAGAAGGAATAAGAAAAGTTTGCTTTAACAAGTCTCTCAGCATAAACTGCTTGGTAACTTAAATCAGGAAGATCTTCTGTGACAGTACATTAATCTCTGCTTGTTAAGAGAAAAAAAATTAAATAAATTCTGCACAGACACAGAAATATATGTTTGATTAATTGTGATTCTTGTGTGGTGTTTAATAAAACTGCTTTCAGAATGAAGCAACATGATTTGATTTCTGAAATACCCTTGTGCTTGAGATACTCACTTACTTCATAAGCAACTACTCTCTACCTCATTGGTATACAGTGTGTAACTATAGCTCTCTGAAGTTAGGGCAAATCCTATCATCTGAACTTCAATCAAAAAATTCTGCTAAATAATAACAGAAAGCACTTGTCACAGAGCTGTACTTTAAGGAAAGGAGTTCAAAAAACCCTTCTTTAGGTTCACTATGGTTTAGAACAATTAATGATAATAGCAAAAAAGTGTTCCCAGTATGATGACTAATTACAAACAAAAGTTATTTGGTTGGTTTTTTTTACTGAAAATTCAATATCAGCCTGCTGATGGTAAGTGAAAGGAAAGCACAAGGACAAGTATTGACATTTTGTATTTCTGAATCCATCCTTGGGACAGCACACTCTTTCTTTGGCATTTCTTTCACATTTACTTAGAGCACAATAAATATATCTATCCAAGCAACTATATCAACACTGGGAGCTTATTTTATCTAAGTTCAGGCGCCTTGTGTTGTTATGTAGGTGGAAAGGCAGATTCGTTTCTCCTTCTTCCTCGAGATGGGTAGGTGTGTGGAAAAATGCCATATGAATCAAATTATCTTTGATTCATCATTATAACATTCACATCATACAAAATGATTTGTGCTTAGGAACTCATTTTTTTATCCATGCATTCCTGACAAGTATACAGCATACAAAAGAAAAGGCAAGAACCCAAGGACTCCACTGATTCAAAATTCAATTTATCTCTGCATTTGCTCCACATTGGTGTTTTTATTATTCTTTTAGCAACAATTTTTATAATAATAATTAGCAAAACCCTATTGCAGTCAAATCTTTTTGGTAAATGCCTCCTAAAGGACTTAGAATCCCTTTCTTTGAAATACCTATGGTTAGAGTAAATCACATTATCTACGGCAGCCAGCTGAGCTCAGTTCAACTGTGAATTTTCTCTTTTAATCCACCTGGATCTCCTCTACTCCTCCCTACACATTTTGTGGGCAAGGAAAACCAAAGTCCTTGATTACACAGAATGCCCCACTGTATTTTCTTCTAGAGCATTTAAGAATAACATTAAGGACACATTGCACCACTCCTTCTGAAGTCTGCAGTACTGGTATTATCATAAATCTCAAACTGACTTCCTTATTTGATCTTTTCCCAGCATGTGAACATGCAGGCACTGGAAGCATCTGTAGGATTCTGAATACATCTGAAGTAATGTGCACATCAGTCTCCTGCTGAATGAGTCTTAAATCTACAGCTTTTATTGTTCAGGGCATTGCTTCAAGTTGACTTGCAGTGCAAGAGGGTTCCTGCAGAGGCTTTATTAAAGTCCAAATTCTACAGTCTGACATAAACAAAATGCAAATTCTCAGCTTTTTACATGCAAAATATATCTGCTAACAACTCTCTATTTCATTTGTGTGATATGCAAAATCAATTGGGAGAGTGATCTGTGGTGAAAGAAATGGTTTTTGTCATCTCATTCTTGTCAAAACACTGAGGATGTGTTTCTAGCTGAACCATAAGCAAATCTGAACAATCACATCCTCTTCTTCCTCTGTCTGTAGAAAAAAAGATATTTCCTATTTCACTTGTAAACCAAGCAGGCTAAATTTTTGTTGATTTCTGATGCTGTAGGAGTGAAATAGAGTATCCACAATAAAAATATTGGTAAAATGGCTTCCTCATCTGAATTAAAAAAAAAAAAAAAAGCAAGAACAAAAACAAACCCTCAGTTTTCCCAGGTTTATTCCGTCCCACCACAGAAACCACCTGAGCATTGCAAAATAGTAGAAAGATTCTGGTGAGTTGGGTTTTGGGATTTCAAAGGGGTTTTGCTTAATTATTCATACAGCAAATTCAGCGAAAGGTATTATTAGTTCTCTTTTTCCTCAGTTCATTTAACACGGGCCTATCTGCTTCGTCACTTCGTGTTATTATTTCTAGGTGTGAATGTCTTTTCTGTCATGTGAAATTGAAGTCCAATCTTATTAACATAGAATTTCTTTTTAGATTGCATTTTCTCTCTTGTCTATAGCTAGTATTCACTATTTTGCTTTTTGCTTTCTTTTTTGTTGCTGCTCTTCCTCTAGAACATGTCTTGGAATGTTGTTTACATTAAATATGTTATACAAAAAGCACAGGATAATCTAATTTCTTTCTACCAAAGAAAACAGAGTCCACTTCATGCAAGGCTTATATCTATTATTGTTGTTTTTCAGGGCAGGTAGATGATGAAAAAGTGAGAATAGCTAGTGAGGGTGTA
Source organism: Orthonyx spaldingii (assembly GCA_013397795.1). Classification (NCBI taxonomy): domain Eukaryota; kingdom Metazoa; phylum Chordata; class Aves; order Passeriformes; family Orthonychidae; genus Orthonyx; species Orthonyx spaldingii. Next base: position 2,126,243 of record VZTJ01002440.1, read on the forward strand.
TCCTGCATTATTGCTGTTCTGTAAGGACAGAGGGAATGGAACAGGAAACATTGTTTTATTTGCAGTCATTAATTTCTGAGCTGCAAAAAAAGTAACACTGAGCAGATGCACCTTTTTCTGAACAGAAGTGTTTTCTCTTCCTAATTAATTGGGGACTTATTCAATACTGGCTCAGCAATACAGAATTGACCTTTGAAGATCAAAGTGATAAGCCATCTGGGGCTAAATCTTGTCTCTCTTATGCATGCTAAACTCTCACACATTTCAGATGAGTTTGCATCACGATTTAGACAAGTGATCATCGTACACCATGAAAAACAGCTCCTGGGAAAGTTTAATTTGTACATCCCAAACTTGCATGTTTCACTTTATTTTCTTCACCCTACCCTCCCTTTTTTGGGGTTTCTTCTGGGAGAGTTTCACCTTCACTGACATCTCCCTCAATCGTCCCATTTTGCTTTAGCACAGTTGGCAAACTTCTCATAACACACAAAATCTTGGGAGTGAGAATATTAACGCTGCATAATTTAGGAGAGCCTCCTCATTACACTGCTTCATTTCAATTGTTTGAAATTCTTTTGCACCTACAGGCATATGTAGAAACCAAGCCAGGATCCAAGTGTGCTTACATTACATTACTATTTCTTGAATACCAACAGCCAGAGGGTTAAACTAATAATTCCAAACCAAGCAAACATTTTTCTTTCAAAATACCTTACAACCATACTGGCTATATAGTTTTGTAATGCATAATACAGTTTATATTGAAAATCCTTATTACAATATTATTGTATCTGCTGCCATAAGGATTGTTTTAAATATTTTTCCCCTGAAATAATCTTAAAGTCCTGATGGTATCAAAAGGTGAAACTTCTAAGACCTCAACACTAACAACAATAGCCAAAAATATTTTAGAGATTTATGTATTCAGTGTATTAAGACCCTTCTCACTACCAGAGCTGCATTTTAGGACGAGCGACTATCTAGGCACAGAATGCAGTCTACGGTCTACAGCCATTCTAGTCATTCAAAAGAAGTCTATAAAATTCCAGGGTTCTGGCATTGTTCAAATAGCCAAATAACACAGGTTGAGGATGTTTACAGTGGCCTACTAATTCTTCAAATGCATGATTACTGCATGACAGCCACACTCACGGAGGGCTGTCCCGTACTGATCACAGTCTAAGTAAGGGAGAAGTTCCCTAAGTTTCTAGCAAAGTCCTGCACTGGTATTGTTCAGACAATATGGGAATAATCCCTGGATGGTGTCAATCAACATAGTTCTTTGATTGTCAATACGGATATGTTTGATAATGCAAGTATGAATGTAATTTTTTTAGACTGGTTGAAGATGGAAATAAGAATTATGTAATCTCATTGTATGCCATCTTAGACTCAACTAACAGGAATTCAATGACATTCATCAAGATGTTTTTAAATTAGGAGATGGAAAGACAAGACAGATGGTAGTTCACCTGGAAAAGTGAACAAAGCTTTTTAAGGGTTTTCTAGTGCCAGGTTGTTCTTATTTTAAGACATCTTTCTGGATGCTGAAAGTGGAGGCAGCCAGAAAACACTACCCAAACTCACAATCAGTGACCTTAGAAGGTTAGATATTGCAGTAATAAACATAAAATCAGGTATCAAATCATATTCAAATCTTGTACTCTGTTATGTTTCTAGGTTACATATTTAAAACCCCAACACATTGAAGTCAAATATGGAAGTTCTCTCAAGGGTGAGACACAAGAATGCTGCATTTGACCTCACTCTATAAAATGGTAAAATATCTACCTTCAAAAGGGTGAAGCTGACAGGATATCCTAATTAATATTTTTGAAGTACCTCAGGTCTCTGTCTACATAAATTCTGCATAACAGTTGCAAAAATATACTCAGGGTAAAGTTCTGCACTGAATTAAACCACTCACATTTAGTCCTACTATGGTAATCTGGTTTTCTCAGAAGTGACAGAAAAAATATTGCAATACAAAAGAGCTATTTACATAAATTATAATGTTAAGACATGAAGAAATGGAGACATGAACACAGGCTAGAAATTAGAAGCTTCTTAATTAGCTGTGAAAGGGAGAGTATTATTTCAGTAGATTTAGGGAGAGCAATAAAGCCCAGAGGTTTTAAGAGAGATCTAAGCCACTTTTTGCATGGGATCATACATCCTGATCACTCTAATCAGTGCCCACTATTTCTTCAATCAGTTACGTTCATGGAGTTGAGAGATGTTCCCAGAGCTCAAGTCACAATTATAAGCAGTAGGAGAGAACAATAGTCCTTCAATGAAGACCCAGGAGGACTTGTGATGCTGCAAGCAAACAAAGGCCATGCTCCTGGCTAGGCAGTTGAGCTGTGACCTGGATTCTGTTCACTGCTCTGCTATTCATCTCTCATGTTTCCTCACGCACATCACCATCCCAGAAGCTTTTCATCTGTGACAGAAATAAATACTTATCACCATCAGAGGTAGGTACAAGGATCAATACTGTATGGATTTAAGATACCAGAGTAGCAGAGAACATTCAACTACCTTTATAGGGTGTTTTTAATTACAAAATCTCAATTTTTATGGGCACAGTCTCCTCAGCTCTGTTAGCACACCTATTAGACATTTGCATTTCAGGCCAGGTGACAGAAGCTCTGCTAAGAGGGCAGAGACCAGCAAGTGAGGCAGCTCACAGCAGAGAGCAGGAGGCAGCCAGGGATGACGCACTGCCTGTGGCCCTGCTGCCTACTGAGACCAGACTGGAGCCTGGACCGCACTGCGGCTGCTGCACCGAGGGGAAAGGCAGTGTGTGTGTATCTGTGTGTGTCTATGTGGGGGTCTTAGGGGGGAGGGTCAGGCTGGAGGGCAGAACTGGACCCCTCTGAGCGTAAGGGATTGCTGTCCTCTGCCTCCCACAGCCCCCAGCATGAGAAACATGGCTACTTCTCTAGCTCTTTCTCCTCTGCCTCCTGATTCACTTCCATCCGCCTCCACTCCTGCCTATGCCAAGAGAAGCACCACTTTGGCCACGGCTGTTCTGCCATCTCTAGTGGAACAAAATCAGTTTCACCTGCTCTCTTGGGAGGCACTGAGCTGCTGCTGGCTGCTACATCAAACAATGGCTCTGCCACTGACACCGTCACAGCTGCTTTTTAGTTCAGGTGCTGGCACGCTGCATGTCTGCTGCTTTGTTACTGCCTGGTGGATGCTGTCTGATGACTGCATCCCCAGAAGAAAGCACTGGGATTAGTATGCAGCTTATCTGTATTTAACAGTCAGCCAAAATATCAAAAAGCTATGTATAAAATTGCATCTCTGTTGCTACCCAAAAGGAGTCTATGCTCTTCTGTTTTCTTCCCATGAACACTGATTCTATAGTATGTTATTCAATTAGGACTTTTTCATACATATTTTGTAGTTGAAGTCATACATCCAGCTTGTTAGCCTAGAATTCACAGATTGCCTCCAGTGTTAAACTTTTACTTTTAACAGGATACTCAGATTTCTGTTTCTAGAAAGCGAAGTTAAATTACAGCTCCCCATGGGGCATTTCAGAGAATGACTCTAAATAAACCAAAGGCAATATATTAAAGAATAGATCTTTATTACAAAAGCTAATAAATTCACAGTAACTGGCAAGAAATAAAGGCCACAGAAAATTCAAGAAAATAGACTAAATTCAATAAATATGCTTTATTGATGAGTTAGTGGAGAGTAGACAGAACCACAGAAACAACAGCTTGGAAGACAGATCACTGTCTGGGCTAATAGGAGTTCACACCCATATCTGGCTGTAATTCTCTTATCCCTGTACAGAAATCAGGTCTAACTCAAATAATCAAAAAATCAATGTAGGATTTGGACTCTAAGCCCAAAGTTGCCAAAAGGTCAAGAGTATAGAAGGGCTCAGCTCTAATTAGCAGTTGAGTACCTCATTTACATCCACAGTTTCTGCATGTGCATAACAACAGAAAAGGAAGGAAGAAAATTTTTTTGCACACTGACTCACTGGAATGTTTATCTTGAAACACATCCTGCTTCAGAGTTTGTTAAAGTAATTCTCACCATAGGGCCTCCTCACCTTGACAGAACTGAAGTTTGAGTCTCTTAAATGCTTTGTGATACCATGGCGTCAGTATTTTAAAGTCCTTTACCCTCATGTTAAATTAATAAAGTTTAATGACTTCATCATGAAATTGGTCATGTGGAAGTCTTGCATCTGGTAAGGTCTTTATGATATTCTGTGGTTTGCTTTTGGTTTTTGAGGGGGTTAGTGAGGTTTTTTGGTTAATCACTTGGGCCCAATCAAGGTTTTTGTTTTGCTTAAGTAATTTCTTTGGGATACAAAATTCTGAATAAATTCTCTAATCAGCTTTTGCTCAGAAACTGTTTATTTCCATCTGCATTACAAATGCAGGATTTAAACAACCTATCAACTCAGCATAAGCAGCAAGTCATCTTGTCAGTCTGTCCTTTCCTCTCTGGAATGCAACTACTGTATTCTGTAGTTCTGAAGAAAGGAAATAATAGGATTAGAAAAACATTGAGTAGAAGGGGATGTCAAACAAAAGAAAAGCATGCTGTGTTTCTAAAGCAGTCTCGTCTAGTACTGGGAATTGTAATCCATTTGTGCTAAAGACTTTGCCTCTGCTAATTCAACAAAAAAACCCATGAAAGACTTACACACTTTGGTACTGTAGCATGGCCTACAGGGAACCATAATTAAAAGATGTATGAGTGTGTTGGTTTTGGCTTGGATGGAGTTAATTTCCTTCATAGTGGCTACTAGGGGTTGTGTTCTGGGTTTCTGCTGAAAACTGGATTGATAATACAGTGTTCCTTTAGTTATTGCAGAGCAGGACTTACACAGAGTCAAGGCGTTTCCCTACTGTCCTGCCAGTGAGGAGGCTGGGGGTGCATAAGAAGGTGGAAAGTGACACAGTCGCGACAGCTGACCCCTACTGACCCAAGGGATATTCCAGACCATATCAACGATAAAACCAGGGGGAAGCTGACTGAGGGAACACTGTTCAGGGACTGGCTGGGCATCAGTGAGTTGGTGCTGAGCAATTGCTTGCATTTGTATCACTTGTCTTTTTGGAGTTTTATTTCTGTCTCTTTATTATTTTTCTTTTCATTACTATTGCCATTATCATTAAAAGAAAAATAATTAAACTGTTCTTATCTCAACCCAAAACTTTTCTCACTTTTACCCTTCCAATTCACTTCCACCTGTCCTGCTGGGGCAGGGAGTGAGTAAGCAGCTCTGTGGAACTTAGTTGATGGCTGGGGTTAAACCACAACAGAGTAAATGCAATTTTAGTAATTAATAAGCAATCTTATTAGTACAGTGAGTCATACAAACACACCATTATTTAAAAACTACAATGTGTGAGCCACCAATCAAATAATCTTATAGATCCTGTAGTCACTTAGCATACCAGAAATATAATGCCCAACTACTTTAGAAAAATTATTATATACCTCTTTGAAGGAAATCTAAAAATGTGGTCCAATAGGAATAACTAATTTCTGTAACCACTTCCAGCTCTCATGCTTTGTATTACCATTAGACAGTTTTATTTAAAAAGGAATAAAATTTAAATAAGTCAATGTAACATCAGATATACAGTACAATTTTAAAAGAAAAGCTTTGCGGTCTATTTTGTTCATCTTCAGGGACATGAGTAATGGGTTTTTTCATGTACTCCTGTATTGGCTCAGCTTCAGGTACTAGGCTAAATAAGCATTCACTTAAGACTTAGTTCTGTTGAATGAGGGTGGTATTGAGAAGAATGACCTTCTCTGCATATTAAAGTTTACATAAGAAAGGTGAAAAACTGTTTGTGACCTTGTAAAAGGCCATTCTTTCCATTTAAACAGAGCTGCAGGCAAGCACAGAGCATCCTGAATGGTGTTAGAGTTGTGTGCTAATCACACTGAAGTCTGTGAGTGAATAGCATTGAATATTGGTCAGGAAAACACATAAAATAAAAGCTGAAACCTACATTTACTGACAATCCATCAGCTTTAAAAGCAGAATCAAAAACTATTTTGAAACACAAAGTATTCGGTATTTCTCCTATCAAGACCAAACAAAAACCAGAAAAAAACAAAACCAAAACAATACAAAAAAAAAAACCCCAAAAAACCCCAAAAAACAACAAAAAAAAAAAACAAACAAAAAACCACAAACAAACAAACAAAAAAAAACACAAACCAAAACAAACCATACCATACCTCCTCTCTGCTCTCCTTCCACTCAAAAAAAACCCAATCACAACTGAAAACAGACAAACAAAAAAACCCCAACCACTTTTTGCTCAGAATGTATTTTCCTGTTCTTGGAGTAAGGGAGCTAGAAGTCTCCTAAAGGAGCACAATTGGGATTTCAAACACAGAGAGTCCAGTGAGACTGTGAGACATGAGACACCAGTCTGTCTCACATCTAGATCAAGGTATTTCAGATGAGAATTCACTGTTTTGGAGATGAGCTGAACTCAAAGCGGAACGAGAGCAATTTGACATTCCCGCGTGCCGCAGTTTGCAAAGACAACCAATGTTTACAGAGGTTTGCTTATTGTTCTCACAATGCCTTTTCTTGGCCAATTCATGTGTGCAAACACCACAACAACACAGTATAATAATACCAACCTGCTTTAGGCCCCTGCATTCCCCAGTGCACATTCAAACAAGGCTTATGCAGTTTGGCCCAGATGCGTGCACATTTCCATGTAGCGAGGTAGGTAGAGAAAAAGCCAAGATCAAAGCCTCTTCTCTCCCGGGTGAATTACAGAGCTACAGACTCACCCTCCCACCCCACTGAGCTTAGTTATTCATGAGACACAGGATGTTCATCCTATCAGAAAATACTACTCAAGTAGTGTAAAGCTATCAGTGAATACGTTGGAAAATGCTGCTGGAAAGTACTGTAAACAAGTACTTGTAAGTGTCCATCTGCTCTCTGCAGAAAACAGGATGATGAGATGTGGAGATAACACAAATGTTCACAGAGAAATAAAAGTTACTGAATATGACCCTCTTGGCTGCTAAATAAATAACAGCAAAAATCATGAAGAGTCTATAAAACTTTATTTTTAGAGCCATTCAAGCATGCAGCATTTGTAGTTTCACTAGCTAGATCCATCACTGGTCTGATCAAGCTCTGCTTCATACAATTTCCACCAGATCTGATCAAGCTTTCTTCACAGGATTTCCACCAAACTGCTCTCTCTTTGAGTATTTCCAGGGCCCATCCAGAAGGATTTGCCTGCTGACTGATCTCCCTGTTTGTGTCCCTGTGCTAACCTTACAGATTATCCCTCAACTCCACCAGCCAGTTGTCTCCCCAGTCTGCATGCCAAAAAGACAGAAGAGCTATTCCTTAGCCTAACCATGTGAAACTGGAGGTTTTCAACACCTAGAGTTAAAAGCAAAATTGTTTGCTACTTAAGCAGGAAAAGTACATGGTTCTGCGGATGGGTAAGTCTTTCAATCATGCAGAGTTTCTCATCCTTTTAAGCTGTACCTTAAGCACCTTCATGACATTTCAGTGCATCTTGAGTTACTTCTGAACCCTGGAGTCTTTTCAGCCCAGCTCACCTTAGCAAGACCAACAGTTAAGCCATGTACATACAGTTCCTCTCATTTTACCTGCAGTGTTTTGTGGCAGGCTTTCCAGGTGATGCTGGGAGTTTATATATAAATAACTTGGCCTCTTTATTCTGTGTTTAGTCATATTCCACCCTCTTCCTGCAGATTGATAAAGTGTCTTCATTTTTGGTAAAGGGACAGTCACTAAAATTTAAGTATTGTCCTGAGGCTGAAGGACAATGTCGGAAAAACTTGTCAGTAAATGTAGATAAATATTTGCCAAGAAATATTCACAACACAGCAATTTTCATAGCTACAGAATAATTCTGTAATATTGATTGGAATTCATGTAACATATGCAAGCCCCCTAATCATCCCATGTACCTACTGATGTCTCTTTGAGCTGCTGCAAGGACAGGCAGCATCTGCAGCTGTTGCAAAATGTGCATTTATATAACAATATAAATGTATCTACTCTAATTTTAGCTACTGCCAGCAGGGGAAAGTGTTTGCAGCTAAAATGCAAAGTTTGAATTTTTTCTAAACAATTTATTCTTACTTACTGTACCACCAGCCATACTCACACATGAATAAAATGCAAGGGATTTTACTGTTATTTTTTTCAGTACATAGTTCAAATCTCAAATACATTCAATTACAGCTTAGTTAATTTTCTACATTTCTTTTGATTGTTCTGCCCCTGTGCTGTAAATGATGAGAAGCTCTCTGCTGTGACTGCAGAATTGACTCTTTCACTATTAATAATCCCATTGAGAAATATAAAGCAGCCTTGCAAGATTTGTTTAAGCTTCATTATTTTCCTAATTTTCCACAACTGAGTATTTACATTGTTACTACAAGAATAGGTTATATTGAATATTGCTCTTGTCAATTAAAAAAATATTTTCACATTCAGAAATATTTCCATGCTATACGGTAGCAGAATAAAGCGGCAGAAGAGATGGACATTACATTCTGTTTTCATTCTCTTAGTTTATATTATGTTCAGGTTTGGGATTTTTGTTTTGTTTTGTTTTAACTGGTTGCCATGTGAACTGGCAATAAAGTATACAGCCTTCTATACCTGTTAATGTATCTTCCCATTTTGAGAAAAGAGAGGCAGCTTTTAATGTATCTCTTTGAGAACAGATTGTGATGCAGACTCGACCTCATGCAAAAGAAGAATTCAAAATATCATAAGCAATTCAGTAAAACTGCAGCTTGCACCCAGAAAATCTGCCAACATTTTAGGAGATTAATTTGGGAGCAAAACTACTGACTTTATTATTCCAAATACAAAATCATCACTAACAGGACTTATAGCAAGTGCTATCAGTGGAATAGCTCTTGAATATTGGGATTTGAATATTCATCTGAACTTCCTGAAAATTGAGCATCTATTAATGAAAAACTTTTTTAAGTAGTATCCAACCTCTACACAAACCACATTATCTTGTCGATCAAGAACTAAGAAAAATGCATAAGAATATAAAAATATTTGTGATGGAGACAGAAGAAGGAAAGAAAGAAACATTCCTTACAGGAAAACAACACTTAGATTAATGCCAAAAAAATAACAGGATTGCTAAATATGATGGGAAGGAACTCGTACATTTCAGCCATATGCTGAGACTAATCTCTTCTAGAAAAAGTGCATTCAATACAAGTGTATCTGGAGAAGAGCTCTTAGCCGGGTACAAACCATAGACACTTGTACTCAATTTGTAAGGGGAGGAAATGGAAGAACAAGAGGGAGAGGAAAAGCTATATTAAGAAGTCAAATTGCAGGAGCCCTTTGACTGCTATTACAAACTGAAGAAGATCTTCAAAACTGAAAACCTGCCATTAATCTCTTATTTGCATGGAAAGCACATGCTTCTTTTTATCTGAAACACAGTAATGACAGGAGCTGAGACTAGACAGATAAACACAATATGTCTGGTTATCAAGAAATTTAGATTTCTTATCTAAATTTGGGGTTGAAGATGATATTTGCTTACTGTGAGCAGATAGCGCATCTGCTCAGTGAAACTTACGTTCCCATCATTTTTACTGCTAATAGCAGTAGTGAAAACAGCATTTTCATGGGGCCCATTTTTTCAGGAACCTGCTATTTCTAAGGGAGAGGAAGTCCAGTTACTGAATCATCCACAAAATCAGAGATTATAAATCCCAAAGTTTACAAAGTGAAGTCCAACAAGAAGCTAGGCACAAATCTATAACGTTCACTCAAAAATTTTTAAGCTGAAGTTGTTCTGAGTGAAGCATTTGAGCTAAACAAATAGACATTTTATGATGCAACTGTTCTCAGGAAATTTCCAGGAAGGACTGGCTTTTTCTGCATTTTTAATCACACTTGGTAAACACAGCAGCTGTATACATCTGCTTCTTTGTATGCACGTCTGCTCTAAAAGTGAGTGACTGTGAGTGGCCATGTTTATTTATCAGTTTATTTAACTTTTTAAGAGTTCTGGAAGCATGTGTGGTCTTTAACAGAAGACTGTGTGGCCCTTCCAGCAGCTGTGCTGCAAAAAGGAAAAAAGCAATGTTTCTGCTTTGCTTAACCAGCAAAGTCAAAGTCAGGGAAAATAGGAGGCCATGATACTATTCATGCAATAAGGATATAAAGTCATCTCTGTTTGGTTTTTGGTTTGGTTTCTTTTTTCAGTGTACTCTGCCATGTAATTTGTTGGCCTTGTTACAGACTAACATACAAGACACACCTCTACTCACAGCATTGATTTTGGTGCTTAGCTTGAAGTCTCTGTATGGGTACTCATGGCATCCAATGTAGCAATTTTGAAAGCAAATGCAGAAGATGTGCAAACATAGCAATTCAAGCTTAATCACATAATTCATTTAAAAAATGGATTTTTTCACACCCTGCTATGTGTCCATCTCCATCTCACTCGTATTTACATAAGACTCCTACTGATTACACAGATGATGGTAATTACACTAAATCATTCTATGGGAGTGCTGCCAAAGACACATAAACCTAGGTCCTGCTGTACATGTATCATATAATGGGTATATCAATTACAGTGCTCAAAATTGAGCACAGAGTTTATATTATATCAACATGCACACATACTCTTACATTTATGAATCATTAGGCCACAGTTTATCTATTGCTCTACAAGCAAATTCATTACAGTGGGATAGCATTAAGGATGACTGCTAGAGAAGTGTCCATGCATATCTCAATGTGTTTGTTGAGATATGTTTGTTCTTTTAACCACAGAGTTTGTTCTTCTAATCACAGAGTTATACATAAAAAAGAGGTAGGAAATGTCAACATCATGTCATTCTTTAAGAGTCAACACATTTCTGTTCCTAATACATGAACAAAACATACTGATTCTTGAAATAATTCGTTTTGCTCCTTATTTTGAGAACAGACTCTTCACCAACAGTTGAATGTCATGAGGCCTACGATGGTGTGAGTCAGGATTGAGCCCTCCTCACAGCAGGACTGAGGACCTACCCCTCATATTTTGAATGCAAGACCATTCTGTCAGCTCCTTATGTCATTAGGGTGACATTGCACCTCTGAAACGAGTTGGTTTATGTTTTAAGGGTACCCTACTGCTCAGCCCCCTATCTTACATTTGCTGAATCAACACTATCATAAAACAGCAAAGTCTGTCTGACATAGCAATGTTTTAATACATGATGATTCATCGTGACAGAACCCTGAAGGCCCTGTGGCATGTGCAGAAAAGCTTTAAATAGTACATAGTTGTTAACTTATTTTAATTAAAAAGGCAAATGCACAAGAGAGAAGAGAACAATCTTTCTGTATCACATCACTTTTATTTGCTCTACTTACCAACACAGAATTGTTTTGGTTCCATTAAGAAATTCTATTTTAAAATAATTTCTTCTTCCCTACTTTCATACTTTCCTTTCTTTTCTGCATAGCATATCTAAAGGCATACAGCTCCTGGCTGCAAATACTACAGAGGATCACTAAATATAGGACAGCATGAAAATATGTTGAATACATTTGTCAGCACTGTATTAAAACAGAGCTGCATAGCAGAAAGATTCCCTCATTGTTAATATATACTGGCTTTATCACCTTTCCAAGGTGAGAGCACCCACACAGGTATCATAATCAGTGACATTTTTGCAAAGTGCTTCAGGATATTTTATTTATTTATTTTCATCCATAAAATATATGCTGAAAATGTGCTAATGAAGGTTACATTACTTTTTAATTTTATATTATTAGCAGAAATTCAGTATTTCATTTCAAACTACAGAGGTCTGAATCTCCCGTGTTTGAAGTGCTGCCAGCACAGCTGCAGAGTGCATTCAGATTAATGGGAGCCACGACAAACAGAATGAGTTAACCCAGTGCAAACTTTCCATCAAATATGCACAGCAGGTAAACAATTGCAAACTTCCATATTTTCTCTGCACTGTGAAGTCATTGCAGATGACATTAAGTTGTTATGTAGCAGGGGACATCAAAGCACTATGTCACATCAGCAGAAAAGCCAGAAATAGCACAAGAAATATCTCCACAAACTATTTTCAGCCTTTCTCAGGAAAACTACTGTGAAGCTGCATGGTAGAGCTAAAAAAATTACAACAGTTTGCAGAAATGGACCAGTGTTTCTTAATGAACAACCTTTCAGCTTCATAACAGCTCTGCAGAACAGAAGTGCTGTACAATTCTCTATCAAAAAAAAAAAGAAAAAAAAAGAGTTTTGTTAATGATACAACACATAATTGATCTTTTATCTTTGGACACGTCTGTGAGATCCACGTCTCCTGAAAATCTTGCATTAAGAGCAAAAGTGCCAGAAACCATCCCTTCATCAGACTTTCAAATAAACTAGCTACTTTTATTCCTTGCAGGTAACAGAAGCTCCACTGTGCATGCCAAGTTGTGATGAGGCATGTTTTAGCACCATGACTGCAAGGGAAGGCAACTCTTGGAACACACATTTAATCTGCTCTGTGCTACCAATTGCTGTTTCTTTAAAATCTGCTCCAGAGGCTGGCAGGGTTCACTGTCTGCCTACAACATGTTCTACAGCCCTCAAACAACTAAGAAGCAGTGTAGGGAAATCATCTTACTGGTACTTTTGAAATCACTACAAAGGACTTTGTACATCACCAGTGTCAAAAATCTCAACTATACTCACATCAGAAATGACAAATTTTCATGATGATATTGGTAGAAGTGCTTTTACCATTGAAAACATATAATGAAAGGCAACTTAGTGCAGGTTATAGTAGAACAGTTTATGTCTGAACATCTCAACAACAATCCAATACAGGTATATTAATTTGTTTTCTTGATATTGGCTACTTATTGAAGACACATATTCAGCTGCTGTAATAACCATAAAAACAAAACAAACAAAAAATCAAATTCTCTTTCCCTTCATGACTGCATATTTGTATTGACTCCTGTTCCCAGCAAATTACTTGGGTCAAGTACAAGATACGCTTAATAGCATTTGTTATCATGCAGACTTCTGTCAAACTGCAGTATCTTACATTTCCACTGGCATTTCTTATCATTACATGTCCGTGTAAGTCTCCTGGTTTCAGCAGATATCTTGCCTACTGTTTTTTTCTTCTCACATTTAAATCAATAATCCTCCAATCAAATTAGTCATGCTTAAAAAGATTACACCTATCTGCTAATCCACAATACTAAATGACAGATGAAATGCAATGTTATATGAAATATCTTACACAAAAGACAATATGTTCTCTACACCCATGGTATAAGGGACACCAATTAATGAGATTAAATTGCAGCAAGAAAGATTCAGGTTAGAAACAGGAAAAGCATCCAAAGAACCAGGGCACCTAAAACACTCAAGCAGGGTGCTTGGGGGTGCTGTGACACACCTGTCGTTGGAAATATCTAAGAGCACAAAGAAAAATCTACCTTGAAATGTAACAGGTCTTGTCAATCTTGCTGTGGGTGAGAAGGACTAAATACCTTCTCATAGCCGTATCTACCCTGAACATTCTAGAATGTGTAGGAAGCATGGAAAACACAAAGTTGAAAAATTGGACTAAAAAAGTTTATACTACCATCTAATATTTAAACTAGTATTTGAACTTATCTCTAGAGCCTACTTCATTCTTTAAACACCCGTTGACAAAAAGCATACCCCTCAGGAACTGATACTTCTAAAGCAGAGTGAGAGAGTGAAGGGGAAAGCAAAAGCATCCAATATAACCAATAGTACAACTGATGAGACATTCACTTTTATTCTTCTTGCCCAGTTGGGATTTAAAAACTCATAAAAGTGACATGGCTCAGGTGAAAAGAATTATAAAGAAGCTACATAGCACAACATTTCTTAATATTATTTTCATTCATAATAGCAAGATCTCATTAAAATATTAATGAAAATGCCACCGACATATAGCAAAGTGACTTAGACATGTCTCCCTTACTCAGAGCTTCAGTTTCTCCAGGGATTATCTTCATACCACTAGCTACATATTTTGATGTCAGAAACATTTGAAATGTAGTAAAACAAGAACTTTAAAAGCACACACATATCCAGGAGGAGACAAGTAACCCAAAGAAATCTGGATCTGTGTTCCAGGGTGCCAGAGCACCACAGCACTATGGCAGCAACCACACAGCCTGCTCCACTCCAGAAGAGGGGATCACCCTGTGCAGTCACTCCCACATGCACCCTTTATATCTACACTGCATTTCTGACCTGCCAGAGCAGCTGTTTCTGCAGTGGCACCGTAATAATCCAACCTAAAGGCATGAGCCAAGCTACTAAAACTTCTGTAGTCAGAACTCCAGTAATGCTATTTACCACTACTTGCACTAGCTAAGCTTAACCTGAGTTCACTATGGTCAGGACATAATACCATGAGCAACTGAGTTTGTTACATGAAAGGATGAAGGGGGAGAATGACTCTGATTGCAGGGCTTATAACCCTCCCAGCTGGCCCAGCAGCAGCTGAACGAGTATGTGTTCAGGCCTCCAAGGAGCAGGGAAAAGTGATTATGCTCTTTCCTGCTAGCAGAATGCAACTTGGCATGACATTTCTGTGTTTAACAGTACCCGTGTCTTGCAACATTTTTCTCTGGCCAGATAAAAAAGTCTATGCACAAAGAAATTGTAATCCTCTCACACACTGTGGAAAGATGAATGGGGATACCATTAGAGGAAACTGATAATGGTATGGAAATTATAGGGCAAAACACAGTTGCTGTTTCCTGGATGGAATGTGTTTGGCATGCTCGAAACCTATTCCATGATGATTCCCCATATACATGATCTGCAACTGTGAGCACGTGCTAAGGGGAATCGAATGGAGGATGGAGCAGAGTGGAGAAATCGTGGCCAGGCACTGTGGAAATCCTTGCCGGGAGGGGAACTTGGTGGTAGTTTGCAGCTGATAAACTGCATAGCACCTATCAGTCAGGGAAGAGAGGGGAAGTTGTCCTGCTGCTGAGCCAACAACTATGGTGAAATTGCTCTCCTCATATGAGCTTGGTTCATTGAAGCCTAATGGCAATATTAACACACATCTCCATTCCGCAGTTACCTGACTCCAAGGTACGACCACCCCTCACTGGGCATGTGCTCTACATTCTTTTTGATTGTATCTTTAAAAGTGAAAGGAGAGAATTTTGCACCAGTCAGTAACAAAGGTATGCATGACTAGAGTCACTCAAGCTCCACCTAAACATAAAGAAATAGTATGAAAGTAAGTCAAGAATGGGGGAAAGGTCAGGGAAGACTCCATTGTAACTTCTGGGATCAGTCGATTGTCTTGTCACCTTTAGAGATGCCTGTTGAGTAAGAACCATATTCTACGTGTGCTGAATACCTTACTGGGGATTAGAGACTGCTGTGTAATGCTTTGAACACATTTTTTGCAGTCAGTGCTGTCACCAACAATCCTCAAACCTTAACGTGTCACAATTTTATATTATCAAAGAGTGTTATTCCATAAACCATTGGTGTGAGTCCTTCACAGGCTCTGGCAGCTGCCTACAGCAGGGAACATAAATAAAGTGGAAGATCTGCTGAGGGGTCTCTCTTGTGCTGTTGGTGTTTTTCCCTCAGTTGGTCAATCCACCCTCCAATCCAGCAGGACTGCAGAGTGAAGGGTCCCCACGACAGACTGGTCAGACATGAGCGTCTCAGCTCTCCTGGGATGCTGAAACCCCATGTCAGACAAGTTAAACACTAAGGGTTGGGTAAATCTCCCCACACTAAGGGTCAGGGAAACCTCCCTTTTTCACATGACACACACCCCTTTTTCTTTATTCATTCATCGCTTTAGAATATTTTACTGAGTATTTGACAAAGAATAATTTCTTCTAGTCTCTCCTAGCCTCTGTCACTTAAAAGCTGCTATAATCAAATTCTAACTCTATTTTCAGGTTAAAAAGTAGTCCATAAGATTAAAAAGTTAAGAAAAGACATCTAACCTCTGTGCTTAAAAAAAGATTCATGGACAAATTGCCTGCTTTATGGAGACAAGGAAGCTAAGAAAAGTCCTCCGATGACAGTTACAAAAGGAGCAAAATTTCCAATCTTCAAAGCCACATGGAAAAGATCAGTAAAACACTCTGGTATTTAATACTTTAATGTAAGCCTCTAAAATTAAATGTTAGGTTTTCTATTAGAGAAATGATCAGATTAAAGACGAGTTGATCAAAGATTTAAATTTAATTTGGCACTTTAAATACTCTAATAAAGATGTTCTGTTGATTCTCAAACCAGCAGCACTTACATTAAGAGTATTTCAGGGAATACCTCATCACATTGTGAACTACAGTATGTTCTTCTGTACTAAGCATAAAATTCTGTTCTTTTAGGGGGAAAAAAAAAATCACAGAAAGATTTTCTGCTGATCTCTGCAGGCTAAAAGTGTAAGAAAACCTATACTGTACCCTATCCTTTGAATTTTCTCAGCTTCATTGCACACTACACCCACAAACTCACTTTCCTAGAAAATGGTATTTTAATAGACTTTAACCCGTACCTCTTCAACTGCATTTTTTATTTATTGTTGTGTTGAACGTATTTCTCAGCAGAGGATCAAACCTGTATCAACAATGCAAACTTCACCTTGTTTCCCACCACATGTAGTATATGATGCATAGGCCTATCAGGACAATGAGGACATTCCCTTTTCATGTCGGCTAAAAAGGGAACTCCCAGGACATCATAAACAGCTTACGTCATCTTACTCTGTAAAAGAGTAAACTATAAGAAATAACTAAAACACAACAGCTTTAGTAAAACAACAATACAATAGGTTATATTCCAGACACATATGATAAAGGAAATATCAATGGCATGAAAAAATTAGTTCATAAAAAAGCTAAAGGTGCATAGCTCAGCTAATGGATAAGAATGAAACTCGACAGTAACTGAACAGAAGGAGCAAGTAGTCCATCAACCAGCATTTCAAATACTGCATAGACATTCTTAGCTCAACTGCCTTGTTTGGGTTGGGAGGGACCTGGAAGATCATCTTGTTCCAACTCACCAATGTGAGCAGGGACACCTTCCACTACACTATATTGTTCAAAGTCCCATCCAACATTCTCTGGGAAGGGTCAATCACAACTTCTTTGGGCAACCTGTTCTAGTGTCTTATCACCCTCACAAAAAAAAAATTCTTTACTAAAACCTGATCTAAATCCATCTTCATTCAGTTTAAAGCCATTTCCCCTTGTTCTGTCACTACATGTCCTAGTAAAAACGTCTCTCCAGATTTCCCACAGGTCCACTTTACATTCCAGAAGGCTGCTCTAATGTTTTCCCAAAGCCTTCTCTTCTCCAGGCTGAACAACCCCAACTCTCTCGGCCTGTATAAGGAGAGATGCTCCATCCCTCTGACCTCGTGCTCATGGTCCTCCTCTTTACTCGCTTCAGTGGATCTATGTCATTCTTGGGCTGGGGACCCCACGGCTGGATGTAGTACTCCGGTTGGGGGGACTCATAAGAATGGAGTAACGGGAGAGAATCATAACTCAGAAAAATGAGTTTCCATTACATCCATGGCATATTTCACAAATGTTGGGTACTTTGTTTACTCACGTTCTTAAGTTCTTGTGAAATGCTCATGTGTTTCCACAGTCCCAAAGATTATCCAGTCTAACTTTAAATCTGTAAGTAAGTTGATGCCTACACTAAGACCCTTATCATTCTTGTCTCTTCATTGTCTGTATAAAAATGACAGACTTTGTCCACAGGCATTTCAACCCAAACAAAATCTCAACAACTTTTTCTCATTTTCTGTCTCTCTCACATTTAGGCACCTAAGGGTGTCTAAAACGAAATGGGAAGAAGCTAGGCCTTAGCTGCAGCTGCAATCAATATGGATTAAATGCTTCTACTTAACCACTACATAACACTGAGTCTGAGCACTGGAAAATACAAGAAACTGAACCCAAACCAAACCAAAAACTTGACTATGAATTGTAAACTGAATTCTGAATCTGAATCAATCTTTAAAACAATACCATATCTAATCCTCAGTTGACTCTGAAGTCACAATTTGAGTTCTGGTTGATTTTTGTTAAAGGAAAGAAAATATATTTTCCAAATGTTAAGGTATATTACTATAAATTATCCAGTGGCCCTACTGATGATCACAAGAGGTGTGGTTATTTTAGCAGTCTGGAATTTCAGAGGGAGGAACAGTAGGCATCCTGTTGAATGGTTTAACACGTAATTCTAGCACTGATGGTTTCAATAAGTTGAATATCAGGAAAGAGTGCTTGAAAAGAATGTAATAAAGTGTGAAATAGTTTCATAAGAATAATCACAGAAGCAGCAAGATGAAGTGATCTAATGTTAGACACAGAAAGGCACCTCATATGGTAGACAAATATATATAATACATCCATAAGACCAGTTTTCATTCATCTGCAGTAATGTACATACAATTATTGGCTCTCATGTATATGTGAGAAGAAATGTGAAAAATGCAGCATGTTTATATTTAAAGCTGCACGTGCAGGTAACTTTGACAATTCTTATTAGGCTAATGCTTCTTTTTAATCTCTCTTACCACCTGAACATGAGGCTAGGAGAAATTACAACACATGATGTCTGATAACAAGAAGGACTTCTTTTAAATCTTCACTTTTGATTTTTTTTTTTTTGGATCGGCAAGTAGAGAACTCTAAAATTTAACAAAGCTTCTTCAGTTCATGAAAGAAGATCACTTGAGTTCTAAAAGGCCAGAATATTTGATGTCTATATTGCAAGGTACAATTCTTGAAGCAGAATTGTACCTTCCTTCAACATAAAAGGATTAATTGTGATATTGAGAAGGAAAGCACATGCAGGATGACAAAATGGCAAAAATTAAGTGTTACTACATAGCTGCTGGCATTGCTTACTACACAAAAAAAGGTCCTCCCCTCTTGAACATCACATCTCAGTCTTCTTTTCACAACTGATTATTAAACATGTTACAGTTTGGAAATTTCCTTTTTATTATATCCCTTAAGTAGCACTCTGAAACTTTGCTTCTGAATGCGTTAAAAAGACTTTTTTACAACAAAAAGAAGATTTAAGATAGCTAGGTATGATCCTTAAAACCTAAAAATAATACTGTGGAAAAAATAGACTCAAACAATTTTATAGTTTTCTGAACAAGCAGAAAATATCAGAAGCAAAAGTAGCTTGAAGAATAATAGAAACCTCTGGAATTAATAATAAAAAAAAGGTGTAGCCAGACAGGGAAAGGAAACTGTGCTGTTTCTTCAAGTTCTGCAAACAATGGTAAGCAGCTCCAGCAGAAGGTTTTGCTTTCATTTGCAAACATGCACTTACCATTAAGAGTCCTTCATTTTTTGGTAATTTCTAATGCTCTCAATAGTATGATTAATGTTCAGAGATTTTGGGGTTTTTTTTAGTCTACTGTTCATCATTCACTTTGTTACAATTTTGGAGGTTTTTTACTTCAAATTGCCTTTTATTTCAATATTTGATTTATTTTAATTTTTTTTTTTTTCATTAGCACTCTGTCTTTGAAATGCTTTTACAATTTCTATCCTCCCTCTTTCCTCCTGTTTCCACTCGCTTGTTTTCTAGACAACTGTTCTAAGTGTGAGCTCTGGAAATGTGAAGAGGCATCCACTGTTCCTTTCTTGTGCGGCAGAACCTTGGGTGGATCTATCAAGAATTTCTCCATATTACAAAGCTATAAAAAAAGAATTTATATCTCTCAGACTCAAAAAGGCCAGGATCATTAGAATTTCATCTATTATACTTAACTCTTTATAGAGAGAAAAGTCAAAGCAATCAGGTATCACAGTATAGAAAAAAAAGAGTTTTTAAACAACTCTCCCATCAACAAGTCTTTTATGTCAGTTTTGACTTCAGCTTGCTCAGGAATATAGGAAGGGACAGAGAATTCTGCAAAATCCCTGATGGACTCTCAGAAACCTCTCCCCAGCCCACTGGGGCTGATGCTGCTCCTGGTGGCACTCAGCCCTCTGGTAGTATCTCCCTCTGTACTCAGGAGCCAGCAGTAACAGACAGTTGTGACATCCAGTGAAAGTTGCAGAACACAGAGATTTCCTTATATCTTGCTCTGAACTTTCTTCCATGAAATTTTACTTTGAAATTCTATAAATCTATTAAATCAAGATTATACTACCTGAAATGTGTCACCTATTCAACATTTCCCCATATTTAGCATCAGTAAAATCAGTATTTTCCACCCACCTATTGACAACCATGTCTGTTATGGTTGATTCACCAATTTGTGTCAAGCTTTCTGTCTGAAATTGCTATTAGTAATCTATTACATAATTAATCACTAATTTAGAAGTCTCTATTTTCTTTATTAAGTTCTACGAATGCAGTGAATCCAATAAAGTAATTGGAACATTTTCTGAGAAATTCAGAATTCATTATATAGTATGGGGTTTTTTTCCTGTTCTCAGTGGTTCATACTAAATGAATAAACCTGATTTCAAGATTCCTGCTCAGGAGGAATATCCTGTCACCCAGCCAGTGACCTGTTGCAACATCTATTATTAGATACACTATTTAATTAGGATATACTCTCAGGAGATCTGCTTAATCAGGATGTCTCCCAGTGAACACATTTAGGTCTAGCAACATTCATTGGCAATGACTTTCATAATGGGGATAGTAGCTTCCTGTAATTGGGATACCTTAGTGTGAGCTAATGTGTTAACCTAAGTCTTGTAGTACTTCTGTCTTCTCTGACAAGAGCTTTCAGAGTTTCTCATGCTATGACAGAAAACATACGAAATATGTATTGTCCTGGTTTTGGCCATGAGAGTCTACTTCTTCCTAGTAGCTGGTAGAGTGCATTTTGGGTTTAATATAACAATAAATGTTGAGGACACGTTGATGTTTTAGTTGTTGTTAAGTAGTGCTGACCCTAAGTCAAGGATTTTTCAATTTCCTATGCTCTAGCCCAGTCTCTCCTTCTTTTTGGAACAGGAGGTCAAGCAGTTAATACTCAGATGGTTTCCCTTCTACCTTGCTGCTTCCTGGCATGACCCTGTTTACCTTCATGGATGGGTATATAGAGAAGATTGCACGCTGGCTCACATACTGCACAGTTAGTTGGTTGCCTGTTTTTCTCTTTTATACCTTTTAAAGGCCCTCTTTTCCTATCTTGAGAACCACTTTAAGGTCATCAACAGGACCCAGTTGTGACAGCTGATGATCAGAACAGACTGAAGGCCAAAAGCCATAATTTCTCACAGGAGGTCAGAGTTTAGAGCTGGCTGAGAAAAACTACTCTGTAACCACACACTGGATAAGAAAAAAGCAAGCAGCTGTATTATGTGCCTTGGTTAAGCTGCCTCTCTATTCATCACCAATTCTATTAGCCTCAGTTGAAGAAACCCTACCAACAGGCAATTTTTAAAAAGAAAAAGAAATAAAATCTGCAGCCTTTATGTGCACATATTCAAGTTCCATCTCCAAGAATATCTATTGAAATATTTTGAGCTAGAAATATGCTGCTCATTGACAATCCAACCAGGAGCTTATTGATCTCTCTCCTCCTCCTTCTCCTCCACTAAGAGAAAGAAAGAATGACAAAGGGCTGTTGTTGAGATAAAATACACCATACTTAACATCAAGTATAATGCACAAAAATAAAATGTTTAGGAATAGCTGAGTTACTGTCAGCACAACATCAGTGGATGACTTTTCGTTTTCTTTTTCCCCTGCCCTACCTTTGCCCCCTAAATTCATCAACAGATGGAAAGAAAGCAAAAGATATGAACATCGTGGGAATGCACAAAATCCTGTGTGATTGTACAAGCATATCCACAGAAGCAGATGCAGTTACTTGCTCACTTGAGGTCTGAGCTGGCTGGATATAGGCCAGCTCCAGTCCAAAACTTACAGAACCATGTTACCTGGTTTATTATTTTAGGATTAGCACTATGGTAACACATGCTGCTGGCTTGCATTCAGCTGTCTGAGAGCACAGATGGAATGGGAGCACAATTGTCCAAACCTGTACATGTAAACATGGTCTGTATGTCACAGCAGATCTCCGTTTGAGGACATCGGACAGAAACTCCATGGGCTACATACAACGAATCTAATTCTCCCTTCCCTAACATCCATATAAGAAGTAATGACACAAGAAATTGTTCCCATGAGCACAGGTATTAAAGCAATGAGAACCTAGCTTAGCAGCATCTTCAAAATATACCAATTCTACCCATTTATCTAGTGCCCAATTGTTTCCTTTTCCAGCTCCTGAGGGGTTTTTTCCATGTATTTAAGCATGTCCAGGCTAGATTTTGATGCCACAATATGTGACAAAATATTATGCTTCATGCCTGGACAGTTAATACCTGGCAGCATATTAAAGCAGCACTTCTTGATTCTAATATACCTGAATAGAAATTATGTCAATAGGAAGAAATTATATTATAAATTTCTTGTGAAGTCACATTGATATTTTGTACAGAGGTTCCCCATGTTATGCCCCTATCTGGCAGGATACTTGAGGAAATTCTAGATGGAAACAGCATTCTGACCACTTACTGGCAATTGGAGAGTGGGTGAGAGCTCATTTAGAGAGCCTATTTGATCAGAAAGTCTTTCATGTCTGATCTCTCTCCTCTTTCAGCAGCCAGCACTGAATATTTTGTAAAACGAAAAATTTTATACGATCTTTTTCATTCAGTTCCTATCCTGAGATGCAATTCTTTTATTTTAAAGAAAATCTAGAACATATTGCTAACACCTGGTATTATCTCTTGCAGAATATACCCTACATCACCTGGAAGCTTCTAATTTAAACCCATAACTTGAGCTTGAAATGGTGATTTCTATTTTCTTTTGTTTTCTGCTTAGTCTCTGAATTCCCAGATGTAGAAATCATCTTTTTGCACAACAATTACCATACTACTAGCAGTCTACAGCATTCAGTAAAAAAACTTCCAGATATGGCTGATAGTATACAGCAGTGGAATTATATCTGCTGTACTTTTCATAACTTAGATAATAACATTGATTTTAAAAAATCTTCCTGAATTTATGCAGCACTGTTTTAGCTATTAAATAATGCAATGGCTTTCGTTCTACAAAGGATATTTCCTGAAAAGAGACGCACAGACTAGTTCAAATCACCTCTTGACCTTCTATTCAGTGAGCTCCTTATGTTTCCCATCATAAGATATACTTTCCAGCTCTTAAACGTTTTCTTTCTCTGAACCATCTGTTTTAACTGCAGGACTCAAAACTGAATACACTATTTCAATATTAGTCTCATTAACACATATAGAGGAAATATCTCTTTGCTATTCTAATACTTCATTTATATACCTAATGATGTCTTTAACCCAGCTGCCTAAAGCTCCTTACTGGATATTTTTCTTCTTGTGCTACCCTGCATTTAAATGTCTTCAAAATCATGTGGCTTAGGTGCATACATTTTTTCTGTTTGATCAATATTGTTTATACGTATAACTTGTTCTGAACATTCTATAACTTATTTTACCACTTCACTATCCTTTCCATTACCTATAAACATGAACAGCTCCCCACTCAAGTCCTGCCTCCCTCAATCTTAATATTTTGTATTTATGCATGGGAAATACATCTCTGCTTCTGTCCAAATGATGCATATGGCCTTTTTAACAAGTTTTCACTAGCTTATCCACTGAATTAATTAAGTAGGTTATAGTTCTTTCAGTTACACACTATACACCTTCCATAATGTCTGATTTTACATATCAGTGTAAGGCTTCTACCTAGGGGGCTGAACTGTCCATAGTGAACCACCTTCCAGAAGGCACCAGATTCTTTCCAGACTTTATAGGCCCCCTGAACAGATTAGCCTGCCACCTTGACTAAGTAAGGTGATGAAAGTTAAACCACAGGATTCTCCTTTCTTTATCCTACTGCCATGTGCAGTCTATTTCATATGACAAGACATCTGTAAAGTAATATCACAGTTCTGTGGCACTGTCTGCACTCCTGTTTCTGCAGAATTAGATGAGAAAGCAGTTAGGGTTCATCTGAAAGAGAGTCACTGTGAGGTGCAAAAGGCAACAGCAAGCATGAAAAAAACTAGAACACTAAACTGTCTTGCCAGACCCTTACTCAATTTTGCACAATTTATTAATAAGACAGATCTTCTTGATACTTTTTCTGACTTGAATAAGTCTTTAAATTCATCATATTGGATGTTCAAGTCCTGATTAGTATTTCTGAAGAATGTTCTTGCAATATGCATACACTCAAAACATCTCCAAATGTGTGTGCTATGTGTATGTGCTTATGGGCACAAACACACACAGAGAATGGCAAAATTTTTGTGGGATTTGACAGCTAAGCTTAAGCAATCATACTGGGGGGTCTGAGGTTATCTACTATAAACCTTTTATATACCAGATTATTAACCTGATCAAAACAATGTCAGCGCTGCAGGAAACAGCTTTGATCATTTCATCAAGTGAAAACGGTTGAATTAGATTTAGGAAGAGAGGTTGCCTGACAAGTTCTCCCAATTCTAGATCCCTATTTTAACTCTTTAATACAAGTCTACTCATTTTGAGGAACCTAAAGTGTTGCTTAAATTGCTGCTAGGAGCTTCTACACGTGCACATGCCGGAAGAGCATTTGTTCAACCATAAAAAAAATTGGAAAGACATAGAAATTCAGAATTTAATAAGCAAATATAATTTTGCTGGGTTTTATTCAAAGAAGATTAAAAGTAAGGCTAAAACTTAAAAAATCCTACATTTCTCAATAGCTTCCTAGCCTTGCTCATCACAGTGATTCTGACTGGCGACATATAGCATTTTACAGTTTTTCTTGAAGCTGAGAAGCTTCCTGAAGCTGAGAAGACGTCAGTGGGAGTTGATGATGGTGAGTGATCTTACCAGCACCTTAAAAAATTGTGTGCTGCATTGCAGATCTTAAGTCTGGTATAGTTACATAAAATTATATGAACAGATTGTGAATAAATTGTAAGTAATACAACAGATTGTGAAAAATTGTAAGTAAAATCATATTCATCTTTTGATATTGTTGTGCTGGGTTTGGCTGGGATAGAGTTAATGTGCTTCATAGTAGCTAGTATGGAGCTCTGCTTTGGATTTGTGATTAAACATCGTTGATGATGCAGAGATGTTTTCGTTATTGCTGAGCAGAACTTTACACAGAGTCAAGGCCTTTTCTGGCCTCACCCCACCAGTGGGGAGACTGGGGGTGCACAAGGAGCTGGGAGAGGACAGAGGCAGCACAGCTGACCCCAACTGAATCAAGGGATATTTCAGACCATATGGCATCATGCTCAGCTCAGATAAAGTTGATGGAAGAAGAGGGAAGCGAGGGGGACATTTGGAATGATGTCATTTGCCTTCCCAAGTAACCATTGCACGTGATGGGGCCCTTCTTTCCTAGAGATGGCTGAACAGCTGCCTGCCCTTGGGAAGTGGTGAATAAATTGTTTCTTTTATATAGCTTGTGTATGCTTTACCTATTAAACTGTCTTTATCTCAGCCCATGTATTTTTTCATTCTTACTCTCCTGATTCTGTCCCACATCCCACCACAGGGAAAGGAGTGAGCAGCTCCTTGGTGCATAGTTCTTGGCTGGGATTAAACCACGACAACTGTGCAGTCTGATTATATAAAAAGCTCATGTTGCACATTACAAAACATATAAATATAACAAAAAAACTGCTTTTCCAGTTGCTATCATGTACATGAAAACTTTTTAAATAGAGTAACATTCCATTTTGTTACAATACCCTTTGCATTTTTACGGTTTAGTTGGGCACCTTGTCACAATTGATCATACATCTTGATGCTTTTTTATGGTTTTTAAATCAATGTGAATATTTCTTTCTTGCATTAATAGCATCTCATGTAGCAAAATTGGCAAAGACATTTCTATTTTCATCATTCCTCTTCCCCAGTCCTCATCCATGGAAAGATTTATTGGCTGGAGAAATATTGTTCTGTTGAAGATATTTAGCAGACATGACTCCTTTTATCCGAAGCACACATTTCAGTGCTATTTAGTCTAAATAATTTCTATTATAATCATTTGCCTCAAGACTTTCAAGAAAACAAGTTTATAGGGTGCTAACATTCATTTACTACTTTTTCTTCAGGCACAAAAAAAAATCAGTATCAATCTTAATTCCGTTTAAAGAAAAGAGGACCAAACATTCTAGGGTACACTCACACAGAGAATTTAAGTGGACATAAGTTACATGCAGAGAGAGAAAAATTTGTTTCTCAGTAATTCATCAATTTCTCAGAACCTTTTTCCTTGTTGATGCTATCCAGTTTTCTTTAATTTTTTTTTTTTGAAGGGTTTTCCATAAAACCAGTGTTCTTAAATTGACAATCTTACACAGTAGATGGATTGGGAAGAAAAGGAAAAAGGTGTCATATTGTTTCTGTACACATAAAATCTTTTGATTCCTCTCTTTATCACTAAGGTCCTGGTAACAGTGTTACAATCTCTTCCCTTCCAACACATGGGAGTATTACAAATACAGTAGGGTGGCAACTTCCAATTACCCAGAAATGCTTGTCAAAGAATCAGTGAACAATATTGCAGAAGTGAAAACTAAGGACAACTGTAGATGACGTGGCTAGCCTCATCTTATCTGTCACTTTGAGCAAGATCCAGACTATCCTACATCATCTTAATTTGAAATATCGAGATTTTAGGCACTTAATAATCTCAAGAACAACCAAGAAAGCCAGTTCTCTTGGACTCTTACACCAAGCCCTGTTAGTGTACAGAGAGATCAAAACTCCTTCCATTTCTAAAATTACATCCCTCTTGAGCGTGTGTATGCTCTGCAGTGGGACATCCCTACTTCAGGCCTACTTATGGTTCCCATGGTCACTTTACAGCAGTAGTAAATCCACCTTTGAAGTCTGCTTTGGCTGGCATGCTCTGAGCTTATCAGAGAAGTATCAAGTGAAACATAAAACAGTCATTTAATTCCAATATTTCTTCCATGTGATAGCTGAGCAGCTAACATAGAGATTGATGCTCTAGGAAGGTAGGCAATCTCTAAAGTTATCCCAACAGTCATCAAAATCCTCCTCAACTCTTAGACACCCTAAAAAACTTCTTTGATTCTATATTTCATTCTTAATCTTTCTTACTTTCTGTTCCTTTATACAATTTTATATATTTCTATCAGAAATAGAGACAAATTCTGCTCTTTGGAGAGAGTTCTTTTTACCATCTTCTCTAAGAACAGAAATTAAGAAAAAAATATGAATAAATTCAAATTATTTTATTAAATTCTTTACATAGAATTTAGTCCAACAAAATGGACATCCAGATCTGTTTTAGGGGCTGCAAATGCCTCCTGTCCTGTGGGCACAGAAGTACCTGAGGTACCAACTCTGCTCTTGCAGGGGTGGCACAGGAGAAACAGGTAACCCATGCCTTTTGGGAGCCACAGCTGGAGGCAAAATGACCTACCCGAAAATACCTAAATATCACTAACTGCCTTTCTTTCAGCCACTGAATTCTGCCCCTTTTTTTGATAATAGGAAATCACTGCACAGAATACAAAATGGTAATGTAACAAATAAAAATACCACATATCAATGCAATTTCTGTTAACGTAGTAATACTATCTATGACTCTAAACAAAATTAAAGTATAAAGAAGCAATAAATGGAGGAAAATTAAAATTTCATTTTGATAAAAATAAAGATTTTGTTATAGCAACAATTTTTTTCTGTATCTATAAAGCTATTTTTGAGGGGTGGGGAAACAGCAACAACCACCATAACCACCACAAATAAAACAAATTCCAATTTTTCAAGCTGCCTTAATCAAAGACAAATTTCAGTCTTTACTGTTCCTTCCCAAGGTAATAGTGTTGGGTTGCTAAAGACAGCAGCAGCTATCCATGTCACTTTCCTGATTTTTTTAGTGTCTTTCTAGTTCCAAAGTGCCCAGTACTGAAATATTTTTTCTAAGTATAGTGTTAGCAGCTTGCAGAAAGGGGCATTGTCACCTCCTGGTCTAGCTCTGATCCCTCTAAATCTAAATGGCTTTGACTTTTTACTGTCATATTTCACAACAAACTTATATCTAATTGCCTATTATTGCCCATAGGTCTGCTTTTCAACATTATTGATTTCCATCAATCTTCTTCCCATTGAAGGTGTTCGGGATTATTTTTTCACCAGATATAATCAATCTTACTTCCTGCCCATTCTTTAAATCTTCTCTAGGATCCTGACAGTACAGTTCTGTGAAACACTCCCTTAGAGGTTTTATATGAAAAATCCACAGAGTATGCATATGTATAATTACCATTTTCTCATTCTTTCCTGGAAAAATAAAAACGATTTGCTTTAGTAAGGAACACAAAATCATGATTCAAAGGCATAGAGGAGGATTAAAAAGTCTCTTGCCACCAATGCCACCTCTTTGAATTGCAAAAAAAAAAAAAAAACAAAAACCAAAAAAAAACCAGTGGGATTGCTGCAGTAATTTACTCACCTAGACGATTTCAGGCTTAGTGTGAATGGCAGAGTTCAGCCCACACTAAGTTGGCACTATGACATTGTCCCTCTCACCAGGTCGTGTCACGCACAGCACTGAGTAAGCAAGAAGCTGAGAAAGCCACACCAGAAAGCCACAGGTTTCTGAAGTAACAGCAGGGAATTAGGGGACCAACTGATGAGGGAAAACAATCCCTTCATCTCTGGAACCCTCCTACTTAGAAACTCAGAAGTTATACAGAATCCTCTAAAACATGAAATACAGAACACATTAATTTTTGCATTCTCATTTCCTCAAAGGCCAGTCGTAGTTGCAATGTATAATCACTCAACTTTTTACTGTTGTAAAACAAATTCTGAGTATTTATTTCGTTTTGGGCTGTGAAAACCTTGTCTTTTTGGGGACACGCATTCTTATACAATAAGAAAGAAGCTCCAAAATCAACCTACTCTAAGAAACAGATTTACCGGGTTGGGATTTTTTAAAGTTGTTTCTTGATGTGGTGATATTATTATAAAATGTATTACCTTGACAAATCTCTATGGCAAAGCAATTTTGTTTTCAAACTTCACTTTTGTAAGTTCTCTGCAACTTGAACAAACAAGATAATTCTTTCTCCTTTAGTTACTTGTGCTTTCCTTCCTGAATTTGATGAAAAGAAATTATTTTTTTAGTATTAAAGCCTCAAAATTTTCTATAGAAAACCATATGTCAATTGTGTCCTATAATGCAGCATAAAAATCAATCTGAACTAGAGTGTCCCTACAGATTTCCACTGCAGGACCCTTGTTGTGATGCAGGCCATCCTGAGGCTTGAGTAATGAGTGCAGAATATGCCAGCATTTTTGCTGGGCAGGTTCAAAAGGAGACAGTGACAGTCTGTACCTTCTGAAAAAAGGGCATTGAATATTTTTCAATATCTCAATTCCAGCAAGACATCCAAATTTTTCTGTTCATTTAAAAAAGCCCCCTCTACAAAGAAATGCTTTGGTCAAATTTTATTATAGTTTTTACTTCTCCATAAGGCAAGAAAATAGATAATTTTCTCCCTCTTCCCTGTGGAGAACCTTCTCAACCTATACTTTTGCTACAACCCCTGTGAAATCATATGTTGATTATCAATGCAAATCTCAGTAGCAATTTTTATCTAGCTATATTTAACAAAAATGAAAGAACTGAAATGCAGTGACAGTGATTATATTTCTCAATATTCATTATCATCATTTACTTTCCTCCAGTCCAGCCACAATTATTATAATTCACATTCTGTTTCCATATACTATGAAGTATATGGACAGGGACATTCTCTATTCATCAATACAGTAAGCAATATGTAAGGAATGTTCATGGAAACCTTTGGGAGTTATTAGGAGTAAAAAAGAACTAAAACTAGCTCATAGAATTAAGATAGAAAAAAACCTGCATTCTTATGAGGCAACCCAAGAAAACCAGCAGTTTGATTACTCATAAAGGTCATAAAAACATATCATGAAGATCTTTTTTGAGTTTGGATGACTTGGAAGAGGCTCAGAACAGACTGAGGGAAGAAGACAACAGACAACTGGCAAGTTATGATGCACTTTGCTTCCCAGATGACATTAATCATATCTTCCATCACTTCTTTATACACAGTGCATTTCATACCTGGGTTAAATTTGTTAATAACAAATGTGAGATCCCTGAGCACACTTGCAAATGGAAGCCATAAACACTGTAACAAAGTGCATGCCATAAATACCCTCCAACAGAACTCAGAACAGCAATAACATTTGCTAGTCCTTGTTTTAATGTGTATTTTATGCATTTTTAAGATTCTTTTTAACTTCACAGTCTTTGATCCCCATTTTTTTGGTGTTATTCTATGCTACAGATTCTCACACAGATGCTATCAGTGCTCCCTAGTACAGAAGCAGAAGCAGCATGAGTGTTTCTCACTTCAAGAAGAGAATTGTGCCAGACAAACATTAGAATGCAAACTAAGCCATCATGACACTAAAACCAAAGGAGCTAGAGTAGTGTGAAAAACCAGTTTCATAGAAAAAGTTCAGTCTTGGACTGTACAGGTCATCTGGTTATCTATGGAACTGCGACACAGACGAATTACAATCAGATATGCTGGTACATTAATGTAAAAAAATATTTTCCACTGCTCTGCAACAGATACTCACATACATGCTCTGGGGACAGGTTACATCACATTAGGAGAGAAGCACATGTCCAGGCTGATGCTGTGGTATTACAAGTGATGCGTTAAATTTATATCCCCTCGTAATTTGTTAATGTGCATTTACCTAAAATGACATCTTGTAAATGATGAAACTACAAAAATGAAGACTCTCGCTGGAGAGCTTGCAACTCTCCTAGAGGAATTTCATCATTCAAATCTTGAAAAACACAATTAAGGAATTTGGACAGATCTGAAGACAGAGCTGGGGAATTTGCAGAAGTAACCTAAGGAAAGGTTGTCAGATGTTTTCAATTTCCAAGTACAACCCAAGAGTAATGTCCATCATTCTGAGAAAATGGCTCCTGGGTCACATCAACATCTTGTAGCTTTAAGTAGTAGATTATTGATCAAATGCAGACACTGTCCTGCTTGAGGAAAGCAGTCCTTTTATAACTATTCTTCAAAAAATAAACTCTAAAGGAATAAACAAAACTAATGGCTGACACATAAAGGATCTCTGAGAATGGATTTTCAGATGTGTTAAGTTCTAGCACTACTAAAGACTTCATTTGAAAATTCAGATTCTCAGAACTGAAAATCAGTCCTTCAGACCCCATTCAAAGATCCCAAACTGCTCTAAAAATGTTATGACTACACTGAAAAAAAATAGTATGAAGGTACAATCTCCTTTGTTACAGGAATCCAGTCTCTTCCTATACTAGAAGATTGGAAAGTTACACAACATGGTCTTGACAGTTATCCTGGTAGGAAACTGGGACTGATAGGCTCTGCTGCTGGCTAAACAGGACAACTCCTCCTACACAGGCAAACTCACAAATAGCTCAGTGACAACTTACCACACTTTACAGCATCACTGTGCACACCCTTCTTATTCTTTCTCCAAGATGCTTCACTGATTTTTCTTGACAATTTTGACACTTGACAAGAACTACACACACCATTTCCTATTGTCCTTTTTGAGCCTATTTGATCCCAGCATGATCTTAGTCCCCAAATTTGAAACATAAATAATTCATGATTATTCATATTGTGATAGAAAAGGTGAAATATCAGGTTTTATCCTCAGCTAAACCCACAAAGAAGAAGATAAAAACCATTGGCATCATTTGGATCTAAGCCTGACTGTCTGTCTGAAATTATGGAGGCATAGGTAGCCTCCCAATCCATTTTCTCTGTTCCATAGGCAGCCCCGCCAATCAGATGACTGTGTTGTTACTTTTAAAACCTCATACCAAGGACTCCTTAGCAAGATCTGTTTCTCATGATTCACACTTTAAATATATTTTAAAACTCGTACTTTGATGTACCTACATTCTGCTCTCTCTTAAGTCAATTAGAGGCCATATTGTGTTTTCCACTAAGTGGTGACAGGTCTATCACCTTGAGAATACATTGCTCAAGGTAGTGTTTACCTCCAGTAAACAGGAAAAAATTTCTGCGTCAGATGAGATCAGCAGAACAGAAACCCTTAGTTTCATGCAAACATCAAAAACACCGTGAAGGGCTCTGACAGACATCCTCTAGCAAATCTTGTTGTCAAAGTTTAAATATTTTCATATCCATTACACCAGCAGTCTTCAAGATTTTCTGATCATGCACCTTTACCAGTAAAAAATTTTCAAGTGCATACCCCAAAATGTATTTATTTATGGACTATATGCATGTACTACTGTATATGTACATTTGTGCTGTGTATATATATATATATAGTCTATTATTAATAATAATAATATTGTATTATTATTATAAAAATATCCAGAAACAAAAATTTTTAAAGGGTAAGTTAAAGATAAAATATAACACTATTGTTATATTTGGTGTTTGGGTTTTTTTATTTTTTATTTTGCTAATACTACCAAAAAAAATCTTTCTGTTCCCCAACAGGTTGGTTTGCACACCCTCTATCGTGTGCAAACCCCACTTTGGAGATCACTGCATTAGACCACCCTTCTTCCCTGACAGATAACATGTGTTTGTGCTTTGGTTTACACCACTACAGAGATAAAATAGGAATACAATGCATATTTATCAGAAACTTATTGATTTGGTGCCATTGTACCCCAGAGGTTACTGAGACCCAGAAGCACAACCCTTTCTATCACCTTTATTATGGGTACTCTGCTGTGCAGCAGTAGGGTTGGGCAGACAGCTGTAGAAAGCAAGAGAGTGCATCCTAAGCAAATCAAAATCAGAATCACTACTGAACATCTGTTAGCGCCAAAAGGCACTCATGTGATTGTTCCATGTAGACCTCATTGCCCTTATTTTCATTGTGCTGTGAAGCAGTATGAGTGGAACGAGGCCATATAGGGAGCAAAAACAAACTGTCAAAATGTTCCACTAGCCTCAGGCCTGAATATTTTGTCTCTTCTCCAAAACGTATATATAAATCAGGTAATCACAGATGACAGCAGCATTGCTGAAATTTCAGTGTCTAAAAGTTAGATAAAAGAATACAAAGTAGCCATTCAGGCTCTGTTTATCATCATTGGGCAGAAAGTAGCCCCTACCAGTCTGGTGCTGACTCCATCCCCTTTCAAATAGTGAAGCTAAGTCAAACAAATTGGTTTCTGAAGCTGCCTTCATCTTTCTAAGGTAAATGTGAGGCAGCTCATGATAACAAACACCATCACAAATACACAGTGTTTGAACCCTTAAATTAGGGCAGGTGAACACCACCCTGCCTGTCTACCTGTTCTACTGCACATGCCACAGACATAGACTTACACTTGAAAATGCTTGAGATACAGTTTCCTTCAATATATATATAAGCAGCTTCATTTCTTACCCTACGTGCTGGTTCTGACTAGGATATGGGGTTTTTTTTCCCATAGTATGAGGCTATGTTTTGGACTTGTGCTGAGAACAGTACTGATAACACAGGGATGCTTTTGCTACTTGAGTGGTGCTTACACAGAGTCAAGGCCTTTTCTGCTTCTCACCCCAGCTCACCAGTGAGTAGGCTGGGCATGCATAAGGGCATGGGAGGGAACACAGGCAGGAAGCTGACCCCAAATTTCCCAAGAGATATTGCCTACCATATGGTGTCATTCTTGGCATTTAGAGCTGGATGAAGAAGAAGGGAATGAAGGATGTTTGGAGTGATGACATTTGTCTTCCCTGTTATGTGTGACAGTGCCCTGCTTTCCTGGGGATGGCCGAACACCTGCCCACTCAAAAGAAGTGGTGAATTAATTCATTGTTTTGCTCTGCTTGTGTGCACAGCTTTTGTTTTACCTATTAAACTGTCTTTATCTCAACCCACGAGTTTTTTCACTTTTATTCTTCCAGTTCTCTCCCCCATCCTGCTGCAGGGCGGGGGAGTGAGCAAGGGGCTGTGTGGGGCTTAGCTGCAGGTGAGGTTAAACTACAACACCCTACATTCTCCTGATAGGAACACCAACAAGACAAAAAACACGGCTACCACTATAACTGTGTCACTGTCACCCTGTTTTCATATGGTTTCTTATTATAGCTGTTATTTTATTTGTGATTGTGGCATTTAGAATACATTGTATACCAACAGTATCAGTACCCAGATAGATGTCATGCATTCACAATGATCACAGCTTTCTGACCTTCAGACTATAAGAAATAGAGGAGTTATTATTCAAGTGATTATTTACATTCTGGTAACATCTACAGGACTGTACCACCTTACTGTACACTTTGAACACACCATCTGCCTTGTCAACCCCTGAGCAAAAAAAAAAAAAAAGATGAAAACAAAAACATGGAGAACTTATACATCATACAAAAGAGCTATTGGCTTATCAACCTTGGTTTGCCAGTCAGGAGGAAAAAGAAAAGTTAGAAGGAGAAAGCTAAAGAGTAGGGAAGGAGGGCAATGAGAGAAGGGAAAGAGCAAGAGGAAGGAAGGGACAGGCAATGAGAATAACAGGACAAGACAGCCCATGGGAATAAATACACAGTCTGTCAAATGTAAACAGCAGTTTTCACTGTTCAGTGCATCCAGAGCAGCCTGTTACCAGCAGTGAACGAACGGTCAGTGGGCTGAGATAGTGGGTTTCTCTCTATCACACAACAAGGACTTTTATTTACAGGCAAGACAAGTTCTCGCACTTCCAGGTATCAGGTCTGCTCCAGAGAGATGTGCAGCAGACCCTTCTGTTAATGCCCCTGTGATGTGAGTATAGAGAAAGGGGATATAAACACAGACAGGTCTTGGTCTACTGTCAGCTTGGTCTACTGCTGTTCCTGCTACTCTCAAGTACTCTCTAAACATCAGGATGACCATGGGCATAGACCATTGGAACAGACAAAATATGTCCCTTGGAAAACAGACCTGTTTACTATTCATATTATCTAAGGCATCTTTTCTTCTTATTGCAAAGTAAAAAGTGCCTTTAACTGATACACACATTCCCAATGCCCACAGCAATACATTTCTCATTTCACTGCTGCAGTTTTTTTTCAGTTTTTGGCAACTTCTTAGTACTATTAACACAGTGAAGTCAAAATAACAAAATTTACAAAATATTTAAATATTAAAGAAGACAGAGGCATTTTATCCTTCTTTCTTTTCTCAGCTTTCAATAGATCTATAACTCTGCTGTCAGTTCAATAACCCATAAATTGTATTAATTGCAGTAGTCATGTACCTAAAAGGTCAGAGTGCTCTTTTACCTTAGACCTTTAAAAACCAAAGCTTCCTATTATTCTTTTGCTTTTATTAAAAATCTCTCTCAACCTCAGAAATAACACTGTCTATCCTCTTTCAACAGGTAGCTTTTATTTTATACTTCTGATATATGCTTGAATGTATGCTATTAGCTTACTTATTTAACAAGTAGTTTGGCTAAATTTTGCTATAGCACCTCTCCCATTGCTTCAAGAATTGTTTTCCCATCCCAAGAGTATACGTTATCTTTTCTTCTTAAATCGTTGCTTTATGTGTTGTGAATTATTAAAACATGTCAAGTTCCACTCCTGAAGTATCTGCATTCTGGAAATGTAAAAATTAACTCTCTCACAGGCAAATTTCTACCACTTTAAAATACTTAAAACTGTCTAGAAGGGAGGCAGCCCTACATGTGATCATGAAACATATAATAAATCACAATACTTGAGAAAATATTTAAAGGACCCTTTTTGAAGAGAACATAATGCTAAAACAGATTACCAGTTGGTTTTGCTTCAGGGAACTTAAAAGTACTGTCTGTGTTTAATTTTCTTGTGTCACTTTAAAGATCTACAGCCAGGAGTAACAGAAGGCACTCCAATGGTAAAACATCCACTTGAACTAGACAGGTAACCTTATGCTTAGAGAGCCTTAAATTTTTTGCTTGTTGAAACCATTTACAATTAACTTTTCATGTTCTTCAGTAATTCATATCTTTGTAGCTTCCTGTAACACACTACAAGAAGTAAAACTGAAATAACAAATCCCTTAGGTTTCAGGCTATATTTTTCTGTCAGGCAGAATCTTTGTAGCCTTTGTTCATTGTTCATCTGCCTGCTTTAATGCCTCTTCTTTAAAATAGTCTTAGCAATAATAAAAAAAATAAAATTCTAACATGAAAATATATCACAGGGCTTGTTTTCTCAAATATATTTTAAGAAATCAAGCATAGAAAAAAAAAAGACTAATGAATTTAACAAATGACAAAAATCATTTTAGGCTTTCACAAAAACCACTGTATGAAGAGTCTGTACTTAGTGAAGTCTTCAGGACACACTTCGCCTCTTCACCTGCAGACATTTTAATCTGCATCTTGTAGCAATTTGTTTTTGGAGTGGCTCTCTTTAAAAGAACAGTTACACTATAAACAGGTGACATACTGTAAGAACACATGTATGATCTGTTCTTCAGAGAATTTGAGGTATTTCCTTGCAAATATTAGGGCTTTCACCAATATTTAAATTTTACCACTTTCAAGTTCCCATTTTCAGTAACTGTAAGAGTGCTTTGTTTTCATTTACAAATTTTTCTTACCTCAAAGAAAGATTATCTGTTATCAAAACTTCCTCATATTTAAAGGACAGGTTGAAACCCTGGCTTTTCCTTTGCATCCTGGGAAAACATGACATTACAATAGACACAACTTATCTGTGATTAGTTGCAGTTTCTAAAAGCCTTATACAACCACAAATACCAAAACCACCACTATTTCCTACACACGGGGGGTTGCCGCTTTTTCCTCAGTGTAAACAGTGAGAACATAAATATTCTCAGAAGACCAAAGGGCTGCAGCTTCACTTTGTTATAAGCCAAGAGAAGAGAGAGAGATGCAGAGGCAAGAGGGTCAAGTGTCTTCTCACAGTCCTACTCAAAGGGTCCAGATGGATTGCCTCCAGAGTCTAAATACCATCACACCAGACAGGGGTTCTGTAATCCAGAAGTCAAGGAAAAAAAAAAAGGGGGCTTTGTGGTAAGGTCCATATTTATTACCCTGATACAGGCTAGTAATTGTTAAAACAAGATTTTCTGAATTCAGAAAAAAATGTACAAAGTTACATATTATTGCCCTTCTAACGTCTCTGCTTTGTGCAAGCAATGGATGAATGGAACCTCGCAGTTATTCAAAAGAGGAGAAAAGATGAATTTGCTCTACATACTGATTCCTCTGTTAAAAAGATATTCTTCAATTTTAGTAGTGGAGAGTTTGGCTCAGTGACCAACAAACTGAGCTGCAGCTCATATAAGCCTTTGGGTTATTACTGTGCTCTATGGAGATCCCAGTGGGCCTGACAGATGGGCACCTTGGCTGATTTCTGCAGTAGCAGATATGACCTCAGTTTCATACAGTCCAACAGTCTTTAACATCTCTTAAAATTCACTCCCATGAAGACTTGTAGTTCTTTAACCATGACATCTTCTGCCATGGTCTTTTTCATGGTTCCATTTAGCTGTCTCAACATAGATTTAATACATTGTCTCCATTTGGTTTTTATATCTTAATTGTATAATTAAACTGAAAGATTAGGACTTAAAATGCAGAAAATGTAACTTTTTTCACCCTAGTCCATAACCCAACCAGTTCTACTTCTTTACTGAATTGTTCCAGGGACTGCCATAACAGATTATAACGCTGTAAATCATCTCCATGTAGTATATCCAGAAAGCAATTTCAGTTTGAATTAAAAGATACTAACAGGTGCACAATTCCTTTGACCGCCAGAAACAACTGTCCAAATACATCCCAGTTTGTATTTTTCCAGATACTCAGCTCCACATCTTCTTTAGTTGCAGTTCATGTTCTACAGTCAAAGGAAAATTTGTTCCCAATGATATTGCGTGACAGCTGCTACACATGGCATCACTGCATGCACTGTCTGTTGTAATCACTAACAACAAAATTTAATGCTACAGAGTGGTACACATTTCAAGTTCATGTAGTTGTTCAGGTTTTTTTCAAATGGCAGTACCATTAAAGCCAGTGAAATATTGGAATTTGCGACATTTCAGTTCTGTAAGCTTGTACCTGCTATCAGGGAAGGGCCTTGAGACTACATGAATGCAGAGATTTCAAGAGCAGAAGCTTTATTAATGGCGTGAATCTTTCAATTAATTACATAATGGTAAATAAGTTAATCTCTACAAAGCCACAGATAGTGTTCCAATAATGTTGTTTTAAAAAGATAACTGTATGAATTGTTTTGCAATGTTGGACACACAATGCTAGTATCCCATAATTCTGCAAAACCCATTTCTTCTCCCAAATCCACAAAAAAGATAGTACATTCAGCTGTATTGCCTTGGTTCTGAAGTCATGAACTCCTCACAGAATTGCAGAAATGTGTCAAGACAATTTGAAAGAACAGGTGGGCACATTAGAAGAAACCAAATTACATTGAGTGAGGCAAAAGGGATCATTGACTTCAGAGAGTAACTGTGAGATCTAGATTGAAAAAAGGCTAATAACAAACTTCTCACAAAAATAAATGTTACTACTGCATTGCTGATGAGGTCTGCACCTAATATTCATGCTGTCATCAGGAACACATTCTTTTTTATCAGATGATTTTTGGGCAAAAGTTTATACATCCCTATCATACTCTGAGTGGGCATGAAATGGCAGTAATTAATGATGAATCATTTATTCATTGAATTTTGTCTCTTCTTATGCTTGAATACTGACACAATTAGTGTGCAGTTCTTAGACTCATGTTTCAAAACTGGTGTATCCAATTATTTTTCATGAATATTTCTTGATAGGCAGATTGAAAACGAGTTGTTCTTACTGAAAATATCAGAGCATCAGGGTTTCAACAGGCAGATGGAACAGATTATTTTCAACAAGCTTTGAGGGAAAATGTTTCCAGTATGGCCCATTTCATTATGTCAGATATCCTAAACTCCAGTGTTGAGTTAGGTCATTCTTGCTGTCATCAAGAGGTCACATTCCCCAAGAAAGCAATAGGGAATTCTGCACATAATATCATGTGCCTCCACAGGAAGGAAGACGAATGTCACACGCCTGCTCTTCTGCAGTTATCAAGTTAGGAGATATCATTATTAACATTTGCCATGCTGCTTTTAAGAGACAGTTACAGGATGTGCCTTTTAACTCAATGCCATGTTTGGATCCCATCATGACAAGCTGAGAAAGTCTTCTAGATATCTATTTTCTCCTCTCATTTCAATAAGGCTCAGAAGGCCCTTTTGATCACACACTGCTTTTTAGAGAGTGACTATTAGAGGTGCTTGTATCCAGTCTGGAACAGCACAAGAGTGTATTGTGTCTCTTGCTCTTTACACTACTGGAATAATAAGTCTGAAAAAATCACCCAGACAGCTGAGCATCAAAAACTATTCTTAATTAAACTAAACAGTACCTACTTTTATACTGCAGCTCTATTTTCTACTAGCTTCTGAAGAGCAGGATATACTTGCTGGTCTACAAAGAACAGAGACACATATACAAGTTATCTGGCCAATTTCTTCAGTGCTGTCAGGTCTTGGGGTCCTAATGTAGCCAACAGCAAGAAGTACTTGCAAAGCCTATTCAAATATGTATACTAGACAGTCTGTCTATGACCCAGATTCCAATAGTAACCCACAGAATACCATAATGTCACTTCTGAATTGTTTATTCTGCCTCCATCTGTCACCTTACAGTGATCATCAGCCTGTTTCCATTATAACTTCTATGCATTTTATTAAAAAGAGCTTCTTCTAAAGCATCATTTTCATAATTGAATATGAGTGCCTAACACAACACAATGTGCTGAAGTCACTGGGGCAGAATTATAATGGATATAAATCCAATCCAGCCTTTCCTCTTCTCCTACGGTGTAAAGAATTAAAGATGTTTTTTTCTTTCTAGAACAAAATATTGTGCTATGGGATTAATCCAAGCATTCATTTAATCCATTTCCAGATTTCAACATATTTTTTTCTACGCAGTCAGATGATGTATTTTGCAATTATGAGCTCTGGAAAAGGAGTCATAATATCACTTAAATATTATGAAAAATCTCATAAAATGCTAACTTGAGAATACGACCAACATAAGTATTTCTTTAGTTACCTATAACTGACTAATTCTCCTGAGAAATCCTAACAAAGCTGGAAAATCTCTGCTTGCCTAGAAAAGAACAGCTTTGCTATATCTCTCTGTCATTCAGAGGACACTATGCTCGAGTGCACAGGAACATGATATTAGATGGAATTGGATGGGTCCTCAAGCCCATTCCCAGTGACAGCAAACTGTCTGGCAACAGATTCACTGAACATCACTTTGGGCCCTCATTCAATAACAACCAAAAGTCTAAGTCCTGTCTCCAACACTTTCAAAAAACCAGCAAGGTGAAGAAATAACAGCCAAGCATTACAGCAATTCACATAATGCAACATAATACAAAATGCTTCCAGAGGAATCTTGCCCCTGGGATTAATACCTACAACCCACCAGCAGGGCTTGAGAGCTTGCGGGGAAAATTTTTTCAACGGCGCAGTAGCAAATTTGCTTCCTAGGGCATCTTAGTGCTAGGGTTCAGATCTGGGGTTTGTTACATCCAGAGCTAACCTGCAGATCTCCGTTCACATAACTGGGAGATATATGCAGGGAGAGAAGCATTCTTGAGGTAGAAGACCCAGCTCTTTCTCCCTGTCACAGCAAGGAGCAAACATAACACACTGGTGGTCCACAGCTCAACAGTCAGTATCTTGCTTTGGAGGAGCTGAGGATACATGTATGAACTGCTACCACAGAAACACTGGACAGCACATCTTGGGCAAATGTGAAGGAGAAGAAGGTTAAAAGTACTTTAGCCCCTCAATAAATATTTCATAAGACAAGATCAGTCCAGAGGAAAACCATCACACTGTGGTGCTGAAGAATTAAGGAAAAGTCAAAGGAGGGTGCTGTAAAAATGACTCAGATAAAAGAGTGTTTTCTCTTCTAACCTGTGGTGCCAGAGGAAGAAGATAACACTAAACTTGCTGCAACTGCACCTCAAACACACCCTCACAATGGATGCATCTTGGGCATTGATAACTACAGTGGATGACCTGATGGGGAAGCTTGTGCTTAGCACATCACTGAGAGCTTTTACCTGCCCTAGTCCAAATCAGCCAGTTCCTCAGGCAAGTCTTGGGCTGTATACATCTTTGTGAAAAATGCCACAAATGTCATAATTGTGAGGGACTGAGTCTGACTTGCATACTAATAACTAATTTCTGTTCATGGTTGAAGAAAACACTCTTAAACCAGCTGAAAATCATACAGAGAGTTAAATTCCTTCACTATTTGTTTCCAGCTGCAGTCTTTGACAATGGCCTCTTTATTTATATCCTGCAAAGGTTAAGCAGCACCTAGGCAAAAACCACATTATGGCACTGACAATTTATTTAACTGTGGTGATATTAAATTGCTGTGTATGTAGGAAAGACACTATCACAGAAACACATTTCTCCTTTCTCCTTTTCTCAGGTTCTGTTTTTCACAGCCTAAAGCTACACACTAACCACTCCACTCATACAGCAGCATCAGGTAAACTATGTTGATGAATCCCTTCATCACATAACGTCCTGGGGAGATGCTCATTACAAGCTTCCTCCAAACAAGCAATAAGAAGCCTATGGCTTAGGTGCGATTAAAATCTTGACATTTACCACACACAGCACTTACAGGTACTGTGATATTTACAGTACGCCACATTGAGTTCTGAATGCCACAAATACTATATGAAGGCAAATATTCCCATGCATGAAAGTTGCAGGCACTGATGGTGTCTTATAAACAATGTATAAATCATCAGTAAATAAAAGCCTGTACTCAATGCCTTTATTTTTCTCTTGGGCAGGAGGGAGAGAGCAAGGAGGGAGGTAGTTTTGGAAAGAGACTTTTTTCCTCTTTTTATTTCCAATAATTACTAAGAGGGAATAAAACAGTATTTACTGCAAGAACTCTAATTTCAGAGGTTAAATAAGAGGCCATTCATTTAAAACCCCAAACTGAGTTTCCACCACATTATTGGCATGCTTTGCACATTCCAGATTTTTGTCTTGCTTGTTTGTTTCCTAAAGAAACAAAACCTAGACAATAAGGCTGTGATATTCTGTGTGGATCAATGTACCCTTTTTCTGGCATATTACAAGAAGTCTACCAGCTTTTTTCACGGCTTTGCCACATTTGACAAAGAGATAGAGGTCCAAAAGCTTATTAAGTACATTCATCTTTTGTGAAAGCACAAGGATTATTAGAGAAGAGATTCAGTTAAGTGGTCTCCCTTCGGGAAAAGATAATCTCAACTTCTGGTAGACACCATAGCATCCACACAGGACAGAGTCACTTCAAATGCTCCAACAACAGATAAAACTTTGATTAAAGTTCTCACCCAATTCAACCATAAAATATTAAGCCATAGTTAACAATACTACATTAGGCCCCTGTTCATAGAAACTCTTTGTTCTTTGATTTTAGAACCAATGATGTTTACAACTTAGAAAATCCCAAAGCATTTTACATGCTCTCAGTCTCCTACAAAAAATGAATAAATTCAGGGAGCATGCAGTGATCAAATGGCTATTAAATAAAATGGTCCAACTACACTTCATGGTTTAAGGAAATGTTGGTGAATCACTTTCTACATACATCCCATTCCTTAGAGGGTTTTTTTCTGCAAAATGCTTTTGCCACAGACAGAGACCTGAGCTATTTGGACTTCTTATTAGACCCCATTCAGGTGCATTAAGGCTCTTATGTTTTGTGAATTCTAGATAATTACTTTAATCATAATTAAATTTCACTACCACTTTTACAAGAAAAATTCAGGCATTTGCTATCATATCCCTTAAATGAAGTGGTATCCTCATTTTGTATTATTAAATAATGGATTGCTCGAAACTCCCTGATTTCCTTCCTATAAGAGTTTTTCTATTGTCACAGAATACATATGGGATGAAATACAATCCTGTTAATGGGATGATCAAGTTAGGCACCGTCTGACTGAAATTTTAAGTGTCTGAACCCAAATGGGGACTTCTCAGTCCACTTAAATTGACTCTCTAAAGAGTTTAGGCAGTCAATAGAAAAATGCAGAGGAAGATCTCATTATCCTACTACACCTCCCTCCTTCTGCAGCAGACCACTGACCCCTTTTTGTTAACATACATAAATCTAAAACCATTCCGTTGGAATCAAATTTCAGTTTTTCACATAAGTATGGGATCTGTTCATATTTCTGTTCAATTGAGAGAGAAATGGAAAAGACGAGGTAAAAGAAGAAAGAAAGGAAAGCAAGCATATGTTGCAACACCAGGGACCTCGATTACTTTAACTGCAAAAATAAACAACAGGTATAATTCCCCTTGTTTTAATCACAGACAAAAGAGAAGCTCTTGCTCTCCTGTCAACCCTGTGTGACAACCCCTGTCACACTTTTTCTTTCTCTTTTCCTGATGCTCTCAGAGACTTCTATCTTTAGTGAATTGTCTTTGTTGTAAGTTTCTTTAAACTGTAATTGGATGATCTTCCAGATTTTGAGTAACACCTTTGTCACAGGTAATCCTGCAAATATGACTCCTGTGTGATGAAATTAAGAGCTGCCAAATTAACAAAGGACTGAATACAGATGTGATTCTTTGTTCACAGTGGAAATCCTTTTCAAACAGCAACTATTTTTAAGGCATGCTATAAGAAAATAAATAAGTTTATAGGTACATATTCTTGTATTTTATTTTCTGCCAAATAAGGTTTTGAATTTACAGATATTGTTTTTCTGTTTGTATATCTGAAATTGTGGGTCCAAGCCTGCACACCTGATACTCTCAGTCTTAGAGATTTCAAATTAAAAGGCACTACTTGAACTAATTTCCCCAAATAATTTTTAGGTTTTGCACCTTCTGTGAGTGTGCACGTGTGCAACTCTACAGGTAAAGGCACACTTCTAGGCAGGTAGGCTCTGGTTGCAGTCAGTCTGCGAAGGTCATTCACACATCTCCAAAAATCAGCATCCACTGGTGCTAGAGTAACGCAGTAGATGACCACAGCATCAAATGATGTAAACCAAACACCTGATCACAGCCACTGTTTCAGACTTCACTGAGGATTTTTGAAGAGTTGAGGACATGGCATGCTTGCAACCAGAAGGCTCAAGCAGGAACTTTCAAAGGAATGAATTTGGATATCTAAGAGTTAAGTTGTAAGAACCAACAGCTGGAAGGCCATCTGGGGCTTCGACCTCATGTCATACTACAGAATTAATTATCTATTATTTATCCTTAATTCTTCTTTATAATCAAGCAACTGCATCTTTTGCTTTCCATTTCCCCACGTTCTTAATCTGAAAGGCTGTCATGAGCAAGTTATGAGAAGTTAAAGATTTTTTTCCCCACCACAAAGACCTTGTGGTAGCATAGAGCATGTGTAATGCTTTCATTTCACCTAGTACTCTGCCATCAGCTTTGGGACTTTGATCT
Source organism: Orthonyx spaldingii (assembly GCA_013397795.1). Classification (NCBI taxonomy): domain Eukaryota; kingdom Metazoa; phylum Chordata; class Aves; order Passeriformes; family Orthonychidae; genus Orthonyx; species Orthonyx spaldingii. The sequence goes on from VZTJ01002440.1 coordinate 2,170,905, forward strand.
CTGTCTCTACTTTTATACAAGCACCACTCATGCAACCCCCACTGCCACCACATATGTGTATATATACATACACTAAGTTCTGCAATTCAACACAATCAATAACAAAACCTAAAAAAGCAGGAACCACTCAGCTATGGGAAAACACAGCACAGGATGTTGCATCTAAAACTAAATCAAAAGTAACTATTTTCTGACAACTAGTTTAATGTATTAAAATAGTGCAAGTGCACAACATACCTTTACTTCCTTTCTTTTCATAAGTCTGAAATAGACAAATACCAGGTTTGTTTCTGCCTTTCAAAAGTTGTTGTACTTCACTAACTGTGTTCCTTTTGATGCATAACATCAATCACAAATCAAGAGATTAAACACAATATTAAGTTTTATAATGAACTTATATTAAATGCAAAAGGTAGAGGAATATATGCCATTTTAACTTTTTTTTTGTTGCATTCATTATCTTGTTCCTACAGATTCACTGGCATTAGGAATACTTCAATACAAAAATTACAGGTTCTTGCCCTCTATCCTGTCACACTGCCTCTGTGATAGAATGATTGCTTTATTTTTTGTCTGGTTAGCAGTGAACAATGATTTCAGCAAGAATAAAATGTTGATGGAGCAAATTAATTGGAGAAGGGCTGAGGCTAATCTTGGTATCTCATTGTAATATCTTTTAGTTGTGTCAGTCTTACATCAATTGCTTAATTGTCTAAAATCTATTTATTCACATGCACAGAAAGAAATAAATTAGAATGGTGGGGAATTCACTGATTGTAGAAGCAAAGAATTAGTAATGTTGGGTAAGCAAAAGCACCAGCACTGTGTAAATTCTCTCACCATGCTCTCAACTGCACATGGCATAGTCTGCTAAAATGGTGAATCATGAACATCTCGTAACACTGGAATACCTCTCCTTTGGATACAGCAAAGGAGCTTTAGCACAAATAACTAATATTCGAGCTCAGGTGCGCAGGTGAATATTTGGTATCATATTAACATTTTTATTGTTCTGTCGGGTTTATTAATTAACTAGAATTTTAAAAAAGCATTCACATCTGATATGCCCTACAATCCATAAAGCTACAACTGCTTCAACAGCAAACTTTTCTAATTGAAACCATGATTTAGTATAAAACACACTCTCCAAGCTAAAAGGTCCACATTTTTAATTGGATTGGAAAAGCATATCTTGGAACTGGAATGAAAAAAAATATTTTTGGATATATTTCATTTCTGTTAAGACAGAGTGAGGTAGAGCATACAGATTTTGTGTACCATCAAAAGAAACATTTACTAAAGACTTGTGTTTCATTTGAATAAATCCATTTAAGATGGAATAAAATTACACAGTCATCAATCAGAATACCTTCCTAAAGAAGTGGTAAATTGCTTGAGCAAGAAAGGATGATTTCATGGGGCAGATGGAACCCAAACTCAGCTTTCAAGTTTTGAGCCTGCACAAGTGTTCTGCCCTGAGCCTGAGCAAATCCTAAGACAAGAGTGTGCAAAAGGATCACCTGGGTTTCTGAGTCAGATTCCACACTGTCTCAGGCAAATGCATTGAAGAGTGCTTTTTATAAACTGCTCAGGTCCACTCTTGAAACTTGCTTTGTTTTCCTTCCCTTTCTGTGCATAAATTAAACCAAACTGGGCAGAATTCAGGGGGTTACCTTCCTGTTCAGCAACACATTATCTGCCTAGAATATCACTTCCTAACAAAACACAACTGTATTTTGTTAAGCACTTTATTAGGCTGAACACAGTGGAAACTCAAAGCTGATAACAGAAGACATCCACTAAGCATTTCTTCTCTTTGTTTATGTTCTTTCTTTCCCTTCTTTCATTTTTCATTTGCCCTGTTTTCTTCTGTGTAAACTCTGTAATTGGACTAGGGGAAAAAAAGCATTTGAACACGATGTATTTTACCATTTAAGCCTGTACGTAATCTTTTTCTTACACAAGGTTTTCTATGCCTGTGTAACAACTGAAATAACAAATGAGTAGAAAGAGTTATTTAGAAGGAAACAGAAAGCAACTCTCTAGCCAGCACAAAAGTCCTTGAATGCCTTTCACCATTCCTCCTGAGAGGCACCTGAGGTGTAGGTAGCCCAGAGGGGCTTGTCACAAGCTTTCAGTGCCTGTGGCAAGTGCACATATGGGAACTGATGCTCTTCCATCGCTAACACATTTCCTAAATGCATCCAAATGTCCTCTTCCAAAAACCTGTCTCCTTTGAAATTGTTTATCACAAAAAGACAAAGAAAGATAAGACAACTCCAGTTAAATGGACCTTACTTAATGAAATTTACAATTTTATGGACATTATTGTGAAAAACTGGCCATTATCATTTCTCTCTCTTTGAAAAGTCATTCTACATCTCAATTGAACATTTGCCATCACTTGAAATCCTCCTCTCCCCAGCCGACCTTGTGTTTAGGCTCTACCAAGGTCCACATAGGACAAAAATCATCTTCAAAGTTCCATGGCTTTAAAAGCCTCTGTACAGTCATTACTGCCAACTCATATATATCTGATTAACTAAAATATCCAAATAATTAAGGGATTTAAAAATGAAATGTGCATTAACTAAAATAAAAAGTTTATGACTAAGTCTGTACAAACTTATGCCACCAATACAATTTTGTAGATGACTTTTTAATTATTAAACCAGATTCTTTGCACTTAACTGGAGGAAAAAGAAAAAAAAAAAACCATATATTTTGCATGCATTTTAGCAACAGAAAGGATATCTTCATGTTGGCTCTAGCATTTCACTTCTGTAAAAGGAGCATTATAGTTTACAAAACTAATGATTCAGTGAAAAAAATTTAAAACATTAACTGATTAAAATATTTTAATCAAAGATTATTAATATTTCTTCCTCCTGAATAAGCTTTGAAAGGATTTAATCCATAAAATACCACAATATAATGGAATTAATTATGAGGTTTGACAATTCTTATAAATTGAGCAGCATGATTATCTGCACTCGTTAAGTGCATTAACATGTTAGGTAAAATACTTACAATCATATAACTCAATTTACTGGCCCTAGCAAATGTTATAATGCATCTCACAGCAAATCCAATACGCCAGCAAAATGTCTGACAGTGCAAGTGGCAGAGCACACACAGAAGTACTGCCTTCGTCTGGCTCCTGGCTGGACAGAGCAGCAAAAAGGGGCTCTGTTTGTGCTTTATTCCCCTTATCCATGCAAAGTCCACAAAGTCACCGAAGACCTGGGCAGGCCCTGATGAGTTATATAGCCTCCCATTCTACCATGAAAGCAGGGTTTCATGGTACTCGTACCAAACTTCAGCTTAAACTTTTATAGAATGAAGGTTGCTTATTTCCTGGGACTACAAAATACCATTCTTTCTCATCCTTCTGGGGCCTAAGATGTTCTGGGATTTGCATTTTGTATTAAAGGAAGCAGTTCATGCAGAAGATAAATAGACACCCACCCTCAAAATAAAGGACAAGAGGTAAAAAGGAAGATAGGAATCCCTACAAAAAATAAAGAACTTCACCACAAGTTTAGTTCAGACTTTTTTTTCCCATTTTTAAAAGAAAACTGATCTCGACTTGGTACTCCTGGAAACAGGTGTGGTTGATCTGCCTTTAGAGAGCATTTACATCCTCGGGATTCATTACATCATACAAATCTAATGGATCATTTAATGACAGTTAAACATTTCCAGCATAAATGTTTGTAGGAATCATCAAGGTGTTGAGATATTTTTGTTTTTCTTAGCCCTTCCTCCCTTCCCAAACATCTACAAATTACACAGATGCATGCATTTCAATGGACTCAGTCCTCAATTTTCAAATCTACAACCCTCTTGCTCTTGTGTTTGCAAGGGATTTGAAATTTTGTTCCTCTCTCTGTGACAACCCAATCACAGCACTTCAGCAAGATCCCAAGGAGAAGATGACTTATGAAGGACAATCTGCATTCCTGTATGCTACTATAGAGTGTGCTCCGGATGGATATGGCAGGAAAATTTTGGGATGCTCACAGACACAGCAACACAGGGATTTATCTGCATGACACCTCTGCTACTCAAGGGTATTGTTTTGTAACTCATTCTCTTGATTAATTGTCTAGTCAAGATATCCTGCTTTTATGAACAGTATTAAAGACAGACTGGCATTTTTGTTAGAATGTTAGCATTTTAAACAATTAGTTCTCTTCCAGTGTCTTCTAAAAGTGATGAAAAGTTGCTAATCATTATGTATTTAAGAAAGTAGAGGAATAAACAACATTATTTTCATCATGCAAAACTCTGTCCTTGAGAGAACCTAAGAAACAGTTTGTTTTCTGGCAAGAGGAAAAGAAAATTATCTTTTTTCATAGCTGTGAGGTTTCAAAATATGCTTATTTCTGCCATCCCAGTTTAAAGTGGTGGTATCACAGCTTGCAATTTGCATAAAAATCATGCATTTATATCAGAAAAAAAATCAATGCAGGAGTCTTTCCAAATATTAGTGAGGCATACACATATGCCTGGTTTTTTCTGAAACGAATAAGAGCGATTCTTTGAAATACTATTCCTTGAAAAGAATTCTCTGAAACTCTGTGGACAGTTTATTAGGTAATAGAATTGAGGGAATAACTTGTATCTGAAGGGTTACCACAGCCTAAACATTCAGGAAAGAGTTGTTACTGCTAAGCTCCCCACTGCAAGTTTGATAGCAAACATGTGCTTACTGAAACTCAGGACACATTATGGCCCCCTGCCCTTCAATGACAGAAAGAATAAGTAAAATGAAGACAAGCATATCTCTTTGACATTTACAATCAGACAATCTTTGCATGTAATCTTGCAACAATACTGTCAGCATTGTAACATTCAACTCAGACAACCCTTCTACATCATTCAGATGAGCAAAGCTCAAGAATCTTGTATTAGCATGGCATATTAAAAATAGCAGACAGTGACAACTGCAAACTGTTTTTTCTCAAGCAGGCCCTGGATACTTCTGTACTGAGAATACAGGGAAGAAAACAGTAGAACAAGTAGGGAAAGTAGTCAAGTAAAATGAGAAGTGAAAATCCCATTGGTAAAGCCCAGAACACATAGAAATTTGCCATAATATAAAGGAAGAAAGATAGTGGGCATCTCCTAGTATCATCTACTTACTACTGAGGTAGATATATCACAGCACAGCAAATAACAATGGGCATAAAGTCACATATATGTTACATAAACATAGAACGATGAATAGCTGTTCTCTCTCTTTTCTCTCTCTTCAGAGGAAAAAAAAGAAACCAACACTGTGTGCTTTAACAGCTTCCCAGATCTCAGTAGGACTGCCCAGGAAAGTAGACCATATATCATGCACATGCATCATTTATTAACAGAATTTAGCCTATGGAAGGAAGGAAAGATAATTATTGGGTAGCATTAATCTTTATGATTATTTTTTTCTGATAGATATTACCATTCAGACAAAATTGTTGAAAAATCTTGAAAACAAAGTCTCAGATGCATTTGTTTATTTTTTTCTTTTTAATATCACAAGGTATAATTGCAAAGTCATCAGATGAAACATTCATTTTCTGTTTCATTTTATAGCTTTCAAAAATTAAATTATACTGAAATCTGAACAAAATATGCTTCAGCTGTAATACAGAAGTTTGTACGAAAATCATAATGCAATTTCCCTCTGTCTCAATTCATAAACTATCAGTTGTCAAGAGTTCTGAAGAAAGAGAAATTCCAAGTTTCATTTAGGGCTAATCTAATACTTGAAAGACCATGGGCTATGTGACTGAGTCAGTGGCTTCATGTGCAGCTGAATGATAACAAGAATTCAACTCAGCAAAGTTACTAAACTTCACCCTCAAACTACCAGCACCACTGGCTCAGTAGCAGATATGATCCTACATGGTTTAAAGTACCTTAAAGAATAAATGCATTCAGGAGGGGCATACAGTCATACAAGATATATTTATAATGTAAGTTCAAATCTCTCTGCATTCTGCTCTTAGTACTTAGCATGCAGCAGTAGTTACTACCAAAACTTATATATCACCTTTGCATATAGAGTATTACCATTCATAATAGAGTTCTTAGAAGACTTAGAAGACTTTTGGATGAAGAGTTAGAAACTGGGGAGTGGGGAGAGGGAAGGGACTCCTGAGCATCGAAAATCATGAGTAGAAAGCAATAAACAGCCAAAATTCAGCACTAGACAAGGCTAATAAACATGTGCTCTAGAAATGTCTAATAGGGTTTGATCTGTATAACACAATTCTTTTCAAAAAGAGAGGGAGTGTATTGAATACAAAGACTGGAGATTTTGAAAATGGGTGTAAAATTATTTTAAATAAACAAGAGCAGAGAGAAGAGACAAAGTATTCAGAAAGATTAACAGGTATGTCATAGAAAAATATTGACTATTGACAAATACAGTGGCAAACAGGCTGGCAGAAATACCTGGTATTGTTCACACACATCATTGAGTTCTAAATCAGCTGTAGCCATTTGTTAATAAACTTTGAGTGTCAGAACAGATTGCTTTTGGAAATAATTTGCTTGATACCCAGCAGCCAAGAGAAAAAGCTGACAATTTGTCAGGATGCATAAAGATTGGGACTGAGAATAAAAATGAGATTCCAATGACACTACATAAATCAACAGTAAAGCTTTACTTGGAGTGTTCAGTCACGGCTACACGCTTAACAGAGATATAAATGAAATTAAGGATTCAGAAAGGGACAACAGAAACCATTAAACTGCAATTACTTCATATCTTCTAACCCAGAGATAAAATAAGTAAAAAGGCACACTATGAAGGAGGTTAACTGGATTCTCCTGCATACCATTTGTAGCATCCAAACAAGAAAATATTTAATGAGTGAGGTTAAAATGGTAACAGAAAGAAATTATAATGGATACAGGAAATCTAAGTATCAACCACTAAATGCCTGGTGTTACAGACCACTCCTTGGATAAGTATTTCAGCCAGTGACTAAGTAAGATTTTGGTGTCTTTCTGTTCCATGTATTGAGGCCATCACTGGAGACAAGATATTGACTCGCAGTGTCTGACTCAGTCTGACAGTTCCAGTGCTTCATTGTTTTAACTGCAGCCACAGATCACAAAAGAGCTGATTCTAGGAGTATATTGCTAATATCAATCATGAGGCATTGCTCATACAATTTTTTAAAATTACAGTTCTCCAGGTAGAAAGCAAAGCCGTCTAAAAAAATGATACATATTTAAAACTTACAGAAACCATTTCAAGGCAAAAAGACACACAGAGAGACAAATGAAATTTTCTCAGAAAACTCAAGAGCCTCAACAATTTCTCTTTCTCAGGTGTGCCTTCTTAACGTGAATGAGACTACTGATTCTAGACCACTGAAGAATCTGAGATTAGCGAGATTGGCTCAGCTGGTGAAAGCATGATGCTAATAACACCAAGGTTATGTGGGTTCAATCCCTGCATGGGCCATTCACTTAAGAAATGGATTTGATGATCCCTGTGGGTCCCTTCCAACTCAGAATATTCTGTGATACCAGAAACAGTTCTTCCTGACAGGAGCATAACCAAGATTATAATTCAAATGCTGTGAACCCTTTGACATGTTAACAAAAGAATCATGTAAATACAGCCCAAGTCCATGTCACCATGGTCCTTCCTGTCACTTTTACTCAGATGGTGCCCTTAAATACAGGCTTTCCTTACAAAAGTCTGTGCATGCCAGGAAAGAAAAACTATTAAATGTTGTGTTGTCCAAGTTCACTCACACAGGCTCTGATCAAGGCTGTGCCAGTCTGCCTGTTTGATCCCTGATTCATTCACACCACTGCAATACAGAAGGTGCTTGGCTGAATCTTCTGTGAAAACTAGCTTTCTGCAGAAGTGATGATAACAGAAGTTTATATGAAAAAAAAAAAGGACAGAGGAACTCAGGCAGTTCTTGATAAGGGGGGGTGGGGATAATCTCACTTATGGCAAAATCTGTAAAGCTTCTGGGACTTATTAACAGATTATTTTTTTTTTTTTTTTTAAACAATTAAGCACAACCACCATGGGAAAATACTCTGTCATTGTTTTTCCAATAGTTCTCCTCTGTCTTTCACCACAAAAAAAACATAATACAAAAAGAAAGCATGGGTAGCTTTACTCAGACTGCAAATCCTATTGGGCATCCTTGATGATTTTCATTGTAGTATCCACTTTACAAATATTTTTCCTTAACACAAGAAAATCCACTGGTATTGAGTCATAATCAACTTCCTGTTAATGGGACTGTGTGAAATTTGGTCATAAACAACTAGAATGACTACATTTTGATTTAGACATTCCCTAACCTTCTCTTCACATGAGTTTTTTAATTGTGTGTGAATTGTTTGCTCTGGGACTCCTTCTAGCAAAAGAGAGTCACAGAGTCTATGAGGAGCTACAGGCTCAATGGCAATACATACCAATACACAGAACATCAACACTTGAGAAATTTTATTCCTGTCAGCTCAATGATCAGATGACATATTAAAACCTATATATTTATCTTCTTTTTTATTTCAGAAATTTTAATAACAGTTTGTATGGCCAGAAAAGTTCCTTTATAATCATAGATGTCTCAAGCATAATATAGACTACAGTTTAAGCAATGATTTCTAAATTTGGCCTTTGCTTTTAGAAAGATTTCACCTAATGATTTAAACCTCAAATAAATATACCACTATCCCTTAGTACTTTTAAGATGCCTTTTCACATCTAATATTACAAAGTACACCTTACATCTTATTTGAAATGATTTCCCTAAAACTACTGACTTCAGTTTGTAGACATGAAGACTTTTTTAATCTAATAACACTGTTTTCTTAAAATCAGCATAATCACATTTATAATTTTGTTTTAAATGTATTTATACATTTAAAACAATTGAATTAGATATCATGACTAAGTTAAGAGGTTTGTAATGGTTACCAACAAGCCATTGTACTAAAAGTACTGCTGAAATAAATTTTCCTGAACATCTTTATTATTCTTTGAATTTGTGTTCACAACCAATGCAAACTTCTGGGTGTTCACATGAAGCAAAAAGAAGAAAAAAAGTCATCCTACAGAGACTTCTGTAGTACTTATAGTACTGTAGCTAGTGAGCTTTCTATAGGACATTTTATAAGTGCCCTAATTAATTGACTGAAGAACAAACCCCTCAAGAGCTATTAAAGTCTCTCTTCCTACAATTACTGGAGGGTCAGAGAGCATACCCAGAAAGGTACCCGAGATACCTCCCTAAAACTATAGAGGAAAAATAATTATAGCTAAAGAATATCACATTGGTTAGCACCAGTGAGAGAAATTAAAATAGTCCTTCATTTTAAATCCCTAGAAAATATACTGGTTTTTATCAGGTACTAATTGGTACAAATATTAAAAACTGCTGGAATAATTTTCAAGCTTTTGCAATATTAATACACTTACCATCTGATTTTGTAATTTTTCAACATTACTTTGAAGCTCCTGTAGCCAATTATATAGTACTATTATTAATTACAGCTTGCAGCTTGAAATACAGTGCTATCAATAGTTTTATCTGCATAAATATGAAAATAAAATTGAATTAAACTGTTTACCCTTAGTGAGGGTATGTTAGAATATTATTAGTTGTGAAAATTAATTTGTTATGCCTGAAAACAGCCTTTAAAGCAGAAATATCTCTGGGGGAAAGGTTACATTTCATGTATTGTATTTCTTTCATCTTCGTGTTGCAAGATTTTTTAATCTTCCATTAAACACTATCTTGGGGGTGGGGGAGAAGTCCATTCATCTTACTTAACAAAATACAAAAAGCTTTAGCTTTATATCAAACATACACAGAGATTGCTGCAGGAAATGTGAACTAATCTTAACAGTAACCCGTCTTATTTTGAAATTATCAATGAAAGTCTAAGTGGAAAGGAAATGTTACATTCCTTAAGTTCTATTTTCCTGCTTAAACCTTCCTCCCCACTTCCCAATAGACTTCTACTTTCTCCATTGAAAGTTTGAAGTCCAAAAGTTGTTAAAGGTAATTCTGCCTCTCTGGAGACAATCAAAACCCACCTGGACATATTTCTCTGTAACCTGCTCTAGGTGACCCTGCCTTGAAAGGGGATTGGATCAGATGATTCTCAGAATTACTTCTAACCATAACTTTTCTGTGATTCTTCTGTGAAGAAGTAGTCCAATAATTTGGAGAAAAGCAGAGATACAATGCACAACTATGAACACAGAAAGAACTGACAAGAGACAAACACAATTTAACAACAATGTCAAAGAAAGGTCACAGACCATTCCCTATGCAAACAAAATATACCTACGTATGTTGAAGTGCGAAACAAATAAAGCTACTGGAGCATTCATTCAGCACATGTATTCATTGTCATTAATATATAGTTTTCATTGTCACTGTAATGATAAAATATTATGGAAGATCATAAAGCAACTGTAGTCCCTCCTCAGAAAAATGCTGTTAACTGCCATGTACCAGTATAAAAGGAGTAGGTAAAACTACGGAACCTTGTTCCTAAAAGCATGTATTCAAGGTCACACTCTAATATTCAGTGCATCATTCTCTTCTGGGATAAAGCTGCCATGAAGCTGTTATTTTAACCAGTGAAAGATTAAAAAATGCTCTCTGTTTAAATGCTCTTTACTATCTTCTTTGCACCTCTGGCAAGACGTGCAAAATCAACTTACAAGCAAAAAGGGGTAAGCAGTGCTGAAGATTCTCCCCTGTTCTTAATGATCTGCTCCGTTACCTGCCTTTATCATTTTTACCTCCTCTTCAAAGAGTTTCATGAGTGTTTCACTGCCAGTACCTATCAGCAGTTGACCAATAGTGGCAAAAAAATCTGTCATGTAGCATTTCATATATTATTTGTAGATTTGTTACATTTTCCAGTACAAACTTCGTACTAAGTGAGCAAGTATTCTGAACTCAGAGACTTGACTGAATCAAATGCTTTTGTATTTTGGGGAGAAAAAAAGGGGAAAAGCATCCAATGATTTTCTCTCTAATGGTAAATTCATTTGGTTTCTAATAACAGGGGGAATGAACCATTAAAAGAAAGTTGGATTAGAAACTTTACAACATTTATTTGGTCAAAGATAATGAACAATAAGTAAATAGAAGACTAATATTTAGCATGACAGTTTAATGAGGACTTGGTAAAATGTGCTTCCTTTTTTTCCCCATTTTAGTTTGTATCAGTGAGTCAAGCTTCAGTTTAATGCTTAAACTCTTAAGCAATTAATATGAATTCATTCCTTTGGTCAATGTACCAAAATGATTTGATCATGATGTCAAAATGATTACAGTGGTATCATTAACTTTTTAATGGGAGTAGAAAATTCTATAAATTTAATCATTGTCTTCAAACAATGCATGGAAGAATGAGTTGGAATAATCTCCTTCCAATCGTTGTCATGTAAAATATTTAATTTCCAGCTCTGCTTTGTCCCAGACAGGATCTTTGTCATTAAAATGAGAGCAGATTTTGATATGTAATATATTTGGTGACATGTCAGGGTGGCACCACTTTGACCTTTTCAGTATTCCACATTTCATTTGGGAGCCTGTATCTTCCTTTTTCTTCTGTTACTGATCAAGAAATAGAAGTTGAACAGAGGGCCAATCAAACTGGAAATTAGAGGCAAAGATTCAAAACTACATTAAATTATAAGTACATGAAATTAATCTCTATTTTAAAATTATGTAAAGCCCTAGCCCTTTTTCTACTCTCAACTTGAAAAAACAATACAAATAATAAACCAAATAAACAAGCCTTCCTATTTATATTGTCAAATCTGCTCTCTCACATCTCCTCCCATACACTAAATGTTTTTCAGAAATGAATATATCAATATTTTGCACATCCTTTCCTCAATTTTTTTGCTTTCATGATGCTGATCTTCACGTTCATTTTTCTTCCAGTTGTTGGCTACTTATCTTAAGCAGGACATAAAGCACTCAGCAAGGAGTTGAGTCCTGTACATTTGAATGTCAGCTGCACAAGAGGCACAGCGTCCTGATTAGGTTCTCTTAACCCACAGTTTATTAACACAGAGCTGGTAAGTTTTGCTGTTGTGTGCAGTCTTATATCATGTGATGATTTCTGTAAAACTACATAGTCTCTGTAGTATCAGACCTCATAGTTAGATGCTATTCAGTTCCCATTTTAAAAGCATTTCCAGCCCTACGGCTCGGGTGAAAAGTCTGAAGACAGTGGGTAATAGAATCAGGCTGGAAGGGACATTAAAAAATCATCCAATCCACCTCCCAGCCCCAAGCAAGAGCTAAGTACACTTACATAATCACTGGGCAGGTGTTTGTCTAATGCATTCTCCTTATCAATGGAGGCTCCAAAATGTGCCCAAGCAAGATGGTATAATACTTAATGTCTTAAACTTTAAAAGGGGCTTTCTCCAAACCTAGACAGAATCATGCTAGAGATTAATGCCATTACTTCTGTTTACATACGCTGTATTTGGATAAACAAGTGGTCCTCTACCTTTCTGCAAAAGCCTATTTGAAAACATTATTTTTCTATCACTGTCTCTTCTCAATTAACTCTTCTTCAAGCTAACTAAGCCCCCCGCTCAGTTGCTCCTCACAGACCACGTTTTCAAGATTTGTCTTTGTTCTTGCTTGCTTGAGGAGTTTCAACTCTACTGAAGTGAGGGGCAAAACCTGTACTGAGTCAAAATGAGATTCCAAAACTGACAGACAAATTGGAAAATTACTCAAATTATTTTAGAGATAGTATGTCCATCTGCATGTTCCATTAAAATATGAGGAATATAGGTTATAATTTACTATCATCCTTGCATCATTTTTTTAAATAGTATTTTCTAACCAGTCTGCTTGAATTCCTCGTTGTACAGATCCTTCTCACAGAAGCCAAATGCCTTGTTGGTGTCATAAATTTGTTCTTTTCCAGACAGTCTTTTCAGATTTGGACTCTAAGAGTTTCTTCTAGATACTCTCCTAGTTCTAGTCTTAGTCCTTCTGACCTTAAAGTAACCTTCAGATTTTACAGTATTCTTCATTCCAAGTCCATCCGGGTTAAACATGAAAATATTGGCAAGTACTTGATCCAGCTTAAACAACTGCCAAATACCACAACAACACATTCTTTCATTTAAACGGAAATCATTACTAATTGCTCTCTGAGCAAAGTTTTCTAAATAGGTCTGCATCCAGCCCATTTACACCTAGATCACAATTGCCAAACTTGCTCAGGAGAATACTGTGTGTGACAATTGAGATAACACTACAAAATTTGAGAGATGTGACACATCAAGTGCTTTTTCTCCTGCTATAAGCTGTTATCCTGTCAAAGAAAATTATTAGATGGATTTGATATTATTTGTTCTTGACAATTCTGCCCTGGTTATCAATCATGTCCCTGTGGTTACATATGATTTACCTGATTGTTTACTTGAACATTTTTCTAGGAAATAAAAATTACTTGTCTGTCCTGCCTCCCTCTGCTTTCTTTCTTCAGAACCATTAGAGTCCCTGATACCCACAATAGCTGGTAAGTTGCTGGGAGCACAGAGGTTGCCAAAAATCAAGTATAGTAGAAAACATAAATCACAACATAAAGGGAGAAAAAAAAAATCAAACCACAAATCACAACTTATTATGCTTCTTGGTGTTACACAGATCTTGTAATGTCTAGGACAAGAATTCATGATGTTAACTGCTTTGCATTCACAATCCTGTTAATATTTATTTATCTTCTTCATGTTAATTATTTATCAATTTATTATGGTCTTTTTTATTCCAAGATCAATGAAGATCCAACTGAAACAAACTAAAGTAATTGTGATTATAAGGTAATTACAGTTTTTGCTTGCACCCATCTGAATTTCTCTCATACTCCTGGAAATGGGAAACAATAAAACGTCCTGTATTTTATTTGTTTGCTTTCAGAACTCAGAACTAGCTGCGCTGCAGATGGTTTCAAGAAAAAATGATTTTTCAGACAATTAATTCAGTGAGTGTCTGGGGAAGCCAATCTATTTGCAATAGATGAACCATCTCTTTTAGATATGAAGTGTGAAAGAATTATCCATGCCTTTGCTAACTGCAGATCAAAGCAACATACAGCACACAGCTTTGGCTTTCCCATGAAGACACCTAGGAGCTGACAGCAATCAGAAGCTAGAAAAATAATATTTATCAGTTAAACAATGGAGCATATTATATACACTGGTACCCTAATGTCAAGAATGGCTGTAGTTTGGTTCTTCAACTAGGTTCTTGCAAGTAATCACTTACCTTTATGGTTCAAGCATAAGTACCTGAGACACACATGTGCCTTCCTATATAATAGAGATGCTCTCTATATTCACATACAGTAGTGAAAGTGGGAGATATTATCATATTTTCTCACCCAAGCTGATTCAAAAGAACTGGAGTTTATACGTGCATGCTCTGACAGTAAAATCTAGTAGATTAACCAAGGCTTGCTGATGAAGGACAGGAAGATTGTTTGCAGGTTGTATGCTTTTTAACACTGTACTTGGTGAAAGACCAATTCCACCTCTTTCAAACCACCTGCTACTCATCATCTTATTCCTTGATGTCCAAAACCTACTGTTCCTGAGAAATAGCCCTTTTTTCCAGGCCAGAAAAAAATATAAAAATTGTGAAAAAAGAAATTTAAAAGGATCAAAGGGACTTAAATATACTTCTCATAATGCCTGTATTTGTACAGCACATTTTATTATGAAAGAAAAATGACAAGTTTATGTCTTTTACTTCAGAGTGGAGGGGTTTTGTTGTTTTTAAAATTCATCAAAATTAAAACCTCTAGGTTTTTCCCATGCTGGAACATGGAAAAAGCTCTCACTGGACTATAATTTTCCTAAGCTAAATCAAAAATTGCATTTCCTCAAATCTGGCTGGAGTTCAGCACATGGTTGCTTTTTGCCTCTAACTCATCAAGGACCTGCCCCTTTCCAAAAGGGTCAAGAGATACACATTTTTTGCTTCTCTCCTTAAATTGCTGCCAGAATCGTCACCTTGGCAGACATGCAAGAAGCAAAACCACCCGCTTGAGTCCAGGTAATACGCCCACAGACGTTCTGATCACACTGCACACACCTAAGCAGAACTCAGCGACGCTCTGCAACTCGGCAGCTATAAATACCAAACCTGATAAACATACACTCACCAATTTCTCTGGAGATTTGGGTGAACGCCTCCACACCACTCTCTCCATAGTTGCCTTCGGAAGCCAGCGTTGAGACATAGTTCCACCCAAGGGCTGTCACGATGTCAACCATGGCCTGTGCTTGGTAGGAGTCTGGTGGGACCACTCGAGAGAAGTAGTCGTACCTGGTGTTATCGCTCAGTTCTGGAGCTGTAGATGCATAGCTGATTTGAGGTATCTGCAAATAGAATGACAAGTCATGCAAGCCAATCTAATAACATTTTACAGTATGTACTTGTGCATTTGAAAGGCTTATAATAGATTATACACAGACATTGTGCAGAACCAAATATCTTGTTTTAATTAAATCAGCTGATCAAAAGGCGTCTCGGATTTTGTATAATGTCAGTCAAGCCTTATTGTATAACACTCTCACCAAGAAATAATGCATGCAGCCTTGCTCCAGATGTCATGATTCTTGACATGTAAATGCAACAACTTTTTTTATTCTGGCCCTAATAGAAACAAGTGGAATAAAAAAAATAGGAGGAAAAAGAAAAAGGAAGAATTCTTACTATTATTACAGAAAATTAAAAGGTCAGTTATGATGACTGTGATTCTTGAAATGTGACAAATAAAATGTGTATTATTTCCATTTCTTTTTGAATTTATGTACATGAACATGTATGTTTCCATTTTGTAACTATTTTTCAAGCTTTCTCTGTCATAGGTTTTTCATCTTCCAGTTTTAATGGTGCATTGTGCATGATTTAAGAACATGAAGGCTATGTATTAAATAGCAAAAGCTATCTGATGGAAAAAAACACACCTAAAAATATTACCTGTGTATGATATCCATATAGAGAAGGAGAAAGGTTACAAGGATGGTAAATTTTGTAGGAAACACCTCAACATTCCTAGTAGAAACAAACCTAAATAACTGAAACACATTTTAAAATACATTATTATACTCTCATGAAAAAAAAGAACAAGGGTGGTTTCCTGTTAACTCTTGTCTTATAGAGATGGTTCAGCAATGTCCAAAAGAGACATTGTAATACTCACTTATTTTGAAGAATATTTTGGTGCAAGAATATTTTGGTGCAAGAAAATTTAATTAACATTTATGCTAACTTAAAAGGAGAATTATTTTCTTATTTAAAATGATAAAACTGATTAAGCGGTCATTAACTGGAATCAAAAGAGACTTCAAATATTGCACTGCATTGTGATCCAGATTAATAACAGGTGCTTATTTCATGTCACAAAACATGAAATAGTCTTCAGGAAAGTGATCCAAATGGAGTTCCTAAGTTGACTCTATTGAGAGCCGAATTTAGCAGCACCAGGCAACAGGTGATCTGGTAAATACTCACTGTCATATTAGATATTAGAGTAAAAGGTTTTGGTGCAACTGCTCTGTCCTGTACAGTGCTTCTTCGTCAGTACAAACTAAAAAAAGGATTTGGGGCAAAAGTAAGGAATTCAAAGAGTCTGATCATTAACCATACATGCATAGACAATGTAGACTCTTACAGCCTGAAAAAACAGTTCATTACCTCAGGGTTGGCACAATCATTTCTCAGTCAGAAACTAATAAAACAAACTCTTACGTATCTTGGCTGTACGTTTCTTTAACAAATTTTCTACACATGGAAATGCCTCAGAATAAAAATCTGAGATGTTGTTATAATAACAACCAAAGAGAACAGAAAAGAAAAGGAGGAGGAAGACCACAGAAGAAGTTAGAGTTTATATTTCATGGAAATCAATATTCCTAACATAGAAAAGATACACCAAGTAAAACTAAAGGATAAATTGTTTTTACAAAACTTGCCTTGTATAAATTCGCTTTCTTTCAGAAAGTGTTTGAAACATCTTTATCTCTTTACAGACAAAATATTTTTGTCCTGTACTAATACAATTATGCATATTTAGTGCACATACTCCCTTTGTAAACTTGCTCTATTACTCTCTAAAACAGTCTTTTTTTTTTTTTTACAGATGTAAAAAAACAAAGACAACCTTCGTGATTTTACTCATTTTGCTCCTTGGTGTTCCATTTCACAAATACGATGTCATTGTTGTTTGCTGAACATTATTTCATCAATAATGTCAATAAAATCAACACCAGTAAGAAATCTTTTAGACTTATACTTTGGCATTGAAAATCTTGAAGCCTAGACCACAGACTTATATTCATTAACTCTCTCAGTTCCAGTTTCTCTTCAGACATCAGATGAATAACTAATCCTAGATATATGTTTGTAGAATTGCTGGTTCAACCACAGCAATGAGATGTTTCAGAACAATAGAGATATTTTATGTACTACAAATATCACTTTTTTGGAACCCTGGAAAATGCAGAGAAGAGATGTTACTTTCCCACTTTTCAGCTCTTTGCCATTCAACTTCTTCCCTAGAGTTATGTCTAATAACAGTGGAAGAAAACAGAAGGCAAATACAATACAAACACAATACCCTGAGATCACTGGGCACACTAGTAAGCTTAAATCACCACTGTTTTATAACATCTGCCAGCTTTTCAGTAGCAGGAAAGAACAATTTGAACAATGTGAAACTAGGGAGAAAGACACTCTCTAAATAGCAAGCCAGCTTTAAGTTTGGAGGGGAAAAAAGAGTTCTTGCAATGAAATATATCATTATTTTCCTCGTTTCTATTTGTATATATCCCTCATGGTTATAAACAACACTACGTTCAAGAATTTTCTCCCCAAAATTGCAGATCTCCCATCCAGAAATGCTTCATGGACTACTGCTTTTTGAAAGCAGTTTATGCAAAAGTAAATAGTAACTTCCTTCCTTGCCTGGTACAATTGTATACAGGTGAGGTCTGAAAAATAGCTTTAAAATTTAGGTTATGCTCCAGTTATACAGGAAGTGAAAAGAGTCAGAATGAGTCTCAAAGAAATTTTTTGGCATGAGGTCAAATTCTTTGGATTTAGTGGTTCAATAATCCATGAATGAAAAATATATACATTAAAATGTAACAACTGTAGTTATGGACTGTAGGTTTAATAAAGCATTTTATATGTCCCCAAGTACATTTTACAAGATGGAGCATAATGCTGCCTAAGCAAGGGAACAGTTATGGTCTATCAATTCAGTAATGTGTGTTTTTAAAACTCCCCAAATACAGACTGTATTTCTACCTTAAGTTCCACTAGTCTCTTGAGACATAAATGTGCATTTTGAAAGAAACCTGTAAAGAAGGAGTTTGAGTTCTCATTCTAGATTTCTCAGTCTAAGTTTTCAAAATTAAATACAATACCTGCAACATTTACATTGTATTTAAGTGGTATATACCAGTGTTAATATTGTGTTTCCTTCTCTTTTGGGAAAAAAATTATTATATAACCACATTTGAATTGGTTCTTGCACAACAGCTGTCACATTAATTGAAAATTGCTGAAAACATTCATGTTTGACTGTTCATTGATATAATTTTTCTATTCTTTCCTGCGCTATGGTTTGGCCACTGTCTCCCTTTAACTTATAACCTGCTCATAAACTCAACTTCTAGTGGGTGACAGACTTGAAGTCTTTCAAATTATTACACAGATGAATTCATAGAAGCCTTATTTTTATTATTTTTAAATGTTAAACTATCTATTAAATGTTTAAAACCAAAAAATCCTAGTGTGATGTTTTAAAAAAATATCCAGTCTTTGTTACATACTGGACTTAACTCCGGTACTTACTGAACTACTGCTGAAACTACTAGTGATCCCTCAGTCCTTTAATCTAAGGCAGTGGTGGTTACATTTCATTCTTTTATTCAGTCACTGGCATCAGAAAACTATTTTGCATGTTTTAAAAAAGAAAAATTTGGAGAAAAACAAATAAACAAAAAAACCAAAACGAAAAAAACCCCCAAACATACACACACACACACACCCCCCAAAAAAAAAAAAAGTTGCTTATAACTAAGCAGAGCACCTAATCCTTGAAGATACCTTCAAGACAAAATCAGCAGTCCAGAAGAGTTTGTTTGTCCTGGATCTTTCAGTATACATCTCCTAGCCAATTTAAAATCTGTCTCTAAAGATCTCCCTTTCCCAGAGGATTAGAGAAGATAGAGCAGGTACTTTCAGAAGTGACTGTCCACAAGCATGACTGTGGCAGCTCTTCAGAGGGGGAATGACATCAGTATGAGACATGCACCAAGCACCACTGCAAAACAGACTTTCCTCCCTTATGAAGGAAATATGGACAACTTCAGCAGTGTCAAAGGCAGCTAGTGTAACTTTCCACTTATTTCAGCAAAGTGGTAAACCACTTTCAGCTCCTCATACACTGAAAACAAAAGCCACCCACTACTCCTGAATGCAGAACTATTCACAGAGGAACATTCCTATGGATCTGTTTGGTGGGTCCACTGCTGGCATCCAAACCCTAAAACATGGAAGAGTTGCACTGAGGATGACAGAAGAAACGACATGGCCCAGTTATGCCCTTCCAGGAGACTGTCTTCACCAAAGCAGGCACTTTTTAGTATGCTTTCTCTTGAATTACGTGCTCACCAAGTTTTAGGCAAAAGTTCACTAGAACCTTTTTACTGAGCTTTCAAGTCCATTTGCATGCTACATTGGACAATGTAAAACATCAGCTGGCCATTTCATGTACCACCTTCCTTTACACAATCTTCCAGCTGAAAGCATGATTTGAGAACAAAATAGCAGACAGTGAAATGAGCAAAGCTCATAAGAAAAAAGACCTGAGAATCACCATCAATTTTAAACATTAGACATTATGAGTTATACTCACAGCAGTAACTATGCTGCACAGTCACCCAGAGTAATGGGCTTAAATCACTCACATCTTCAGTTTCACTACCCACTCAGTCCTATTACTACTAACGTCAACTTATTAACTAACATTTTATTTCTCTTTTTCCATTCTCGCATCACTGAGCAGTCTTTTTTTTTTATTTTTTTTTTGAGGAATATTAGCAATAGAACATTAAAAATAGTAATAATTGCAACTAAAAAAGTGAAGAAAATAAACTTTAAATTAATGACTACTAAATATCAACTGCCATTTTACTGCCAACTAATACAGCTTGCAAAGAAGTTAAAGTACTGGGGATAAAATTTGACTTTGGAAACATGATTTCAACTTGATGACTTTTTGCATTTTAAATGTCTATCATTAATCATTAATGGCCCTGTCTCTTCAAGATTTTTATTCCCTCTTCTGTATAGCAAGAGTTCTTTGTGAGTACAAAAAATTCACAGCAGTGAAATGAATCTTCAGGGTCTAGATATTGAACAGTTGCTCTGTTCCTACTGAATAGAGGAGAGTTGAGATCACCATACTTAGGTTATTAGTGACATTTTTAAATTGCCATCAGCCAGAGCATCATCTTAGTTTGCTTTTGCTTCTGAAAAACATTGGCCTGCAACACAGTAGTGCCAGGGAGGACATTCAAGATTCAAAAGAGTTTGATAAAGCTTAATAACATCCTACTCTATACCAAACAATACTGAAAACGTCTTTTATTATTACTAACTGTAGGAGAAGATGAAATGCACCCTGGAACATTTCTCTCCACTGACTATAAAGGGAGTCTGGCAGATTAATTCAACTGTTCTACACACTATGGAGAACAATAGGATAAACAGCTACATGTCTTCCATTGAATCTCACAATCCCACTCACTTTGGCTACACATGATTATGAAGATGTCTTATGTTCAACTTCCTCCTGTGATGTTTTCATCCTTCCCTCTATGACAAACACTGGAGAGGTCACCCATGCCATCACTGGATACCTCGCTTCATTCATTTCAGAATAAACCAATACATTTAAACATTAAGACTCAGTAATGCCTTTGGAGATATGAGGTGCCCCATTCAATGCTCAGAGCAGCTGAGCAGGGTGACATCTTGACAACTCCATCTGCTACAAACCAACTGTGCTAGAGCTGATGTTATGGAAAAGTTTCAACATATGAAGTTTTTTTAATCAGCCTTGTTCCATGGATTTTACCATGAGGAGGAGTGATCTACAACAATATATTTTCCCAGTAGACAAATTCATGTATTCATTTATATTTATAAACTCAGGCAATTCTAATCTATATTTATTTAGATGAACGCATTCTCCCTGAATGTTAAGGATACTCAATGACAATGTTTATCATGTGTCAAGCAATGCATGTTGCTCAGGAATTACCACGGATTTCTACTTCCCCACTTCTCTCCCCAAAAAATATGTTGATATTAACTTGAGCGAAAGCAAGAAAAACTCAAGTATGCTTTTCACCCAGATGAATACAATTTAAAATGCATTTAGTTCAAAAAGGTTTAGCAGAATTTAAAAAGCTTGGGGAAAAGAAAGAAAAAAAGTATAAGCAGAAAGTTGCCATTAGCTGATTTCATTTGGTAGGCAGGATTTTTTTCAGTCTATTTGAATTATTCCAAGTCATTTTATTTGTATCAATGTCATATCAGTTCCTGCCAAGGGTGTTTGCAATTCATACACCTAATGATGAGGAGGTAATGGATAGGTTGCTTGAAATATTTTGGAAGTTCCACATATATTTGTATAGGTTTTGTGCAAAGTTATGGGGTTTTGTGATAAAATGCAACATAGCTGTGGCTATTTTTTGCCCCAAACACAGGAAGAAAAATGATCTGTCATACCTTAATGCTTCTGAGCTGGAATGGGTAGCTTATTTTACTTTTTTCCTTCTATGTGTCTTTCACTGGGTTTACTTCTGCTGCCAGTTACCTTCTGAAGACATTCCTGAATAGAATATAACTTCAATGATCAGCACTGATCTTTTCATGAAAGCACATAGATGAGAATCAGTGCAGCTCCATTTGTTGCCAACAAAATTATTTCTGCAACCATCATAAGTTGGTCTGGCATGCAAAAAATTGCAGAGACAGATGCAATCACTAGTCCACCAGAAATACAGGGGTAAAATCAAACATGCCAATCCTCTTTCACTACTGATTTTCTCTTTTTTTTCTCCTCTCCACTACAAACACAGTAATTATCTTCTGAGGATGTTGCTGGTGGTCAAACGGACAAGCAACAACAGTAGTCTGAATAAACTGAGTTACCCTAGTAAGAGTAATTTTTTATAGTTAATACCTGTAATTGTATAGTATCAGATTATGGGCTGAAAAACTCTTAAAGCTTCATTGTATCATCACCTGCCAGAAGGTATCTTTCACAAAGTCTAAAAAGACATGCTACAGCAAGTGTATTTCAGTTTATGGCCTGCCATTCTGCCCTGGTAGACAAAGGAAGAATGTGTATAATATAAAGTATGTAATATAAAGTCTTTGAATTTGATTAGGTTCATTCCAGTGGGTTGAAGTAGGTCAGGGACTCATTAGAAGTCATTACTTTTAACTATACACAAGGAATACTGTAGAAAATAATAATAATATGATATCCCTATCTCAAATCCCACAATAGATGCAGCATCTACAAAATAAAATCACCACTACAGAAAGGATGGCATACATTTTAGAGCAAAACATTAAAAGAATATTTATGCATTATGAACACTTTTACAGCTGAAGCACATCTTGTCACATTGTGCAACACTGTGTAACTCCAGAAGGATGAGAATCCATCTAAGGACAGCTTGAATTGTCATCACTGTTCTGTGCAAGAGAGTCTATTGATAGATGTTTAACAATGGCATTTTCTCAGTATGGGGGCTCTATCCCAGTATTTCCATATCATTTTAAGTCCTGGAGTTTTCCTCTCTGAAAACCAACTGGGTTAAGCAGTTGCACATTAAATTATCCACCATCTTTAGGCAGCCTCTTTCTAAATATTTTAAGCCTAGCTGAGGTCCAGGCACTGAATGACAAACTGAAGAAGCAGCAGATCAAATGAGAAATATTTATACTGAGATCAAATCACAGGGAAGGGGGATGGAGGGGACCTTGAGCTTGGGAATTGCTAGTAGCTCTTCCTTTACAGAACCTTCTGTTCTCCAATCATTAGATCAAACAGAAAGCCAAGGATGGTCAGATAGCTTTAGGGACTTCTTAAACTATTAAAATTCCCTTTCTACTTGTCAGGGAAACCCACACTTAATTATGTGTATCAATATTTTACACTTGTGTCAGACCCTGCTGAGCACAGCGTGAACTCTGATATTTCAGTTTTTCTAGCTCTACTTTCCTCATTAGAACTTGTCATGTCAGTGTCTGGAACTCTAATCTCTTTTGATGAGTTTGAGAAAAATATACAAAAACGTGCATTCCTTTTAGTCTGAACTAGGAAAGCCAACATTTTATTATTATTCAGCAGTAACAAATTTACCTAGTAGCTCAGCCAAAATCAGGTTCCATTTACACTCATTTGGTAATTCCTAACACAGAGAGCACAGCAAGCAATTTCAGAGATTCACCCATGGGGACATGCACAAAGACCATCATTATGGAAGGAAGTGTGAGATACAGGAAGAAAGGGAAAAGCATTGAAACAGACTGCCCAGGGAGGTGATGGAGTCACCATCCCTGAAGGTGTTCAAGACACAAAAATGTGGCACTTAGTGCTATGCTCTGGTTGACATGGTAGGGACCAGTCCAAGGTTGGAGTCAATGACCTTGGAGGTCTTTTCCAATCTTAATGATTTTGTGAAGGGGAGAGTGCTCTCAGCAGGATGCAAGATGGGATTCTCTGAAAAAGGGAAAACTCTTATCTTTGCATCCACTTTTTACTGCTGCAAGGCCCCTCCAGCTTACACCACTGGCTGAGCAATAATGCTACCATTTTGCTACCCATGCTGCCACCTGAATATCATGAGACATAAGCAATAGAAAAATATCATGAGGAGGAAAAGCAACTTTTGTATTCTTGACAACTCTCTCCACGGTTGTGGACAACATGAAGATATGTAAACAGCCTTCAGCTGGCCAGACACATGTCCAGTGCTTCAGTGGATGCTTTCACATGTTCTACAGTACACTAACTACATTTTGGCTACAGCTCAGAAAGCCCAGCTTTCCAGTAATCTCTCTGTTCCATGCTAATGACTTGGATACCACGTATCAGAATGCATTAAGGAAATCCCTATGAGTCACCACAGCTATGGATTCCTTTCACAGCACACACAATTCAGACGGGATTATAAAGCATCATCTTAAACCCATATATTACAGACTTAGAAGATAAATTGAAAGTATCCCCTTTTTGTTTGTGTCTAGATGAATTTTCTTTGATTCTTAAAACAATCAGACTTGGCTGTTAAACAATTTCACCTTGAGTTTTTAACTTTAAAAGATATAAAACATTAGCCAGCGCCAAGTCATTTCCAAAAAGTTCAATATTTCCTGTATTACCACAGTGAAATGCTACAAGTCCAGTTGCTACCAGTAGAAAAGTGGAAGAAAAAAGCAAAACATTTATGAAGGAGAATGAGGTGGAGGGGGAGGGAACAAAACAAAAGTACTGATTATGTTAATTATATGATAAAAATTATTTCAAATAGAAGGAATAACGTAGTGTTCTCTTTCTCTGTGCCTAACCGTGTCAGTGTTTGAAATCTTCCAAAGTACAACCTGGCTGTCAAGGGGCTGATCTTACTTGTCACTTTTGAAAATCCCAGGTTTGCAACACAGAAAAGCAAATGTAACTGTATTATCCACCATCTGGGGATTGTTCACAAGAATAACTATCCAATCTTAGACTAGAAAAAAGAAGCCTTGTAATTTGGCCTCAGAAGTACATTGTACAAAGGACAAAAACACATCTTGTCCTCTACCTCTACCAAAAAGCTATAGGGAAAGCTGCATGCCCAAGCACATACAGCAACTCAGTACCCACCATGAACACCAAGGTATCCTGCAGACAGACTTTGGGGTGCTCATGACGGACATGGTTCTCTGGAGACTGCTCCACAGCCAAAGAGGCATAACAGCATATACAGTGCTAAGATTAGAAAAGAATCAGTTTTCACAAATACCTGTATTCCATAAATTTTGTCATTCTGATAGGATGAGTACAGCCTTACAAATCATACTCAATACACACAAACAGATCACGACAAAACAAGGCTGTGCCCATGGTCACAGGTATTAAGAGATAGCTTTGAAGTCCAAACTTAACCACCACATGTTTTGACCCTGTCAGCAGCCATGAGTAAAGTTTCCAAAAATTAATGATTGTCATGAAAGTCAGGAATTCGGAAGAAATTATTATATTTTTATATAAAAGTACTTTATGTATGTACAATATACATACACATATGCACACACATATTCCATATGTTGGGCCCTTTTTCTTTCCTTTCTGATAGAGTAGTTAGTAGTTTATACTTTCCCACTGGGGAGGCTACCCAAATTTCATTTCTAAGCTGATATTGTTACCGACTCAATTTGAACAAGTCGAGTTTTAAGAAAAGCCTAAAGGGAATAAGATCACTTGAAGAAACAGAGAAACTTTGCAGAAGTTTCTTACCTATACAGCAGTATACGCTCCATTTAAAGGAGATAATTAGAATATGGAGGAAATATTTTTTTAAATAATGTTATTTCCTATTGAACCTATTTCTAGATATAGTTACCTATACCTGACATTTTCTCCTTTTTTCTTATATTGCATTCTTATTTTCTTTTCTCAGCCATTTCAACAACCTCTAGTTCCCTCCTGCTCTCTTCAGGATGCTCTCTCTTTTTTCTACATGAACATCTTCTTCCCAGAGATCCCTTTTCCTTCACACCTGTTTTCCCTACCTCTTCTCACTCTCTCTTCCTCAACCACGACTTAACTGAAATCAGAAAGAAGAGTAGACAGTGGTTGGTTCTTAAAGAGTGATTTAGGATACTCAGTTTGAGTTCTGCTTCTCTCCTTTGGCAGCTCATGCTCAGAGATACTCAGTGGAAAGGGCAAAGGGTAAGTCCTCTTCTGTGAAATACGGTGGGAGAGGAATACGGTGGGACAGGGTCACGTCTCACTCTTATGTACTGAGTAAGGCTTCCTTTCCCACAATAGATATTTTTGCTCTCCAACTGCATTGGGAATACATTCACAAAGTCAGCAAAAGCAGCATTTTCTGTAGGAAAAAAAGCCTGTATTGGATGAGCATTTCACATCATTTCTGCAAATTCTCCTTTTCCCTATTTTTATTCATTGCAATTTAACTACAAATCAGTTTACTGTTATCACCACCATACAGCCTTGTTTGAGTTTGTTAGCCTTAGCCTTCCTGGCTAGGGCAATGGAGATTTCCTCCCTAGCTATGACTCTCCAATATCTCACAGTCCAAACACAGAATGATATATAAGTCCTTTTGAAGGTTCTTAAAAGTCCTCCTCAGTTAGCTTGATCCTGTAAGTCTGGCCACACCATCAACATCCTACTTCAGCAGCTCAGCAGGATGATGAAAGAAGAGGGCCTGAGGAGCTTTCAATACGTTCAAAAAGCTCCCCTACTCAAATTTTTTCCCATTTCAGCAATCCCAGTAACAACTCACATTTCTGACGGGATGTCAGTAGTCAGACTTGCTGACAACCACTTTCCAGTGCCCTGAGAAGCAGCTCTCCTGCCTGCCTTCCCACATGCAGGGATCAGCTCACCTTTGCCATGCAGCACAGCCAAGCAGTGCTTCAGCTGACAGACAAGGAAACCTTGGCCCTCGGGCTCCACACAAATGTTTTTTTATTACCCAAAAGGACTGAAATGCCAATGTCAGCCCACAATGCATCCACAGAACTTTAATTTTCTTTAGCAGAATAAGAAACCAATTGGTTCTGTTCTGCCAAAATATTGGGAACCTTAATACTCATCAGCTGTTGAAGATTTTTCCTATGACTGATGCAAAACACCTCTTTTTAAATCCAGCTTTAATACAGATCTTCTGAAGATAACCCTATGCTTACCTAAGAGTGCTTCAGTCTGCAGCTACTGTATGCAATGCATTAGTGCACTGACCAGGAGTCTTTGGAAATCTCTTCTATACTGTGCACAAATGATTGGTATTAGGGACTAGACTGCCACTGTAACACTTCTGAATACTACAGCAGCTTTTGATGAGTGAACATCTTTTATTTTGAAGTTGTCCTCCCTCAGTCTGTTGCTGCATATGTTAAAAGACCCCATCAAAAGCAAAATTACACTAAACTAGATTTAAAAGTGTCAAGTGCATTGAATAAACATTGGAGACATCAAAAGCCTGAGTGGATGCTCCTGACAACAAGTGGTGTGGGAATGCCAGCCTTTGCTGAGGCTGATACAATTCCATTTCTATCTACTTACTGAAATTGCTTCACAAATACATTTCTGCATATCAGTGTCACCTATCCAGTTCCAGGCACTGGAAGAATTGGTTTAAAATTGCCAGCTGAAAGATATCAACACATTTTTTTTCCATGGAATATCAATGTCATCTAAATATCTTTCAAAGAAAAGAAAAGAAAAAAAAAAGAAAAAACAACCCACACAACTTTGAAGCATTTGGTTTTGACGTCTTTAGTCTGTCTTCTCTTTCACAATTTGTAGAACTTACTTTATAATCACAAAGGCTACAAAACACAGAGGTTTATTGAAACAGAAATTGTGGGTTCTGTCAACATGTGTGCTGCCTACATAACAGAAGTTCATCACCTTGAAATGGATTCATATGATATTTTCTGAGCTAGCCAGTTGAAATTCCAAGCAAGAGATATGTCCACGATCATATTTCTTTTGTAGCCCAAAGTCCTCTTTCACACATCAGAGTGGTTCAGATATCTTTTCTAAAAAGACATCTGGAGAAGAGGGTAATGTTGACAACTCTTTTTAGTTTTTTTAAGAAAAGTTAGTTGCCACTAAGCCCACATTTATACACCTGCGTCTTCACTCCTAGTTGAGAGCATTTCTTCTGTGTAGGGCTGGATGGAAATCATCAAGTTCCTTTACTCTAGGTTAGAAACCAATACAGACAGACTTATAACAAAAGCCAAAGTGTGAAACATGGCTCTTATGTCACCTTTAGCACGCATACAGCAAGAACCAGATCTCCCAGAGGATTGCTCTAACATTGAGACACTGGCCAGACTGAGATGGGAAGGACTCTCTCTCCCTCCCGTGGCAGCAGGGCCCTGCATGAATTGGTTAAACAAAGTTGGAAAACAAGTGCAGCAGACAGATTTGCAGAGCTCCATACATATCTGAGCTGGTGCAGGTGACAGGATCTGGCCCTGACTTCTTGAGGTATGTTTGACATCGAATAAAATATTTGCCCAATATGTAGGAAATAAGGTAACTGACAAGGTGACACCCCCAATGGGGAAATACAGTCACAGAATTGCAAATTCTAAGAGAATTTCACTGGCCAATATAAGACAGTAGAAGTTTCACTGATCCAAGAATATCTTTACAGATCACAGACTGAGATGCCCAAGTGGCCCTTTAGGCACATAAGAAGGTTCTGTGAGGTTTTACTTTTTCTATCTGGGCTAGATAGTCCCAATATAACTTTCCAGGTCTGTGAAAACAATTACGGGATACAGTTGTATTATGGAGTTTCAAAATGAACCTGCAAATCTTCTGTGTCAGATTTCTAAAGAATTGCAATTTCACTCCCTATTAGAATAAGAGCATTTTTGCCTGACAGAATTCCCCATACAAGTGAATAAAGTTATTTTCTATATGTTTGTACATCAACCAGTTTCTTATCTCCAAGCATTTTTCCCTTTCCATTTTTTACACTTTATAGCGTATATCCTTTTCACTCGAGTCAGCTGAGCTAATAATTAGCAATATTTCACTCATGAGAGAAAAATTTTGGCTTTATATACACAGGTGTCATAATGATCAGACTCTAACAAAGAGTGAGTTGTTTCAAATGAACTTCTGCATGCACAGAAAAGAATTTTGTTTAGAATATGCAAGAGCAACAGCAGAGATACTTCCAATGACTGTGCTGCAAGCCCAGATCCCCTCTACCACCCTGGTGTCAAAGCAAAAGGCATCTTCAGACCTGACCCCTCTGCACAGCCTGGTGGACACAAGCCTCGGTGCAGGAGTGTCCGGAGCCTGCTCTTTTCTGCAGCCAACTGCAGAGAAAAATCTGATTTTCAGGCAGGCAGTTGGCTGCAGAAACCCAGGGCCTGGTGCCCTGTGCTGTGCCCCACTAGCCAACAACTGAAGAACCACAGGTGGGAACAGCACATGATCACTCATCCCCGCAGAGCCTCACTGGAGGCAGAGCACAACCGCAGTGCCACAGCAGGCTGGAGCTGCACGGCTCACCCCACCAGAGTGCAGGCAAAGGCTTTGCATTCTTCTTAGCACCCTGAGAATGAAACCTCCCTCTGAGCCCCTCCATCCAGCCCTGTGGGATCACAGCCAGAAGCTGCACACACGGAGAGATGCGGAGTGGGATACACAGAGCATCTGATAGCTGCAGCAACAGAAAGAGGACAGCATTTGTGGGACGTGTCCTTCTAGTCAGGGATATATCAGTGAGAATGAGACACTAAGTGTACAGGCAGTATCATCACTTTTAGGCTTATAGACTAAGTTATAGGGGTACGAAAAAGCTCAGCAACTGCTGGTAGCTGGCTAGACAGGAGATTATTTGAATCTTTGCACAAGGGCTAGACCAACCATTTTATACCACCACTTTTCCACATGGTGATTTTTATTTCCCTCCTCCCACAACAGGATTGTTCACTTCAAACCACAAATCGTTGCTATTATTAGTGTTATTTTCACATCTTTTCCTGAAAGAAAAGAAACAAACAGAAAAGCCCTCTTCAGACCTCTATTTCAGTTTGGATGCATTCAGGTCACACAATACAGAAAGCAGACAAAGCCTTTCTGCATGGGAATTACTGGGTTGTCCTCATGCTACCACTTCCTCATAGACTGTGGAAGTCTCAGTTCTACAGATTAAACTTCCAAAAAGGTAATCAAGAATCAGGCTCTCATGTGATGCAAGCATTAACCTCTCCTTACGATAGTTTTTGAAGATATGAAACAAAACTAATGCAATTTTCCTATATTCTACAGAGAATAAGATGCTCGAGTCTTAAACTATTTAACTTCACTATTTACGTGTTTATTAAGGTCAAGGAAACTTTTCACAGATGTGGAACTTCACCTGAGAGCAGCAGTTAAATAATCAAAATAAAACAGATGGTCAGAAATGTGATCTTCTCAAACATCTTTTTTTAAAAAACTTCCATATCCACACCTACATATTCTCAAGAAAGAGGAAGCACTTGAGATTCTTCTCACACTACATCAATTTCCACATCTTATCTTACTTCAGCTCATACCTGCCACAGAAATGAAATCTAAGAAAAAGATTAACATGTTCCAACCTACCAGTTAATAATAAATTCTTGATGTATCGTCAGAACAATTTGTTTTATCTGTTTAGAATGCAAAAAGCACCATGTTAAATGCTGAACTCTCTCTCAGAAAGTGAAGAAATATATTCTCCTTTTTATCGACTGCAAACATTAAATCTAAAGAACAGTTGGAAGGTAGACTCTGGAATACCTGCTTTGATTAGCCAACAGATGTTCTATGGAGTCAAAACTTACTGGCTCCCTGAGTTTTGATTTCTACTGTTAACTCAAAGAATAACAAAATAGAAACCTAAGCTTCCCCCACAACTGATTACAGCCACAGCAGCTCTCTAAAAACCATCCCTGCTCTAATACTTCATTACACCTGCTTGAGGGAAAGGTTCCTATATCTCAGATAATTTGCTCCTGCTTGTATGAGTCACCTGTTAGTACAGCTGCTTCTTAATGATAGTGCCTTGCAGCTGAGATAAGAGTGAATTCAACAACTAAAGATCAAGAGGTGATTTGAGAGTCTAATACATCAGTTTCTTCCACTGAACAGAAAACTTGTTTCCTTATAAAAATAAAATCATTACATGATCCGATAGCTAAAATGAGGAAAGAAAAACAATTAGGACTAGAAATAAGATCAAGATATTTAAAGTTGAACGTCATAAATAACTGAAAAACTTTACTGGAGTCTACTTCTTGATATCTAGCGTAAAACAGCAGAGTACAGAGTCCAGACTTCAGGTCAGCAGACTTTAACTTACTCAAGAAACTGTCAAGTGTGATCTTATGGTAGCTCTGAAAAGTAAAGGAATTCAGGGAAGTTGGCAGGTTTGTCAGGAGCCTCCTACATGTGTAAGAGCAGTCCTCAAGAATATTCAGGAAGATCATCAAATTTATCAGAAAATCTGCATGACTGAAGAGGGAACTTATGGTATAGAAACATTAAAAGGCAATACACCGGGAGGGGCCAGGAACAGGCATTTAAAAACAAATCATGCCAGACCACCCTGATATCTCTCTAGAGTATAGTGATGAGGTCTGTAGTCAAGGATAGAACACGATATGTCATTTACATTGACTTTAGTTTTTGCCTGTCTCACACAGTATTCTCGTATCCAAGTGACAATTTTACAATCTGCTGGTGAACAAATGGACAGGTAAAATTCCAGACTATCTGGGAAGGGTCACAACTAAGGGGCCATACCTCCATCTGGAGGCTGGTTAAAAAGTTTACTATCACAGGGGTCTATTCTGGAACTCATCATGTTTAACATTTTCACCAGTGACCTGCGGGTTTCTGAGACAATGGAGTGCACTTTCATCAGTTTCACACATCACACCAGACTGGGGGAAACAGTGGATACACTGCAGGACAGCACTGTCATATAAAAGGACCTATACAGGTTTGAGGTACAGGCCAAAAGGATCCTTGTGAAATTCAATGAGGACAAATGCAAATCCTTGCATTGAGGAAGGAAACGGTCCTTGCAACAATACAGGCTGATGCGTGGGGAGTGGTTCTGCGGAAAAGACCCTTGAAGACAGCAGCATGAGACAGCAGCACCCTGGCAGCAAAGAGGACCAGAAATATCCTGGACTGTAGTACCAGGAGCAAGACACATAAAGGATTATCACTCTCCATTCATCACAGTGGATGATGGTGCACACTGGAATACTGTGCAAAGTGTTGGGTCCCCTGGTACAAGATAGAAATGGATAAAACAGATCAAGTTCGGCAAAGGGCCACCAAAATGTTTGGGAGCTGAAGTCCTTGTCCTGGGAGGAGAGGTTGAGGGAGCTGGGATTATTCAGCTTGGAGCAGAGTTGGCTCAAGAGGAACTAAACACCAGTCCTTCAGCATCAGAAGATACAGCCAGACTTCACAGCCATGCGGTGGCAGACAAAAAGGTGAAACAATAAAGGTTCAGACTAGCATGAGGAGAAATTTTTACACCATAAGAAGACAGTCAGACAGTGCAACAAACTGCCCAGGGAGTATCTCTCCATTCTTGGCGTTTTTCAAGATCCAACCAGATTAAGACCTGAGCAACTGGTCTGATTTTATAGCTGTCCTTGCGTTGTGCAGGAGCCTGGGTTACCCTACCTCACTGGTGACTGGACTGAGCCTTGCGTTAAGTTGTCCTCAGTGCTCTCTGTAGTTCATGAAGAGAGACAGGAACCTCCACTGTGCAATTCACATCTAAATGGACTAATCAACCTTTACTGGAGAACTATTCATCCCCCGTAACTGCAGAGAGATTAGATTAAAGTCACAGCCTCAATAATGTTCAGCTTTCTGTGTACCAAAGAAGCAGCAAATATTTGCCTCGATTTTCATTTAAATATAGAAGTTAAATGGAAATAGGCATCATCTGACCTAATTTTAGTCCTTTGATATGTCCTGGCAGAGGAAAGTAAATATAACCCAGCCACTGAAAACATGCAAGAACTTAAACCTATGCAGATTTTGTTACTACCATAGGAATTGCAGCTCCATAGTCAGGTTTTGGGGTTACTTTCTCTACGGCTTCCTGTGCAGAAAAGAAGGTATAAAAAATTTCATATAGTAAATCATGAAAATCATAAAGGAGATTTACAAAATACTGCTGAACCTTAAAAATCAAATACACATGAAAGATTTCATAGTAAATAGACTTCCAATTGCATGGACAAGAATAGCATGCTGTGACAGCAAACAAAGGGGAATTTGCATTGAACAAAGAAATAAACATCTATGACTTAAAATAGGCATATAGGTGCATGCACATTGTGTAGGAATAGACCACAGCAAAATGTGAGGTCCAGTTCCTGTTGGTAAGAATGGTAACTCTCTCTGCAGCAGCGCCAGTGGCATCCCTCACTAGCAAAATGCCAAGGAACTTCTTGGCTTCTCATGCATCCTGACTTTGATACTATAACATGGGCAGTAAAATAAGGTTAGGCACATGGGCACCTCTCTCTGCTAAGGTCCAGTTCCTTGAGGTACACGGTGCTCTCCCATGAGTGAGGGGCACCACTAGCCCTAAAGACCACTAGGAATGTGAAAGACGTTTTCCTTCTCTTTTTCATATACAAAAGCAGTGTCTTACTGAGAATAACAGTCTGCACCATACAGAAAACTCAAGATATTTTAGCAACATGCTCTTTACGTATTTGCAAAAAAAAAAAAAAAAAAAAAAAAAAAATTCCACCAACTAGCTTAAAAGGTCAATTTCACTGCAGCAAAGGGATGAAAAACCTTATCTGTACTCCTGCCTTTTCCTCATCATTTTAAAGACGTTCTTTGTAAAAAAGTCCATCTCATATAATCAATTTCTTTGTCTTAAATATGCTACATTAAAAAGCTCTTGAAAAAATTTATTAATTTTCATGAGCATTTACCTCTTCCTCCAGAATACATAGTGTGAGATTTATTTTGCTTTCCAACCTCATCATATACCGCTACCATTCCAGCACAAGTGCCACTTCAGCTCTAGCCTCCTCAGCATAATGAGCTTTCCCTTGTGTTGTGTGTCCTAGACCACAAGAGCTCTGTGGCTAAGCCATTGTGAAAATAAGTCAGGGGTCTGGTTGCTAAATATTTCTGCAGGTAAGAAAGAGCATTTACTTGTCATCATGCTTACCATCTATAAAGAAAGAATAATCACATTAAGATATAATGTTCCATTTGCCCATTATCCATCTTTCAAGAATGATGGAATTCCACATTAAGAAAAAGGTCTCAATTTTGTCCAAAGTAAAATATTTCAAAATACATACTTTAATAAATCCCCAGTCTTTGTAATTAGAAATCAAACTTCTGTAATTTCTTTAATAAAGCAGCATACTAACTATGCCACAAATAAATCAAATAAATTACCATTTCTAATTAGGCATAACAAACAATTAAACAGATGACATTTAAAACTACTTTTCTCTACTGGAGAGAACATGATTTAAATTGTTGTTGAGCCTAGCACTCTCCTTGTGGATATTCCTTCAAATGCAGTGACATTCAAAATCATCATAACATTTTCAGAGACAAGTCTATTTCCATTTTCCAGTATTTGAGGTTTCACTTTTAAGCCAGGTTTTTTCAATTACCAAACTTCCGTAGAAATGCTTCATGTCTTAAAGTTTCTGCTCAGCTCCATAGTATGTAATTGCAGAACAGCTGCACAGTCATACCAACCACTGATAAAAAGGCATTACAAACTTCTAAGCAAATCATATTTATAATGCATAATATTAAAGGCCAAAGAAAATCAGTAGTACTTCAAGGCAAACTTTGGAAAATAGGGCAGGAGCATCTTGGGAAAGTGGTAAATACTGTGCAGCAATGAAAAGATGCAGCTGTCTAAAACATAACTCCCGTACAGCACACTGAAAGAGAATTACCTTACTTTTGGCTGTACTTTGTCTCCCAAATCAAGCATTATCTACAGTTAACTGCTTCAAGGACTGGAGTCCAAACTCTTAGAGGAGTCCAGCCCAGGAAAGAGTAGGCACTTGCAGGAGTTACCTGATTCTAAGGACATGGGTTCTCTCCCTGACTTCACATATTTCAATACAGCAAAGTTTTGCCCCTCTGAGCTAGTTTAGGTGATCCAGAAGCCACAAAGGAAATGACCTATTTCCTACTCTGAAAGCTTTCTGTAATTCTTCATTTGTTATGGTGTAAGTAGAGTCAGTCTGTAAGAATCAGTGGATTAAGGCTCTGTAAAGGCAGTCAGCAAGGAAATTTAGCAGGTGCACATTTCACTTGCAAGCTTTGCTGAACAATTGTCATCACATGTATACACACTTTCTGCAAAGCATCAAATGGTAAAAACACAGCAAAGATGTTTCATATTCACTAAAAGGTGACAGACAAGTTTCTAGAAACTGCAAAATGCAACAGAACATTTCACCCAGATCATTTTCAAGAAAAATAAGAAGCCCAAAATGATACCATGAATTTAATTTTTTCTCTGCTGCCTGAAAGAACTAAATGTAGTATGATATCTTCCTGCTTGGACTGTATGTGTGACTCCCATCAGCAGAAATGAGTGCTATGTATGTGAATTGAGGGTAGAACAAGTCTGGCTCTGTATATGCCGTCTGGAGTGTGAGAAGGTAGCTGTAAATTTGCTCTAAATGAAAGAAGTGGGAAGCTGAAGTGGCCATTTTTGTAGCTAGCATATCGCTATTGAAGAGGTAGTTGGAGAAACCTGTTTGTGACACATATTTCATCCATCAGTTTAAGACTATAGCTAGTCTGTTTCGTATTGACATATATCTATATAAATATATATTAAAAATACAAAAATAATAAGTTGTTAAAACACTTGAATTATGACATAAATAACTCTTTTTGCTTGGGAAAAAGCCTCAGGGGAACAGTTCTACAGACAAGTCCCTGCAAGGGAAATGCTTCCAGGGAATGCCTCCCTAGACAAATCTCCTGCTAAGCAGAATGCCTCTGGCAAAATGCTTTTGGTAAAATGCTTCTGAAAGATGATGACTCTCTTGACAAAACCTGTGCTCTCTCTCTCTCAGAGTGCCCAAAGCCAGGCTTTCATCACTGCAAGGAGCAGCCTAGCAGTGGGATGAGCTCACTGTCTCTAACCAATAAAAATAAAAACTGGAACTAATTACTGTCTGTATCCCAATGATTATAAAGACAGAGATTTCCATAATCACACTTATTACAAATATTTATACTCTGATTAGGTAATAGTGACAAATAACTGTCAGAACTACGGGATTTATGTGTGATAGAGTTACTGAGAAATAATCATACTGGAGTTATGCAAATTACTCCTCATCAACCAATCTTACTGTAAGGATTTGCATATATGATTACAAATGTGCAGTAATACACATGCAACTCTGAGCTCTGCCTGCCTGAGAGACAGCTTCTTCTGTGTAGTGTTTAGTTATCTGAAAAATCCTGACACTACACTAGCACTGAAATTTGGTCTTGTTTTTCACATTCCTTTTGTTATCTGATACAAGTATATCTGTTAAGAAATTCTTGTTCTACAGAAATCTTAAATCATATACTCACAACAAACGAGACTGCTGTAGTTCCCCTCTTCCTCACTAATCTATTTAATCTCTCACTATCCTCTTGCTACAGCTACATCCCTTAAGGAAAGCCTTTTCAGTCCCTATGAACGCTACCTAAGAGTGAAAAAGCAAAAAGTAGGAAGTGACCGTATTTACTACAGCATAGAATAAAGAGATCAGAGCACACAGACAGGTAAACATGCTGTAAAGATGTTCAGGAAATGTCATGGGGTTTTTTTTACTAGATCAATCATGTTCCAAGCATACTGCCATAGCTAAAAATCAGTAGCCCTGCTTTTTGTATTAAACCCTTTAGGGCTAGAAAACTGAAAATTTTCTAGCTATAGGATCAATTTCCTCTATTTCTCATTCTTTATCTCTTCACTATGGTACTACAGGTCACCATGGTATAAAGAGTCTTGCAACACCAGCTTTCTGGCACTGCAGAAAAATGCAGGTTGGGGAAAGAAGTACAACTTTACAAAAGATTATGTATTTTCATGACTTTTCTACCTGAAGTGCTTGTATATCTGTTTAATGATCAATCTGAATATATTTGAAACATGGAATTTTCTGCACATAATATTGAAAATGTTAATATATGCTGACAGCCTGGAATATCTGGTCATATCATAGTTTAGGCCTCAGGTCAGATCCTGTTTCCCAAATCCTGCCAGAATGAAAGTGAACAAATTCCCCTTACACTTCCAACAGCAATCCAGCCCTCCAACCTGCATGCATAATCCTTATTTTTCTGCTCGTCTAAAAGTTTCTTTGGCATTTTATGTCTTCCGTAAGAACATATCTATGATGAAACAGATTGTTATTGTCTCTAATGACCTTGTTTGGGAAAACA
Organism: Orthonyx spaldingii; assembly: GCA_013397795.1. Classification (NCBI taxonomy): domain Eukaryota; kingdom Metazoa; phylum Chordata; class Aves; order Passeriformes; family Orthonychidae; genus Orthonyx; species Orthonyx spaldingii. The sequence continues at coordinate 2,208,252 of VZTJ01002440.1, forward strand.
GCACTTATTCTCATAATGCAAGGAACCTCGATTTGTAACATCAGCTTTTACAACACTCATATTGCCTCATGCCACTCCAAAGTATGTTATTCTTACATGGTCACTATCTATTTGCTTTTCTGTATATATTGTGCTGTTCTTTTCTGTTGTCAGTGCATAAATACAAGGAAGAAATTAGATGCACAGAGATCTTTGCGAATAGAAGTATCATTGAAGACACTTGAAGGTAATTACAAAAAAAAAAAAAAAAACCCCGAGGAAAGCCCTTTGCAATACTAAAGACAATGAATACAGCATTTTCAGATACATGACTACTCAAATAATTTATAACTAGGTGCTATCAGAGCTGGATGGGAAAACTACTCTCTACTCCAACAATAATTTCAAGATGTCAAAGTATTTTCTGTTCTACATAAGGATGGAAACACTAGATGCTCAGCTTTTCCACCAAAAAGAAAACAAATTTTTATTTAATATAGGAGATGTTTCTAAAAAGTATAAAATCAAAATTTAAATGTCTAACTAGGAACCAAAGTGGGACTGCAGACTATCTGGGAGTTATATGTGTTTATAAGCACAGAAACTGCTAAACAGATCTGGAAAACTTTCCAGATTAGAGTTTTAGTGAAACTATACACCTGCATTAAAAAGTTTGATTCAACTAGTTATAATTTTCAAAGAAAAAAGGAAATGTTCATCACAAAATTCCAGACAAGCAATAGTTGTTAGTATCCAAATGTTGATGTAGTACTCATTTTATCGCATTTTATCTTTGTGGAGTTTTTTATTATTATTTTGTAACAAGTGAATCATTTGTCAATCATAATAAAATTGCAGTCAGTTTCAGACTGTGGTGCTCACTTAAATCAGATATCTAATTAGATGTAGTCAACGTTATGACTCATAAACTAACAAGATCTCCCCTTCTGATTCTTTCAAAAAGGAATAGGGATTAACTCACTTGAGAAACCATTTTCCCACTTTGAACATTAGACCACAGTAATGCAATCAAAAGCAATTTATTAAAAGGGTCTATTCCATATGTATTGTATAAACCTACCACATAATATCCTATTAGGAAATTGTGAGTTCTTACATAATACTGGAAAAACATTCCAAAAATCACTTGCAGAACTGCTCTTTCATTCATTTCTTACATTCAAAAGAAACAAAAACTGTCATTTTATTCTTGCCAAAGGCTATCTTGTAGGCATAGCAAAGCTCTTTCTCACAAGACTGAAAAAGTTACAATTCTCATGCCCATACACCAAAAATTAGTGGGGATAACATCAATATGCCGTGGTTGCTTGGCATCACCAAGTCCTGAAAACAGATTTTACTTCAGATTTTAGCTCATTTTTCCTATAATTTTTAATGATAGGAAAAATTCCAGGAATGTATGAGGGTTTCTGTGTTTTCTTTCTTAGAGAAAAGCTTTAAGATTTTAAAATTAAGTATCTAGAATAGTAATGCATGGTTAATATTCTGAATCTACTTCTTTACACTGATTTATCTTAATCTGTTCTTTTTTTGTTACAGAACGGAAGCTCAACTCCAGAATGACTAATTTAGGCACTGGTGTACATACATTTCTAGTACCTGCTGAACTCGAGTGTCATCAGCGTGACGAGGTTTAAACACACCTCGTACATTAAGATGAGTGCCCTTGCCACCCAGTACCAGGGCAGAGAGAAGAGGTGGAGTCAGTAGCCTCTCTAGTAGGGTGCAGCTCAGGAAGGTAGCTCTTGCTCCTGGAAACCTACATTCATTTTGCTTGACATTACCATTGGTGAAAAAATACATAAAAACAAATGCAGCATCACACAACTCCTCTCAATTAGAATCAAATTACCTTTGCAATGGCTCCTTTTGCCTCATGAAATTGGCACTCCCCATTGCACAAAGCACTACACTCTAATGTGTTGTAATGGCTTTGCCCCATAGAATCATAGAATTATTTAGGTTGGAAAACACCTATAAGATCACCAATTTTGATTGTTAACCCAGCACTGAAAAGCCCAACATTAAAACCATATCCCTAAGTGCCACATCTACACATCTTGTAAATAACTCCAGGAATGATGACTCAACCACTTCCCTGGGCAGACTGTTCCAATGCTTGACAACCATGCCAGGAGTTTGGTAACCACTAAAGATGAAGGAAATGTGTGGACAGTTCTGACCAGGTTAAGACAGGCTTGTGGTGTCCCATTTTTCTTGCTTGTAACCCCACCAGGTCCCATCCTCAGGAAAGTGTGAAAAAAAATGGGATATTTCAGAAGTTAAATTGTCATAATCTCTGCAGGATACATGGTGATTTCAATCAAGTAGCTGCCTACAGTCCTCTGTTCTCTGCCTGCCTCCTTTGCAGCAGACTCTTATCAGAGCACTGGTGTTTAATAGTCCCAACATCATGGGATGGACATGCAAACAGGAAAACAACTACATTTCTAGAAGAGATTTCACAGCTTTTGGGGATTCCTCTTCCAAATACTTGCGAAGTGTTCACTACTCCTTCGTTAGCTTTCTGCTGCAGGAGCAGAGCTAGTGCTAGGGGGAAAATTTATTAATTCCACTACATAAAATTAAATCAATGGGCACTGAGACTGGGCACACAGCCTGGCTGGGGATGACCCATTCAGTCTTATGCAGACTTGAGTCTCAAGGTAACAAAAGAGCTAACAAAGACAGCTAAAGACTCGAAACCTGACATGTAAGCTACAAACTACTCTGTTTGGTAAGTCTCAAAATCAGTAATAGTCTAAATACTTACTCTCTTCTCTTTTTTTAGAAATCTTTTATGCTTCTCTACAAGAAATACTCTTCCAAACCTCTCTCAGTATCAGTGATGTTTTTTTAGGGATAATATCTATGAAGGATCTCATCCAGTATGTTAGCTGCAATCAGTACTTCCTAAGTGAAAACTTTTATGGCTTTGAACTCAGGAACAGAAGGTTCATGTGACAGCTCGGCTTGATTTGTAATTAATAAATCCACAGGTCACTCAGCAAGAGTTTCTACTGCAAAGGATTGTTCTTTCATATATTAGGACAGGACCTGACTCCAGCAAGGTTGAGGCTGGTGGCCAGCTAATTTGGGTAGCACATGATGCTGAGCATCTGCTCTGAAACAGATGCTAAAGCTTCTTTCTCTTGCAGACACACTCCTCTCTCTGTCTAGAGGTCCTAGTAGATGGTGCAAATAGAAACAGCAGGGGCATACTGGTACTATTTATATCTATTCCACATATCTCAAGTTCATAATTCCATCTAAATACTAAGGATCTGTATCAAAGGACATCCACAGATGTGCTCCACTTCAGACAAGTGGTTTGATTTTTGGAAGCCTGGTCACCACAATGGGACAGCTGACCACTCAGAAACTCCGCAAAACAGGCCAAGAAGAATAAACACTGGTCAAGAGGAATCCATCAGTCATGCCTGCGTTAACAGTATCTTCACCCAAAATAATTTAAAAACCTGAAAAGGCTGCAAATCTGCTGACCCCAATTACTCCCTATAAGCTTTGTGGCAAAAAATCCAGAAGCTATCTGGCAATTTGTCTACTAAATCTTCATTTTGGCCTGAAATTTGTTTACAAGACAGAGATAACGTCCTACAATAGTTTTTTCCCAATGTCTTCTAACTTACTCTACTGAAATTTTAATCATAAGCTGAGATAATGTCTCAAAATCCAGTTAGAAAAAATAACTCAGTGGGCAGCATAATAGGGATAAATCTTATTCAAACTAATTCACATTAAAATCTCACAAGCGAAAAGAATTTTACTACGGTTTTTAGAAAAAATTATATCTATTCAGTCTAAAGACAGAGACCTTAGATGTTTGTTTGTAGACTGATAGACAGATAAATAAGTGCAAGTCCTAGTGACAAAGGAGACCCAAGGAGCTCACACTTTTAATCCTTGAGTGTTGAGAGGCTATTTTTAATGTCATATTTTGCCTACTTTTCCCATAAATGTTTTCATTTGATCTTAAATGACCTGTCAGAGCAGGGGCCAACTATCAATTCTGTGTAGTAGACATCTGTACCTAAAAAAATGAACTGAAAAGACCATAGTTGCTTCACATACACTAATTAACTATCACAAGTGAAGAATTTTGAGTCACTACAAACAGCAGCCAGTTTTGAACTTAGAGGTGAAAGTGTACATACTACAAAGCTCAAAAATGTCAGGGAGTTATATTAACATCTGTCTCTCACTCAAAATAGATTACCTCTGGTGTCGAAGAATAGAGGAAATCATTGCCCTCTGGTGGCCAAAACGGTGTTTTTAAAGCATCAAAATTTAAGCGGGGTATATAGGGACAACAATCCACTATCCCATATGTACAATGAAAAATCTTAAAGGACTCTAAGTTTTATTGATATTGATATAAATGGAGACTAGGTCCTGTCTTTCATGGTTTCAGGATAGAGGCTCTTATTAAATCCTTCATCTAGATGCATCTTTTCTCCCCTTACCAGTGTTCTCTCCAGTTCAAATTCAACTTGTGTGAACATACACCCATGAAATGTACTACCTACCTTAATTCAGTGTCTGGAGCAAAGCACATTTTCAGCATCTAGTCACCTCTATCAACAATACTTTGCATTTAAACATAGTAATGCATAATTACTTCTGTGTCTGAGAATGCTGGTTTTTCTAGACATCCCTATAGACAGATGTGAATTACAAACTTAGGTAACACAGCCAACCTAACAGTAGTTCTTGTACAGGGAACAACCATGCAGGCTTCCCCCAGTCCACTCACAGGCAAGGGCCAATTACTTTACTGGTGCCTGGGATGGTGCGGTGAGAAGAGGCATTTCTTGTGCAACAGAAGAGGGAAATATAATTCCTTCATTCTACTGACGGCATAGACACACACTGTCCATGTGCCATATGAGTGGATTCAGAAAGGACACTGCCTTCTGTCTCACACACTGCCCACATGCATGCTCTGCCTTTGTCTTAGCAAAGACTGGTACAAACATAGAGCACGGCACACTACTGACTACCATCTCATATACCAGAAGGCTTCAACCAATCTTTAATAAGAGCTCTGTGACCTTCAACAAGCATCTGTTGACATCCTGGTTGCACATCATTTGACAGATACTTTAGCAGGACAGACACTTTAAGTCAGCTCCTTGCTTAAAAGTCAAATTGTTCTGTAAAAACAGCAAAAGAAGAGGAATGATCTGAACCTCTCACTTCTCTCACAGCCTACCTGAACAGGTCCCACTGCAGCTGAGTGCATCTCTACAGGTCAGTGCAGAAAGTGCAGCTCTCAACCACCCTTTTTGTCCCCAACTGTTCTAAGCACCACTCCTGTACCTAGAAAGCTCACAGAGAACCTGTATCCAAGAGCAAGTTTAGCAACATAAACTTACATTCATTTTATCCATGGGAACTTGAAAAGACTCCTGCTTAGATGCTGGTTTAGCCCCCCAATTTTCATGGGAATTAATACTTTCGTTTCATTACTTTTTCTTTTAACTTCATTCCATCACTGTAATTACAGATTTTATCACTAATTTAACCAAAGAATAGAAATGACAGCTGAGCAAATACATTTTGCATGAAGGGGGGATAAAAGAAAAAAAAAAACACAAATCCTAGGCAAAACAGAGCAAATACAGAAAATGGGTCATCTAGGAAGCTGCCTGTGTTAGAAAGGGGTCAAATTAAGCAAGACAGAGTAAAGGTTATGGTCTTTTCAGCCTACCAGGTAGCTTTATTGAGTTCTTAAAGGAGATAGAAAGAGGAAGGAGAAGTCCTTCCTTAAAGGAAATGTAAGATCTTTATCCTTCAGTCTTAATGCTTATTCACATAAGCAGTTACTTATTTATGGCAGAAGATGCTTTTTGTGTTCCACAACTAACTTCTGTGTTCACACCACCCATAAGCTTAAGCTGTTCTTACTATCTAAACATGGTTTTATTAACTAAACCATTCTTGTACCAAAACCTGTCCATTTTTTCTAAGCCTAAGTATCAAAGCATTAAACTTCATATACTGCACCAATTAAAGATATGAGGTATCAGCCCATGGTTTGTTTTTGTCCAAGTGTTCTAAAATGTGAAATACTTTTATTGAATTTCAGTGCCTGCAAATGTAATTACCTTTTGAAAGAACAATTACAATGGCCAACAACAAAGACAGAATGACAGAATCAGATAAATTTTATGAATATTACATTGCCTACAACAAATGAATAATCTTTTTTCCAAGTATATCCTGAAATATAACAATTGTCATCTCATAGTGCTATTCATTTCATTAGAGAACAATAAGCTTATTGCACTTTGGAAAGCACTTTTTAATTTTACAGCTAAACAACTTAGATTGTTTTCTTCTGTCATCCTCAGCAATCAAATATGCTTTATTCTGGCTATGCCAACAAAGTACTAAGTGCAAGCAACATTCCTATTGATTGCAGTGCATAAAAAAAAACAATCAAGCACTTTAGGATCTGATCCAGTATCTGGGGTTTCTGGAATACAGACATTGGAGTAGATGTTATGGAATGGTTCTGAAACCACTAGCATTTTTATAAATGCAGTTTTTAAAATTATTATTATTTCCCCTAGTTGTCATGAAATTAAGAAGTGAATGAACAACTATTTAGAATTTAAGTGGGCCATGCTAAAACATAAGCATGTATCTTCCAAAAATGGCACCAGTGTCTCTTTATTAAATGTTACCCACAGCAGATATACACAGAGATCATTTCTGGAAACACTATCTTTTATCTTTGTTCCCAAATACAGTTAATTTTTAAATAAAAATACAGGTATATTTAAAATATTTTCTGCAAGCTTATGATTGCAAAAATCTTTTTTGTTGTTGTTGTTGTGATCTGATCCTGTATGGGCATGTTTCTTACAGTAAATATTAACAGGAGCTTAAAATACCCATAAAATTATGTGATCCCATCCACATCACGTAAGTGTTGCTCTGGGAATTTCTTTGAAAAGTAGTGTCAAGTCTTTGCCTTATGGTAAAAAAGAGTGCCTTCTGCTTTAAAACTGTGTGAGATGCTTGTGCTAGAGAAGACTCAGCAGACCAGAACTGCACACGTCAGCAGGACCCTGAGCATTTAGTTAGGAAAATCTCCCAGGGAAACAAGAATTTCCTCTGGAACAGCAGAGGCAAGATGGGGCTTTAATAAGGGGCTGTGTGCTGGTGTGGCTGAGATGGGCCACGGCTGAAGGGTGTGCAGGTGGCACAGTCGAAGCCCTCCCAGCTGCTCCAGTACCGGCTGGCTGAGTTTATCTCAGGTAACCTTCTCTTTCTGAACATATTGCAGCAAAGGCAGGGTTTAGCAGGTTCATCAGGCCAGACGGTTTGCCCCTTGGTTTAAATGGATTTTCTTAAATACTGTACATCACAAACAGATGTTGTTACACCCAAAGATATTTTGTTTTGTTCTAAATATAACTCATAAGGATTCCAAAGCAGTTCCCATAAGATTGTTTTAAAACTTCAAAAGATGAGCCAATTTTCTGAGCAGTCTGGCACCTTTTAACTGGTAAATATTCCTCTTGCAGCAGTGATGAGTTCATTTCACATCATGTGGATGCAGATACTCTGGTTACATCACACGTCGCTGTGTGCTCTCACAAGTAGCTGTTACGTTACTTAACACAGAAGAGGTTAGCTAAGGTCCCTGGTTATCTACTTATAGATGGCATCACTTCTCTCTAAATTTCCCTCACTGGCACCTCAAAATGAGCCACTTTATCTAGCTGGACAGATGAAGTCTCACATGTAGACAATCCAGCTGCTTGCAGATGGTTTGTGTTCAATGGCAACACCATAGAAACACAAGACACAACATTCAAGTTGGAAAAGTTTATGAAGAGAACACTCTGAGGGGGTGATAGAGTGAGAATTTAGAATCCAAGGCTCAAATGTCATCTCAATATTTCTTTTAAAAGTACTTCTACTTATGAGCCAAAAGCTATATAAACTGCTGGGTAAGACTCCTCAAACAATTGAGTTAGGACTTCTTTCCTCCTTTAGTGGAATTTGTTGTGATCAATAGAAATGTTTCTATTCACATTTTCTCTCAGCTTTTTTTCATTATATACAGAGTCCACAGGCACTCTGATTTGGAAACTTAAAAAGCTTAGACATTAGCTGCTTAAGAATTAACTTCTTAAGATTTAACTTCTTAAGACCATATAAATTTAGATCCTCTCTGCTGTGACATTCATCCAACAATTCAAGTAAATGCATTTTTATTTTAAAAAAAGAAGAAATTCATGCAATTCATAAGGTAATTATGCATCTGCAAATTCTCAGAACTGTACTTTTTAGTTTCTTTCTTTAATCTCAAGTATAATACACATTTATTTCCAATAAAAGCTTTACTAACAAGGTGAACAACCTCAGAGCAAAGCTGATCAACTCTAAGAGTCTTCCAGACTTCATGTTTCCACCACATCTCTGTTCTCTGGATCATTAAACCAAAAGAAATGCAGAGTCAACAGTTTCTTTCTCCCACATCATGACTCACAGTTGTTTTCTCTGATCTACTACTGACCTGTATATACCTTCTGTGAGAAACTGGTATAACTCTTCTGGGAGACTGACAATGAGCAAATATCTGGTGCAGCTTTAAAGGCTTAAAAATTACAAATTAATTAGCCCATGTCATGCTGTTTTCAGATACTGAAACATTTCTAAAGAAATTTGGGTTTCATTGAAACACTGATTTTAGCCCACTGCCAAATCTTTGAATGCATTTTTAATTCTTAAAATTGATTCAAAATTGATCACTTCTGGATCTAGTGCTTTCAGACTTGCAATTCTTGTGTCAAGTTTGAGAAGTACATGCCTGAATATGATTGAATTGAAGCACTGTAAACACTGAGACGGATGCCTAAACTGAACAAAAGAAGCAGGATAGAATAAGAGGGCCTAATTCTGTCCTCAGGATTGCCTGTGCAATCCTCTGCTACTTCAATAGTTGTATTATATTGAACTGGAAGACTTGGATAAATTAAAAACAAAAAGAGCTATTATCTGTTATAAGCAGATCATATATGAATAAAAGTATTAATATTACTATCTATCTACTCCATCCATCTGTCAGGACAGGATTATCTTTTAAAAGGGCATTTTCTGCCACTTTGCTCAGTCCAGGTTAGATGTCATGTGAGATATGACATATTCCTTCCTCAGGAGGCCAGTTGGTCTCAGAAAATATTGCAGACATAAAAAAAAGATAGTCAAGGTCAATGATTATTTACTTTATTTCATTTAATTACTTGTTATAAACTCAAAGTCCACCCTAAATCATTCAGAATCATTTTTATGCAAATATATAGTGCATGGAACCTTATCATCCCTGCCAATAAATAAAAGGGGCCAAAATCTCACCCCATCACATGGATTCAGTAACAGGCCTTCTTGGAATTACTGATGCATCCAACCAATTTCAATATAGCCTGAAATAACTGACTTCTTTGACATCCACTATTCAGGCCTATTAACTCTTGTAAAATTTAATTACAAGTTGATCAGCCTTCTGTTTCTATGATTTCTCCTGTTTCCTAACTGGAGCTTCCGTGTGTGTGAGTTTCTTGTGAAGTCAACGTGCCTGGAAAGGCTGCCAGCCACACTGCTGAAACAGGACCAGAAAAGGAGTCATTATCCTCCCCTGAGTTATTTGATGCTGTTCAGTCTCATGTTTACAGGCTGCTTTTGCTCTTTTCCAACACTGCAATCACTCATCAGATTTGCTTTCTGTTCCATCCTTGGGTCTTCCAAGGTATTTAATCTTGTAATTCTTTTGTTTTGCATCACAAAGAATAGCAGTATATTTCCCTGAACTGGAATCCATTAAATTTTGAAAACTAGGGAAAGAAGCCTAATTTTCCTCATTTTCGTGCTTGTTTTCATAATATCTCTGGCCTTCTGCTAGACAATTACCCCTAATTTATTATGTATAAATATAATAAATAGATGTAGTCTATTTATTTTCATATTTTACTAGTTTTTAAGTATATTTATTATTTATTTATAATTATTTTACATATTTATTATCACTTATATTGTTGTTGTTGCTGTTGTTGCTATTATTTACTTATATTTATTACTCATGTCAAAAGACTATTGGAATTAGCATGAAAATCAGGATTTCATGAGACATTGTAAAAAAGCTTACTAATACCTAGCTTCATTGTATCAGGCTGTAGTTGTGCCAAGATCAACAACTGCCTTTGTGAAGCTGTCATTACAAGACCTCTTAAACTTTACAGACCATTAAATAGTTTTTTAGGCATTTAAGCTGGAAATTGCAGATCTGCTGCAGAGTGGAAATACAATGGTCTTCACTGAGAGACTCAGTAGGAATGAGATAGAAAGATTCTCCCTTTTAGGAGTGCATATGGATTTCCCAGCAGCTTTCTAAAAGCTGGGAACATGAACTCTGTGTGGATCTGTCTGATCTAATCATACATATAATTTCTTTTCTTTCATTCAGAGACACCCACAAATTCCTTCCTTTTGTTTCCCAAGAGTTACATGACACAAAGGGCAATCAAGCACCGTCCAAAGTCTGGATGCTATTAGGCCAGTTCCTCTTCCTTAAAAGTCTTTTTGCAGCTTTTGGAATAAACATAACAAGGCTAAGGACAGATTCATCCTGGCATACAATCATCTGTATGGTAGAAACCACAGCAAGTCCCATGGCACAATTCTGGCTTCATTCAACAGCTACCAGCTGTGTTCAGTCTTAACTTGGGGAATAACCTGGCCCAGGTACTGCCCATCCAGGGCACCATACTTTGCTGTATAGGTGCCAGTGAACTACTGGCATAGAGGACAAAGATAACAAATGTAAAGGCTGAAAAACAGACTATGCAGTCCAAACCAATTTTGTACATATTTTACAAAGAACAAGATCATCCAGTTTCATTCACCACCAGGGTTTATGCCTAATCCCGATTTCCAGAGGTCTATGACATTATTTGCTGGTTAAACTGAACTAAATGTTGACAGATCTGACCTACTGAAGGTAGGGATGAATGAGATTTATGGAATTTCCTTATCTGTTTCTCAGCCAGGATAAAAACTCATAGTATTTTCTGTGACCTTACAAGCTCCTATAAGGTGACATACCTCTGTTCTTCTTTCATCTCAGTGTTCAAATCTTCCAAGCAGTCATTTCTTGCTGCATTTTCTTCTCTCAATCACTATATAACTGCCGTACTACTTTAGCTCTTTAAATCTTTCCTAAGAATGATTTCTCCAGACCACAATAATGTCTGTTGTTCACCTTAGAAATCTGGTCTAATTTGTCCACATAGAAAAATACAGGCAAAAGATCGCACAAAATTTTGACATAAACTGCCTTCTCTGTCATCCGTGTTGTGATCCCTTCATGAGAGCACAATGAAATCACACTGTTCTTTTCTATAGCTTTATCACATTGCATACATTATCTATTTGCTGTTCTTACTGGATAGTAGTTGCTATTATCACTCATCCCGTTTTTTTTCTATCCTGTTACTGGGCAATGTCTTTTCTTTTCCTGAGGCTCTGGTGTCATCCCCATTGCTAGTGGTCTTTGTAAGTGGTCAGACATTTAGAGAGTCTCAGTGATCAAGCATCATCTGTAATGATTGATTGGTCTCTGTTTGCATTTTCCTAGTACACCCAAACCTGGTTTTTTATCAGTAGCTTTTGTTACATGATCTCAATTGTCTTCTAATTGCCAAGTCGTTCTTTTCTTTCCATTTCTTGCTAAAGGCAATATTAGGAAAGTACTTCAATACCCTGACTCTTTTTAGGTTACATTTAATTTTATATGTATCTTATTTATTTCTTAGCTCCCTTTATTCTATTTTTCAAGTTCCCTTAGTTTCTTCTGGAAAGCCTTGTATAACTGAGTCACTTCTTAGAGTCAAACTGCATAGCTACCCCTTCCAATTCTCTACTTTTTCCTCTTCAAATCTTTTTTTAGGATTTCACAGATTTGAAAATTGGAAGCAATTATACTATTTGGAAGGAATACATTTCTTGCTCTACTTTTCATGTGTGAAGGTCCACCTGCTTATCTTTCAATGCCATCCTCACCTCAAAAGAATTCCCTTCTCCAGCTTGGCAACCAGTACTCCAGACAACACCCTCTTTTTATTTCACCTTCTACTTACTGTTTCTTAGTACTGTCTGTCTCCAGTCTGGGCTCTTGTGCTGCAGCAATCACAGACATGTTGGCAAGGGTAAAGGTAATAATGATGCTAATGCAACTTAATATAGCTCCAAAATAGATGTCAGGGAGTTACAGGAATTTAGTAACACATACTATTATCCCTATCTTATTTGTACAATATCTTAAGTCAAAGAATACTTGCCTAAAATTTACCTTTCCCTGAATTTTGCCTTTCGATTGGTGTCTCCCAGAAAACATAGTTGTTAAAAAAAGCAAAAAAGATTTAAGAACAACTTCATTTGTGAAACTGGCAGGCTCTAGGCACATCAACAGTGGAAAATGCAGTAACTTTTCAAAGCACATGCAGTAATGCAGGTGCAAACCAGTCATTTGACTAATATGAAAAGTTTAAAGTAATCAAGTGATCTTTTATGGGAAAGGATCTCCTAGGGTAGGAAGACCTTTTTCATTTGATTAGGGAGAAAAGTATAACAGAAATAAAACTGGAGAAAGACCACACACTGCATAAAGCAGAGCTTGTGAAGTCCCATTGTGCTTCTATTTCAGAGACAAATTCCTTTGACAAGAAGAGGCCCAGACAGTTCAGTGAATAACATTTCTCGATGAAATGATAAACAAGCTACTGTAATAACCTCATAGTATCTCTGAATGCTGTAGGATATTAAGTCTGCTTTTCTGCTTTTGCAGAGATAAATCTGTTTTCAAAAAGGTACCCTTTAAGGAAAAAACTTTACTCATGTCAAAGACATCAGTAACTTTAATTTCTAAGCTATGTCATCTGACACAGTGACACTGCTCCCATTGAAGTGGGGGACACAACATTATAATTTTTATTATTATTATCAGACAGAAGTAACCCAAAATTTATCCTCTCTTTCCTAAGATGTGTGGATTCAAATTTTTTCCCCCTACTTTACTGCTGCACCAATGTCACCATTTTCATCTTCTCTCACTCCTCTGCTTCTTTGAAGCTACCTTGCCCAGAAAATACAGATCATATCCTTCAGCATGGTCCTGTGATATTGACTCGTTTGCCAGCTGCCACCCAGCAAGTGAGGGATGACAGCTAGAATTTCAGTCCTGGACCCATTTGATAGCCAAAATCCCTCTTAATACCCATTCCTCTAAAAGAGGGCAGCATCTTTGGTTTGTACCCTTTCCAAAGCCATCATGTGAATGATAAGGCTGAGAGGAGATGAAAGAACTTTCAAGCTCCTTTCACATGTTTGAATACCTGAGACTCCCACACCACTTTCAGAGCTGCCAACCCCTTTAGCATAGTCCTTCGTGATGGCAGAGCATTCCCAGCCACACTAAATGCCCTTAGTGCATCAGCTAGAAGCTCATCTTAATAGGGCTGTCACAGAGCAGTGAAACCAAAAAGGTACCTGAGGATATAGGCAAGGAAAAAATGGGTTTGTTTATTAAAAGTGTGTGACTCCAAACTTTTGCCATTTATAGCAACCCATGAACTGCAGTATTCCTCAAATACCACACTTGAACACTTGTCTCAAGAGCACAGAAACCATCTGTTCAGAAGTACTCACAAGTAAGTGACCACCACTATTTTTAAGTCTAGGCAAAGGGTCTTCAAATAGTCTGTTTCACTCCCTGCCTGTGGCAAATCTGACTTCATTGCTTCATTTTGCAATGGTTTTGGCCAAATTTGAATTGTAGGTCAAATGCCTGCAATGGCTGATTTCTGAATTTTTCTAATGTTTTCTGTTAAAGCCTTTTGACAGCTCAGCTCAAGCAGCTATCATCAGATAATAAAGCACTCACCACCAGATAATAAAGCACACTGGACAAAACATACCTGAATGAATTTTTTGCAGGTACTTAGCAGGTCAGGTAGTCTATCATATTGGGTAATTCATAATCTAATTTTACCTTAATGGATCTGCTTTAAGTGTGCACAACCAAGGTCAGCACATTAAGATAAATTTCTAATGTTCATGGAAGAAGAAAATATTTTTAGAACTTAACTTCTCCCCTAAGAAAACTGAAGCTAAATTCCTCTCTATTAACTAATACAGAAATATTTGACAGGATACAAGGGTACCCATTTACCACCTTGCCACAATGCCGAAGGAAATATTTCAATATATTGTAAGAAAAGAACACATGTATTAGCTGACAAAGTATAAAGTTAATTTTACTTGGAGTGTGATTCCAGTAATGACTTAGTCTAACACTCTGGATACCCACTCTCATAAATTCCAGCTTCATATCAAACACAAACGACCCACAAAGCAGGTGCTCTTACAGGAGCATATTGGGACAAACCAATGGTCTATCTTTGACAGTGGTTAATAATAAATACCTCATGAAAGAGCAAGATAAACAGCACATTTGCTGCCTTTGCATCTCAACAGATCATCTCAAACTATGCTATTATGGGGAATAAAGGGGTTTTGGTAAGACCAAGGGGACATACACTGCATTTTGCTTCACCTCTATTAATGACTTTAAACATCACTTTGGAGGACAGGATGCAGCCAAAAAAGAAATTAACAATTAACACTTTGCCTTCTTGAGAAAAAAATCCTTATGGAGAACAAAATTCACATATATGCAAGAAAAATCACTACCAAAGCTCTACCTAATTGTGCAATTAATGTTTCCTTTCACAGAGCCCTGATCTGTTCTTCTTATATATAGCTCAAGCAATTATTTATTTGGAATACCATAATTGTACTACCTTCATCACAGAGTGGACATTTACTTGTTTCAATAGAATTACTGTAACCAGTAAGTTAATGTAAGCTCATAACAGAGATGCCATCATTACACAGATTTATGAGAAGAGCACTAAACATAAAATTGAGGTAATTGCCTGTGTGCTGCCAGGCTATTTTGCCAGTTAATATAAATAATATCATTCTCAGCATGAGCCACCAGAAGGACATCATCCTCAAAACTAATTCCTCACCTGCCACTGTCAGAAATTTTCACTATAAACTTGATGAAGAATATGTTGCTCAGTGCCACTGAAAACCATATATTATCAGGGAAAGGTGGTTACATCAAGTACCCCAAACAATCTGTTGTTTTGTTATGTTACCACATAAAATTGATTTAATGCTGCAATTTTCCATTTCTCTCTGGACCACAGACTGTTAATTTATCGGTCACGTATATTGAAATTTCTTTTTCCATTCATGTATAAATTTCCATGAGCAAACTAAACAGATAGTATTTGTTTTGATCATTTTTAAAACTTGAAAAAATAAATCATATGTGAAATTCTGCTACTCAAGCTATTTAAATGGGTCCTATGAAGCAAGCAAACATTAAAAGCCATGCAGAAGCTCAGAGATAGGAAATGTTGGTACGGAGGTAAGAAAGACTTATGTGCTTCCTTGGCTTATGCGAAAAGTTAAAGAGAACAGTTTTTTCTGCTTTCTTAGTAAACAGTGCAAGAGCAAATTTGAATGGCTACTATAGTATGTATTTGATTTTTTTAATTCAAATTTAATTCCTAGGTTCTTTACTTTTTTGAACTGAAAAGGGAAAAAAAATGAACTGCATTATCTGAAGGAGTGAGTCTGGAAATTTTTGACTGCCAAGATTTGCACAAGTGCAAAAACAGGTCCCCCAGCACAGGAATTCTTGTCTGTGACCAATCTCTTCTTTACCTAACAGCCTCAAGGTTTATCACCATGAAGTCTAAACATTGTTTCAGCTGAACAAAAGAGATTTAAAAGCCTATCACACATCAGTGCCTCTGAGTCGTCTGAAATACAGGATGATGTTCTGACCACAATCACTGGATCACTGTCATGCTCTTGGTCGCAGTGAGACCCAAATTGCGGCACATACAGATGAACCTAGGACTTGTGTCACGTACTTCTTAAAAGTAATACTGAGGCATACCACAGGTGTAGCTGAGAAAGATCTCGAAGAGCTGGAAAAGTAATGAAGCTGATGGCAAATTACACCATGCTTGATTGCTCTGCAGCCAATTCCAGAGTGATGCAAAGTGCTTTAAAGCCCCACAGCTTTTAAGAGAACAGCTAAAGAATAATGAATAGTCCCTGTTAAAGCTAGGGATTCCCAAAGCAAATTTTGTTTGTTTCAATAAGGTTCACGGTACTGGAAAAAGTCTGATATTATTATCTTACAGGGAATGGACTAAGACAGCAACATTAATAGTACCCATTCCCTTGCAAAAGAAAGCTGCGGAGGGACTATGATTTTTGCAAACAATCTCCTATCTTCCCATCACCCTGCATATACCAGAAACCTCCCAGGTGAAATGAATAATCAAAGGAGATGTTAATAGCCTTTTCAGGAATAATAGTATTCTTGAAAACATCCAATAAATGTAGAAAATTTCAAGGCAAATAACTTTCTGATACTTAGTACATCTGTTCAAGACTGTAGTTGTGGTGAAGAAAACATTAAGCATGGGAGTTTGTATCTTGCTATTCCATGACATCCTTTATAATATTATGTTTCATTATAAACAAGCACACTTTCTGTGTGTTTGGGGAAATGGAGTGTTTCCAGCCTGAAAAGACATTTCAAGTGCAAAGAAGCTTGAGACTTTATCTATCTGAAAGTCAAGCAGCAGAGATAGATTTCAGGTGCCGAATGCTTTCCAGCCAATTAATCTTTTAAATAGTCCTCTGGCTCAGGACCCTGCAGGCCACAATATTGCAGTAGTAAGTTAGTATTGCTCACATGGTGGTTGCAGGCTGAAACAGATGTGTCTTCTGTCCTCAGCCTCCTGCTGCAATAGCACTGCCCTGACAATTTGCCTTCTATCCATTGAACCTTCAAGAATATAGTCTATGATTCTATGACTAATTTTTAAATATTCTTCCAGACTACTCTTTTACAACTTTGCACTACTGATCATTAGGATTAAAGTAAAAACTAAGCAGTAGCTGTTCTCCTAATCTCATGATTTTGATAGGGCTCACTCCGGGACAATTTGAGCAACAACTTCTGGATCAAGTCAGTATTTGCTAAAATACTTTTATTTTTAGTTGCAGAGATGGAATTTTCTGTTGCAGGATACATAACATGAATAATCTTGACCCACAAACTCTATTTCTTTTGTCTCAGTGTGTATACCTTGAAATAGCTTGGGACAGCTGAACTAACAGGAAAATAATACATTCAAATGATACAACTGGTATCATCTTGCTAAGCTGATGGCAGGAATGTAAGATCTGATGGCAGGAATGTAAGATAGCACAACCAAGAGAGACCAGGTATATTTGCTGTAATTTTTTTGTAGCTTTCCTCCCTAACACAGTCTCATTTTCTTGCCTTTCACTCCTCCTTCCTCCCCATCGCTCACCTCACTTGAAGGCCATCAGAAACCTTCTGGCTAATACAGGGATTTCAGCTCCCACCAGCATACTCTGTTTATGTCTCATAGATATTCCTTGAAAACCTTAGAAACAAGCTGGAAAAGTAAAAAGGTTCAAGGAAAACTGGCTGCAACAACCTCCCAGTTTCTGGTTCATAATCAGGAAAGAAGTGCCCAGAGTGGCTGTAGAGGAGCACTGACAATCTGGCAAGAAAATATTTCCTTAACAGAAACAGGCATTGGCATAAGAGCAATATCAGCGGTAGCTAGCAGAGAAGGACTTTTCCCTATGGGCTTTCCTTACCATCCCTGAGCATAAGCTTATCCAGATAAACCCCAAGCTACCTAACTTACTATCAATGTAAAGAACTAAAATTAAATATATATATATATAATTATGATGGTTTTATTAAATCAAGTGTTGTTAAAGTACATCAAAGGATGGCATGTGGTTCTGAGATTTACAGAAGTCAATGCCATTACCTTTACAACTCAGTCTTGCTAAAAAGACATTCGAGTTTATTTGCCAAGACCTGTTTTCCATCCCTCCACGTGGCCTGGCATTCACGATATTTCATTGTACATTAATACTGGTTTATATCAGTTATGCTATTTTGCCCCTGGCAGGGACTGGTTGCCAGATTCACCTTCTTTTTCCCTCCTTTTCAAAATATTGGCTTATTCTAGTTCCCTGCCAGTGCTCATGGAATAAAGCACCACTTAGCAGGAGGGATAAGGCAGACAAAGACATTTCCTGACAACAGGAAATAAAAATCAATTTTACAATCTACACAATATTAGCAACCCCACTGCCTTCTAAGCACTGCAGTAAGCCAGAGAGTGTAGAAGATCCCAGCTGGGAGTCTGAGTGCCCAGCCTGCTCCCATGCTCACACCTGCAGGTATGCCTAATATGCACACCACCAATCTTTTGGGGACACCTCACCCAGCACATCTCACTCCTCTTTTTCTGCATCTCTTCCTAGCAGGATCTCAAATGAACAAACCACCAGCTCTCTAAGGCTTGAGCCTTTTTTACCCAGTTTTCTAATTTAAATTACAATGAATGTTAACACACAGTGTAAACAGGTGAAAGGGGCTGTTGCTATTTAAGTCCTGTATATTAATCACCTGTGGGAGATTAATAATAACAGTAATAATAGTGATGATCATAATAATAAGGGGTAATAATAAGCATGATAAACACCTACATGTGCAAAATGTAACTGAAAATTAAATGTTAGTTGCATGCATATATCTGATCCTTTGCTTTGCAAACATGCAATAATTGGCAGTATCTGCAGATGTGCTGTGAGTGCAACTCAGGTACACTCTGTCTGTTGTACTGAAAGAAAGATTTTAATGAAATAAATGGCAAGATGATTTCTTGGATGACTGCTTACACTAGGATTTGATCTCTTGTTTATACTTGCTTAATATCCATAAATTATGGCATATGTTTCACAAGCATGTAATTACACTTGTCATTCTGTGTGTTAAATTCCTAAGCACTGCAGACAAACTGTGCAGTGATAGATGGCCAGTTCAGACATCATTTGTGGCAAGTTAAATTATTTAAAAAAAAAAAAAACACATGCAGCACCGTAAAATGATCAAGGATACAAAGAAGTAATGTTACTTTTGGTTTTATCAGCAGTAGAATTTTACTAACTTTGCTTTTTGCTGGTGCTTACTTGATAATCCTTTGCTTAAGAATATATTAAATGCTCTTAAAATTTTCTAGGACAGGTCTGTAGCTGCATTTTGCATTTTGCAGTATTACTATCAAGGTTTGTTAGAGAGAATTTTAAGTCATTCCTATGATCATCATCCATGCCAAAGTGTTATGCTGGCTGTGTGATGAAAAGACCTACGTATTCCTTTCATTTTTTTTTCTAAGGTAACAATAAATGCTTCTTAATTTATGCCATTCTGTAATGCTTTCCAGCAGCAACCAATGCCCAGGGGTGGCAGCTGGGGCTGCAGAGCATTGCCTGTGCTCAGTTCTCAGGCTCCTGCCACTGTTTTCTCTTCTCCTTGGCATGTGACATGGTGCAGGGAAAGCAGCATTCAGCTCTTACAAAGTGGCAATAAGTATGTGTATAATGTTTCTTAACTTTTTTCTCCCTTAGTGTTTAGAACAGAAGCTTTAATAACACCAAGAAGATTAATATAGACATCCAACTCCATAACTTCATTATTTTTCAGTCAGTGGATCTGTAAAGTGTCCCAAATAAATACATGACTACTGTGTTATTTCATTAGGACTTGCAGAAATATTGGCTGTATGTTGCCCTTGCCTCCTCCTGCCCTCTCCGCATCCTGGGCCTTCAGTTAAGGAATGCCACATCACTGTTTAGAAAGATGAGTATGTTAGATAAAAAAAAAAAAAAAAGCTTCCATTATAGTCCAGTTATTTGTTTTATTTTTCCATTTGGCATTATTTTTATTATTCATTTTCTGCTTGTTTTAATATTTTAATGGTCTGTAGTGTATTATAAGGAGGCATCTGGAGCACTGCTGAAAATAGGAACTGTAAAGTTAAATACATTATTTATTATTATGAATCAATCTGCCCAAATAACTGTAGTAACTACAATATTCACAACAGTCTGAAGAATGAACGAATGACAAACATCACTGTCAATAGCTGCTGTGGGAGTGTCCTCCAGTGTTCTCCGCTCAAAACAAAAATTTCTACACCCCTATAAAATCCTACATGTAAAACAAATCAAAAGTAACTACAAGCCTGTATGTCAAGAACAAAAACCATCTATATTTTCTGAGTAAGTAAATGAGACAGTTCACAGCAAGGGTTTTGTGCTGCAGAGATATCAGCCCTTAATACAGAAGGAGCTGCTTGGCATTTAGACTGTTCAGAACTGAGATGGTCAGTTCTGTACAGCAGGAGGTGGTTAGAAACTCCCAGTCTTTGAAAATCACTGTGTCTTCATCTATGACTAGCAAACACACATTGGCACTTTCAGAAGTCCACTTCAGACTCATGTGGGATGATTCAGCCTTTCATATGAATACAAGGGTCTGTCCTTGAGATCGATGTTAAACTAGGCAGCTGAAGATGGGAGTGGGATGAATTTTGTGTTACTGCTCTGGCTAAGACTTTCAAGCTCAGTCTTCAAGAGAAATCTTGGAAATCCATGGCTAAAGCATATAAAGGAATGTTTCAGTATTCAAATGTCCTTTACTCTTAGGTCTCCCCATGGCATTTATCAGGACTTCTTTAAAGGTTTTCCTTTGGTTCTGGTCTCTGTCATCATGTATCTGTCATTTTTTTGTACTTTATCCTCTCAATGCACAAGTACATTCCAAAAGGAAAAATGAGGCTGCAGTAGCTGCCTGAATTATACTTAATAGCCTGGTGGTTAAAGTACTCAGCTGGGAACAACTAACCATTGAGTTATAGGGGTTTTGGACATGAAAGTCTCTCCTGCTGAAGCTGTTCATGTTTTCACAAACAATTAAACTTCCATTGGACCCGCCTGAGAGTAATTCACTGTATAGTCCAGTATTCAGTGAGGAATGGGAAGAGCTAAGTTCAAATCATTACTCTAACGAACATTTAATGAATTTTAGCATGGATGAAATAAAATTTTCCCATTGTGAAAGCTTATCATCAGTGAATAGACAGCATCTGGCAACAGCAGCATTCACATGCATCCAGCTGTCTAGAGGTAGAAGAGCAGGCAAGAGTTTTCAAGAAGATGCACCATTACACATCTGTTTTAACAAACAGTTCTCAGATTAGAGCTCTCCAGGGAAGGTCCTGCACACAGCAGACTGATAAGACCTGTTCTAGCAGAAAGAGAAGTCACAAGGTGGAAGTTCATTGCATACAGCATGCCCAGGCACCCCTGTTTCTGCAGAGCTCTCACCCTCTGTCCAGAACTCCTAATTTTACCATAAAGCAGTCTTGTCTGTGTCTGTGGGGACTGGAGTTGAGCCATCCCAGCTTCTAAGCTATACTTGATTTCTTTCTCTGAATTCAAAAGAATTTGCCCAAGAGCCTTGTTTAAGTCAGGAGTAAACAGTGTGGAAAGAGGGGCACCAGAACTTACTGAATGGTACCCAAGACGGACATTTCAAACCTATCACTTTTTACATTGTAAAATCTCCAAAATAGAAATAAAATATTTTGTTTCACACAGAATATAAGTTATCATTTAACACAAAAGAAAAATTTTGAAAAGCTTTTCTCAACAAAATAAAACAAACACAAAACTGAAACCCAACCCAATAAAGAAGCCCCCAAGTTCCACTACAACATGATCATTTTGGTTCAGAATAAAATGAATGTTTATTTTCAGTTCAGCTGTCAAATTGACTAATTATTTGCACAGCCTTGCTCACAATATTGTCTTCATGCTTTGGGTAGATTAAAAACAACTGAAAAGGAGGAAATTTAAAATTAGGAATCGGCTTTTCTAAAACATGTGGAATCTCCTCTTAGTTTCTGATCCACTCCTGGTAAACAGATGAGGAAGTTATTTACCACACAGCTGTCAGAAGGTGCCTATTCTTAGGGATTTTTACTCAATTTAGAGATAAGCAAACAATCTTTTAATGAAATCATCATGAAAAATGAAACAAATGAAAAATGGTTCCTGAAATACCAAGAAATATACTGGCATAATGGTCAGCTAGCACGTCTTTTACAAAACTGTTTTGATTGTCTCTCTTCTCAAACATTTAAGAACATAAGAAGCCCTCTCAGCGTAGTAGAACATACATTCGCACACATACCTATCTTAATTTTCTTTAATCTCACACTACTTAATTTCATGCTTTGTCATACAAATGATAGACATTCTTTTTTTTCCCAATCACTCTAATATAGATTGCAGATAGGAATTTTAACAATTTTAATATTATTGGGCAATAATCTAAATACTTTTTTCCTGACTCTGGAGCTCTCTTTCTTTGACTCTCGTGGTTTCCTAAGGGGGATGTACAGCCTCTGCTTACAGGTCAGGCAGGCTTCACCACTTGCTCCTGAGACTGATGACTTGCACATTTAAATCATAATGTGAGTTGGATAATCTCCTTTCATAGCAAAACCCAGGGGAGAGAACTATGTAAGAGGATACAAGGAATCCCTCGTTAAGGACTAGCTATCTGAAGTACTTATATGCCCCCACCCCTTACTCTTACATCTGATTATCAAGGAGCCTTTATATTCACAAATCCCTTCAGCCACAGAAGTGCTCTGACCAGGGAAGCAGGGTGGGGAGCCCTGGACATCAGTCCTCCAGAGCCACTGGGCACTCAGTTCCACAGGCATCATCTGTCAGGCTGGGGAGTCACTGCTGTATGACTTGCCCAAGGTCACAGAGAAAATCTGTACTGAAGCAAGACAAAGGATGTAAGGCTTCAACGAGCACTACCACACAGCAAGGGAAGTCTGTCACACTCAGACAAAGCTTTGCAGCTTGCCATTGAGCCAAGTGATTATGTGATCCATACCAAAAATACCCTGCATTTTCATCAGCTTTTTACATCTTTACTCTCATTCTTTCCAGCAGGCCAGAATAACTATTTGATGTGTATGCAAAGACTCAACAAAGTAAGTGTAACTAGAATGGTGACTCTTCGAATGATCGTGAAGCACAAGTTCTTTGCTATTCAGCCCAAAAATAGAAATAAGGAGAGAAAAAAAACCCCACAAGCTTTGAAACTTGGCAGGAATGGCAGGAAATCATACCTTGAGTCACAGGGCATTCTCAGCATCTGTTCCAACTGCAAGCTTTTCATCCTCCCATATACAGCACAGCTACCTTCCTATCTTATTCCAGTCACCAAAACTAGCGCTAGAATTATTATTTTTTCTTTGCAGTCTCAAATACCCTACACATCCAGTTTCCAAAATGCTGTTTAGTTAGTATTGGAGATGTGAACTAGCTCACAGATGATGAGTTTTTGTTGTTCAGATGATATTTGGCAAAACAGTTCCCAGTGGGTTGAAACAACAGCTCTGACTGCACTTAGAATTTGCAAGTGGAAGACTTTGCAACATGCACAAAAGAAATGTTAGTTAATAAGACAAATGTTTACACTTAAAACTTTTTAACGGCATCACCAAATCCTGTGCAACAAAGAAGACATAAACACGTTATTTTTCTCTCATGTTTCATGCTCTTTAATAGCTTTTACTTTCATTACAAACACTTCAGTTCTGCCTGAACTGAGCACAAAGAGAATCAGCCCTTTAATCCTCAGGACAGTACATGTTTTCTTCACACTTTGGAAAGCAAATATAGCAGCTGGTAACTTTTAAATCCTGTGCTTTGTTGTGCAAAAGATGGCAAGCAGAACCAACAAATTTAGGAGAGGAAAACACTGGCTACTTTAACTAGATCATTTTCCTACTGGTACAAAAAATGTATATTTTTATACTTCTATTCAACCTAATTTTCAGAAAGCTAGGAAGTAGAAAATTTAACATTTTTCTCATAATACACAACTGGATTAAACTTTAGACAAGATATAACGGGTTACTCAGCAATATTTTTTTCCAATAATCATCCCATATTCTCATTCCTGAAACAATATCCTTGCTCTAGCTATATATGTCTGTGCTCTACTGACTTCTCTTTATGAGTGGAATTTGGAGTGTTAGGTTTGCAGTCAATCCATATCATAAAAGCTACTTTGGAGAGGCACGTCTGTGGAGATCAAGTTGCCAGCTCTCCCAAATCATTACTGTCCCACATTAAAAAAAGAAAAATCTCTTTTACTTGAACATATCCCTATCTACTTTCAGACTGCTACCAGTACTGCATCACCATGATCACATCTGAAAATTACATAAAGCAATAGAGGACCCATGTTCGCTTTTGCTATATGCCTGCTGGACAAACCCTACTCAAGTACAAAGCATACTAACAGTGATGACAAAATATTTCAATGGACATAGGACATTATTTGCCTCTGGATAAATCCAGTTTTAGAGTAGTATAATTCACTGGCTTCCCTGAAATTCTTTGTTCTCTCGGGGATCTTCCTCACGTAAGCAAGACTAAAAGTCACACAAAAATCAGACTCTGTTTCCCTTTTGAGTAAGCAGAATTCAGCAAGTCCAATCCAGCTGGCTGTAGAAAAACATTACTTACAGTACTTGTCTGCTTCTCATGAACACAGAAGCCAGAAATTTGAATCCTAAAACAAGTCGTGCCCCTACAGCAAGACGTCCACAGTCTTGGGATTTCAAGGCCTTTGCACTTTCCATTCAGTGTATGATACCAGCTCTGACAGCCTCTTTGTCTCTTTCTGTGGTTTTGGTTTGGACCCAGACATCATAGCAGTGAGCACAGTCTGAATTCCCCAGGTTGTTTTATGCTGTTCCTAATGATAAATGTGTTCCTGTCTCAGATTGCCAAGATATTTTCTCTTCTCCCACAGCACTGTCTTGAAAGGTTGTTTGGACTATGTGGTCCACAGCCAATTAATTTACAGTAATATAATAACATAGCAAGCATTCTTTACAAAAGCACACACATATGTGTTATATGTTCTCTCCTTTCTATTATTAGCCAGTAGGTATTGTCTTATATAGCAATGAATTTCAACATACTCCACTTTATTTAACAGTCCATTAACATATCATCCAAATAGGCAGGTCAGTCTGGAGACATCCTGCAACCTCACCTATATTCACACAGCGCACCTCCTAGACTGGCAAGTTCTTGCCTAGATAAGAGCCCTCAAGGAAGTCAGCTCTTCTAGGACACTTTTAGTGTTTCAGCATTACTGATAAAACCAATGCATACTTATGACACCCAGAGAAGAAATCGGAATGGCAAGAAAATCAGCCCTTTCTTCAGTGCATTTCTCGGGCTTTGTTTCCAAAGTGTCAGGCCTAGAGAACCATTGCAGGATCCATAGCTTCTCTAATGAATTGTCTAAATAAAACTGTGGTTATAAGAGTTCACTAAGACCTTAATATTTCACAGCACTTTGCAAACAAAAACCAAAGACAATTTATCTCAATAAGAGTAACCATCACTTTCGGGGATCAGTGTTCCTGTAACGCGATGGAGTTGCTTAACAAAATTGTGCCCTGCCTGGAAGACACTTGTGATGGCATTTTAAATGTAACAGAGCCACTCTTTACACAAAGTAAAAATCTTACAGAAATTGTTAGGCACTTTTCATAGAATGATAACCAAAATGGGCTATCTTACTTTTGCTACTTTTCAATTTATAGAAGAGCTATGTGCAAAATGCACCAGTGAAGAAGGAATAGAGATTCTGATTCTGCCTCTACAAATACTGCTGCTACATAAATAAATGCTGGAGGCACCTTTAGTGAAAAAACATAAACCAAAACTCAAAAGATGAATTATTCCAGCTCAGAGAAATCACTTTTGCTCCTGTCCCACAGTCTCAAGCTGTAAAATAAATACAATAGGAAGAGACATCTCACAATACCATGGAATGTCTCAACATTGCTATCAGAAATAGTTTATTTTGGAGAAGAGTTAGAGCCCAGTATCTATCTGAAGTTCCAGATAAGAAATCCTACAGACAGGTAAAAGAAGATAGAGACCCTTGTCCCTTTAGGGTTCCATCTTTCAACAAGCATTTCCCTTTTTTCCTGTTATCCCCATAGATAGATCCCTCTCATAAATTTCCTAATTTCCAGCTATTCCTCCTGCTGACCCACTCATCCTCACAACCTGCAGAAACCAAGACTCAGTCAGAGTCTTGCTTATTCAGCATGTCTGAAAACAAAATTTTCTTTGAAGACTATGGAATGAAATAGCCACTTGAAAAATACTGGCAACAGTGGTCAAAAAGTAGCTTTTCTTAAGATAACTAGAGAAAGAAATAAATCATGTGGGAAAAGAAAGAGAAAAGGAGATGAGTCAAATTCCTTTCAAAGAAAAGTGAGGAAGGATTTAAGAAATTGGCACCACCCTTGCAGGTGTTTGAAATCTTCTTACAAAACCTCCTATTACTTCCATCAAAGGTTTCCAAAGCCTTCCAGTGAGAAGAGCTTCCTTCTGATGCAAGCGCAAGCAGGTATCAACCCATAATCTTTCTGTAAACAAGATGCATCCACACTCACAGACCTGATCCAATCCCCTTCTGAAAGCATTTTATTCTTTCTATTGAGGACACAGACAGCCAAGGGCCAGCAGCCTCCTAATTTAAGGCCTCACTTAAATGCTTAATTGTCCTGTCAGAGAGATAGGAGACATAATATCTTGCTGGGAGTACATATAGATTCCAGCCCAGAGGAGTGTTTTGCTCTCAGCTATTTAATTCATTCCTGTGGAATTAGTGTCCTCCAGTAAGACTTTTGTTCTGATGACTACTTTTCTCTGATAAATGCTAGCAAGCACAAGGATGTACATTTAAGCACTGTAAACCAGTTTAATCCTAAAAGCACAATATGCTTTAGGGAAAATAATGAGAATGGAAATAAGCAAACACACAAAATCTACCACTTGGCTGTAACACAATAGTGCCTGGTTTCTGATGACAATCAGAATGCAGGACTATTCATATTGCCCAACTGCTACTGTACTGAAACAATTAAACACCAGGGGGAAAAATACATCTTAATTTAGTTCTCATTGTAGCTAATAAAACTAACAATGCTGTAGTAAAGCACTGAAAAAGCATCAATGATCCTTGCAGTGCCTTGGTTTCCTTTCAGTGTGACGTAGGAGCAGAGGAGCTCTGTCCTGAGAAATCAGCAGCAATGTCTATGCTGGTAAATCACATTATTTCAGAGCACATCTCTCAGCAACAGCTCAGCTGCCTCCACTGTCAGACTGTCAGGACAGTCCATAACTCGGCCACGACCTGTGCCAGCCAAGTCTCCCAGTTTCCTGACAGGCTTCAGAAGTCATCATGGGTCAGGAATCATTCCCTCCTGGTAATTTGCATGCAGCCCCATGATTTGGGGGAATAAAGGAGTATGTGATATGGGTGTGGATTGTCTGTGTCAGCTGGCCTCGGCCACGAAAGGGTGAAATCATTTTCTCTGCATATGCAGTTCCCTTCATGTGAGGGAAACGTGTAGCTATATATATAGATATACATTCTCTGCCCTCAGGGAAGTAGAAAGAAAATCAGATTGTTGGTCTTTAATAGCTACACTCTTTTGTAAGGTGCTCATGTACTGTACTTATGGAATGATGGAAAACCGTCAACATTTTAGATAGCTTCAACATGTCTACAAAAGCACGGGAGACATCTCAAACGTTTAACTAATGTTAATCAAGCTTCCAGTTGTTCCTGTGAAATGCTTAAACACAAGTAAATCAAAACGACAAATGAAAAGCACAAAAAAGTCATGCTTCTCAAAGCTTGTAGCAAACCAATGACAAACAAATAAAAATAACACAGAAAAGCAATTGCCCTTTTGCTCTAACCACAGGTTATAGTTCCGTCTAGGAGTGTGAGAAACAAAATTCTTAAACTTTTAGAGGAATATTTAAAGAACTAATATACTGTAAAATAATAAATGAATGCATCAAGTTGGGTTTGTACTCTCTTGCCTCAAGCAGCTTAGCACAAATAAAATTTGATGCTAATCAGTGCTAGCAGTTTTCACAGAATCTGAAAACCTATTATTTCCTCTGGCTGCAACTCAAAAATTTGGCAACTGTTTCATTATTGATGCTAGCAAAGTACCTCTTGTACCTATAATTTTATCTTGTTGTTGACCTGGTATTTGCCTCTCTTGACCACACACATGTAACCTGGTACTGACAGAAGAACCACAGTTGAGGTAAAAGGGGGTTTTTGCATAATCAAGTGTCTACTGCCATGGCAATATAAAGAGATACGAATATTTCTTCTATGTAAAAGAAGCTCAATTATGAAAAGCAATATATAATTATAATAAAGGTATTTTCCAGCCAATAACAAGACAAGATGCTTAGGCACTAAACAGATATATGTGTGTACTAAGCTACAAAAATCATTGTAAAATTAAATGGGATATATTGGTTTCTTTTATAATTAAAACTTATTCAGAAAGTGCAAACATTATCTAGAACAAAAGTGAAAGAAATATGTTCATCTTAAGACCTATTTCAAAACATTTCCATCATCTTCTCTCTACTTGCAACAATTTTTCTTCACACTTCACACAAAATTTTCCACATATGTTTTAACTACCAGGAAAAAAAAATTCAAATGGTATGCAGTGGAAAATACTGACACCTGTATCAGGACACAGTGAACAGAAAATGGATATATTTCAATCAGTGCAGGACTGCAGCACATTTTTTTTATTGAGTACCAATATGTTGGGTAAAATTCTTGAGCCTCTTCTCTACTTCTTTAAAGTATATAATACAGTTTTTCCATTATGGAAAGGCCCCATAGTGACACATGGAACAGAGTGACTGCTGCATCTTCCTAGAGCCTTTGAAGTCTGTAATGCTCATGAGGTGCAAATATTTCTGTAGATACCGAGTCTAGATCAGGATCCATGTATGCCTCTGGTTGCCTCACAAAAATATATTTGTGCTCTCTGAAATTAGGTGGTAAAATGTTACTACATTTTATTTACATCATATTCCTTTCATGAGATACACTCCTTTGCCACAATTTAAATTCAAAGCCCAGCACTTATGAAGTTCAGTGAGATTAGCCTCTGTACTATGGTAATGCCCTCATTTCTGGGAGGCCTGTCTGCTGCTCTGTGCAGGTCTAGAACACGTCAGCAAAAGCGCCAAATGGCAGCCAAACATAAAAAGACCTGCAACTAAGCACAAAAATAGCATCATCTAGGTATAGTCCTAGTAGCTGTGCAAAGCTACCAGGCAAAGATATACACTAAGATTCAAAATGAGGCAATGAAACAACCAAAGTGAATAAGCAAAATACTGGTGGAACTAATATATTCACTTCTAGATTTACTGAAAGAAACTATCCCTTGCATTTTGGATGGTTGCCATAAAGTTGAAAGAGTTACTCTGTAATGTCATTTGTACTTGGACTTCTGAAGAGGTAAACGTGTATGAAATGTATAAGGCAAATGTGCATGAAGTGAATATTAGTCCCTTCAGACAGCAGCTATTAAAGTGGATTACAGCAGTGTAGCAAAAAGGGAATTTGACCAAAAAAAGGAAATAAGTAATTTAGCCTTGGGAAACTGGTGAAAACAGAAGGCAAGGCAAGGCAAGGCCCAGTAAGTCAAAGAAAGACAAGGAAAGGAATAAAGCATCATATCTGGCCTTATACACATGTTTATAAATACATACATAAAAGCTTGAGATCACAATTCCCCAAGCATACTGTCCACCCATCTCACTTTGCATGCAAACCATCATCCCTAGGCTGCTCCTAGTGTGACACTGGCTAGAAGATGTGTGAAGATGACAGATGGAGCGTACCAAGGAGTTCAGAAATAGTATGTGGGGTTTAGATGTGAGGACACTAGCATAAACAAATGCCTCTGTTTTTCCAGCAGATTTTAACCATTGACATAAGTTATTCAGACATTAAACAAGTAGAAGCTTTGAATACAGAGAACATAATACATGAAGTGAGCTAGGTTACATAGTCTCTGGTTTTCTCCAGGCCAGGTTTGGGGGGCGTGGGTCATAAGTGTCACACAAAACAGATAAAAGTTCCTGTCTAGTCATGCCTAAGAACCCTACAGGAAAACATAATTTCTATAAAACAAATATAAGGAAGGATGTAAGAGACTGAGTCAATAGAAAGGTTGTCTTTGTGATAATGAGAGCTGCTTAACTGAGACAGCCAGCTCCTCAATAGATCCTACCAGTCTATGGTCCCTTATCTCTGTTTCCTTTGTGAAGCAGCCCACTCCTGATGTGCCCTGCTAGAAACAAAATTATGACAAAAACCCACAACCTTATGATAATCAAGGAATAACAGGTCCACTTTCACACAATTAATGCCATGCTCCAGTGTTTCCTGTGTGTAAAGTGCCTCTGAAAATTCTAAAACCATCAACGAGTGAAATTTAGTTTTTCCAAATTTGTATCTTAATGTTTTGGACCTGCTAAGGGTAAGACCTATGGAAAATCACCTGCTAAGCAGCAATGCACCTCAAAATTCACAGAAGGAGAAAGGAGAGAGAAGAATTCAAGGCAAGCCATTTGATCTGGAGAAAGGCTGTAGATGGAGGTCATTTTCTGTGGTGGCCTCCCTCCCCTCTTCTCATGAAAACACTTAGATAAAAGAATATCTTGACTATCAATCAGTTTATGCTATCCACCAGATCATCAGACAGAACTATTGACCTGTATGTTTTCTGTTGTAAAATCAATAACAGAAAGAAAAAAAAATCAAGAAAAAGAGCAGCAAAAAATCCAAGCTGCTGAGCATAGCATTTCTTAGGCAATCTTTGTGTATTCACATTGAGACATATATTATACTTCTCACAATTTCATTACAAATTAAAATTTTGCTGGATAATAATGTTCTCAAAAATATGTAGTCCTGACATTTAGGGACCACACAGCAGGTATTAAAACAAAACTGAACTTCAGTTATTATTACAGGTTCAACTTTCTAAATAGTATTGTTAAACAGAAATATGGATGAATCACACTCATCCTGGATAAAATGGAAAATTTTATTTTTAAAATAAAAAATCACCATTTGCATGATGGTGATTGCTGACTTCAGTGAAAGTACAGACTTTTACCCCAGCTGAGTGTCCCACCTTGACATATACCAAGATACAGTAAACACAATTTCATGCCTGGAGCCTCTGTGAGCATGGGCCAAGGTCCTCAGCTACAGAGCTGTGGGGATGCATCAGCTGAGAATTTCAGCCTATGTCTTTGGTCTGAGTACAACTCAAACTGGAT
The DNA here is from genome assembly GCA_013397795.1 of Orthonyx spaldingii. Taxonomy (NCBI): domain Eukaryota; kingdom Metazoa; phylum Chordata; class Aves; order Passeriformes; family Orthonychidae; genus Orthonyx; species Orthonyx spaldingii. The sequence goes on from VZTJ01002440.1 coordinate 2,239,587, forward strand.
TACACATCTAAGTTTCTGGAAAATGATCCTTGATTTCCTAATCCTCTTGACGATAACCATTTGGGTGTCTTCTACGGTGCTTCTAACTCAAAGCCTTATCCAGAAGCCTTTACTCATTAAGAGATTCACTTCTGAGAAGAAGGTGTAAAAACAGATTTCACATGCCAGTTCACCATCAGGCATTAAAGGGTATAATTTTTTTTTACACTATTAAGAATATTTGTCCAGGATCTATATTTAAAACTAAAAGAGATGTCTCCTCCCTTTGCCAGTAGCTGTGTTACATCAATTAAATGGGTAAATAAGATCTTTCCCCAGAGGGGATATCACGTGACTCTCTATTGATTAAGACTGCAGTAGAATGTTATTTGCAATCTTATTGCATAATGTAAATCAGGAGGTAGCTGTCAAGGTTTCAGAAGACAAATTGCCACTATCTTAGACAATTCATAGGCCTCTTTCCTTCTTGCTGCTCTTAATTCACAGTTAATGCATGTCTTACCAGGCTTAGTTTCTTAAATCAGTCTACAGAACCCTATTCCACTCAAAACTGGGTGTAAGTCGTAGTCTACATGGCCCTGCATTGTAATGGGTATTAAAGTGACCATTCCATCTATCATTATTTCAGAAATATGCATTATCTAATAGGATACCACAACCTCAAAAAAGGACGTGAACTAAAAAATAGACACCTCCTGCAACATGCATGATGGTTCCCAGGAAAGTTAAGCCTCCCCACCAGGCACAACTCCAGAGGTGCTCTCCATATAGAACATTTTTAAGACTTAGTTCAGTTTTGTATATTTGATTTTCACAAGTAAAACATATACCTAGAACTAGTCCACTGCTCTCAAACCTGCTCAGTAACTGCAGCTGAGAATCAGTTTTGAGATTGAAAGAAACACCTGACCACAATCCAGCAGTCACTTTGCTCTTCCACTGAACTGTAAATCCATCATTATTTCCTTCACAGAAGAACCAAAAGGAATGACTAAAATCTCCATTCAAACGACTGAAATACACTTTGCTGAGAAACCATAAGAAAAAAACCAATATCTGAATTTCTTTATATCTATATTTCTTTATATCTGACTCAATCTCAGTTACAATAATTAGAACGCAAGTGCAACACTTTTTCAAAATACATAACAGTAATATTAAACATTACCAGAATGTTCTGCACCAACGTCAAAGAAATGGTCTTTAAGTGGGTTTTGGTGATTGTAAAGTTGTATGAAAAAAGGCGAGATTTCTGAATGGATGAAAAAACAGTGGGTGGTAGGACAGTAATAAATTCAGACATAAGTTATAGTTGTTATGTGCATAGAAATGTGCATAGAAAAAGTGCTCAACTTACCATCATCTGTTTGCCATTGCATAAGATTAAAAATTAAATATCTGCTGCCTGATTTCTTCTATTCAAGTTGATTGATTAGAATGTGTTCATCTTCCCATCTAACTTAGCAAATTTAAAAGTGGCAGGTTTATTTTTCCATTATCTAGAATGTCTGAGCTTCATAAAGTATTTGGAAGCAAATGCCAGTAGAACTGTTGCCTAAAAATAATCTCTCACAAAGTGATAACAAAGTCTTTAAAAAATATCACCTTGTAGAAAATATGGAGGAGGTTAAAATTTCAAAAAAATCAAAGATATTACAGTACACTTCATTTGGCTAGACATGCACATCAATAGCACTAGATTATTACTGGCATATCTTTCTATGTAAGAATATTATCTGGTCCTCCAACAAACATTTTTGTGTTAAAATCTTATACTTCATTCTCCTGGAAATGTGGGAAATCAATCCCAACCCAGTCTTGATGAGCATAAATTCACAACATGGAGCAAATGTGAGTAGGATAAAAGTAAGGACACAAATCCCTAAAGAGTTAAAATGTGCACAAATTGCTCAGAACTTTAACAGATAAGCTTGGCACCTTAAAATAGGGTCTGCAAACACCCTTTGTTTTGAAAGAGCAAACCAGCCATTTCAGATTTTTTAATGTAAAAAGTGTCCTTTCTTTTTTGAAGGTATCACAACACACAATTTCATTTATTTTATTGTTCTTGAAATTTAAAAGAAAGGTAGAAAACGTTGCTTACCTTAAAGAGTCTTAAAATATTTGCGACCATAATGGACACAGAACTTGCTGCAGCACCTATCACACCTGATATCTTGTCTGGCTTAGTGAAAATAGGCGGGTCACCATTTGCACACTTCACGTCTGAACCATCTTTTTCTATCAATGCTTGCACAAATGTTAAGGACTGCTCCAATGCATAAGTGTCCCTGGAACACGTATCGAGGATACGGACACCTAAGGTGATATTGGCAAGAAGATCAGGGTCTTTATTAATCTGATCAACTGCATACAGCATTGCCTCTAGTCTGTGGATCCCCTTCTCTTTCTTGAGCTCCCCACAAGGCACCCCTCTATCCCCTTTTGCATGAACAGGGAACAGTCCTCCCAAGATGATGTCCCCATCCAGTCGAATGGAGTGGGCATATTCCTGGCCGTGAGTTCTTTGCAGCAGAGTGAGTATCCAGTAGAATTTGGCTGTTAATAGGAAGAAACAATGGCAGGAAACCAATCGTTTCCCTTCGTATACCATTTTCTCTGAAGATGTTGTTGCTATCTAGTATCCAGGTTTTCTTCTTGCTAAAGGATGAGGCTGACCATTTGAAGCTGCACTTTCTGGAGGCTACCATCAGTGCCCAATAAGTGATATAGAACCATGCGGTAGGTTGGTAGAAAAAAGGATCTCAGCAGAAGTACATAAAATGTGTTTTACAAAAGATGTCCACTGATGGAACGGGTTGACCAGCTTTTCTGAGGTGCTTTTTTCACTTGCTCTTAATTGATGACGAGTAGGGTAGTATGTCTGGTCCTGATGCTAAAAGGAGGTCAGTAGCTTATGTCCTTGTATTTTGCCCTACAGCTGAGGTACTTCTGGAAAAAAAATAAAAAATAATTTTAAAAAATAATGAGAAATACCATTTACTTCAGCAGTTTTATACCTGTCACACAGTGTATTTACTTCTGAATACCAGTTACATCACCTAGGTTTTACTTTGAATGTTCTTTAAGTGAGCAAATCCTGGCCTTCAGTGAATTTGAACACCTGGCTGCACTGTACTATGAGCCAGGAAATTGATGATGCCAGCAGAGCAACAGCCGAATCAGGGGAACTAAACTTAGCTTAGTGTTCAGATTCTATACAGTAATTCATATTTACCTTTGCATTGTGTGACACCCAGAAACAGACCTGATCCATAACACATTGTATTTTCTGTTTTGCTGCATTATTCTGTTCAAGTGTATTATTCTGCTCCAGCCTACAGAAGTGCAATAACCACTTACACTCTCACTCCTGGAGAGGTCTCATTTATGACAATGGAGTAATCAGAGAGCCTGAATTTAAGTACACCCTTCAGCCAAAGTGGTACAAGCACATTCAATTCATTTGGATGCTAAACTGATTATTTCTCCAATGGAATTCACTTTTGGGGGGGGGGGGGGGGGGGGTTA